>OY804597.1:12696128-13296128 GCA_963680895.1 Fragum sueziense
CCCTGGGCTAATATTTGCTAAATCTTGCCATTATAATTGAGTTTACAAAGATAACAATATTTTGAGTGAATTTCAGCCAATCCCTGTTTTAAAGATTTGATTACTAGATCTGTTTTCTTCATTTCGATAATTGATTAAAAGATTCTCTTCAAAATAAGGATACTTTAACATTTAGATGTATTTGAGAAAGACTGGTTTAATCTTTGTTATAAAGGTTTGCTTTATTTGCTTCAATCTACTACCATAACTGTTCGATCCCCGCCTCACCAGTCTTTCGGATGAGGCTGTAAACCGAGGTCCCGTCTCCATATGACCTTAGCTGTTGAGCGGGACGTAAAAATCCATTCACTCACTCACTACACATTACTTGTGAAAAGTATGTCCAAATCAAGTAAAACCTTTCTGTTTGGGAAAAGTTATTACACTTTTTTCTTCCCATTTGAAATTTTCCAAAAACGAGATGTTTACGTAAATTAACGATGGACCAATCCCACCTAGACCGGAAAATAAACTTTTCCTCTTAAATATACAGTTAAGGTCACTTCGTCTGGTCTATAATAGGGAACAATTTTATCGAGTAAACAGCGACATATTACATATTCCATTTCACATGGCACAGCTTGAGCTTTTATCTTCATAAATTACACGCCTGGGTTTTTAAAATGACAATTCAGTCATTCTTTCTTGTATACCTCTACTATCTGTGTACTATGATGCATTTTTTAAGAATTTTGCTCTATATAATATGCGAAATATGAACACATATTGAATAAAGGTCAGTTTCAGGTCAAATGACATCCGTAATAATTTCGGACAAACAATAATATTTCGTAGGTGCTGTTATAACGCCAATTTTTTACATGAAGTGCGGAAATACCCAAGGAATTTGGTGGATATGAGATGTCATTTTAAGATCAGCTGATAAAAATGTCGTTGAATTCTTTATTTGACCCCCAAATGGCTGAAACGAATACAGCATCGACTTGCAACAAAAACCTCGTATTTGGAACATGTTTTAAGCTGTAGTTACGGGTTTTTTTGTTGAAAAGCAGCCGATAATCATTCCCATCTGATAATTAGCAGAGAAGACCAAGCGGGAAGGTCAACATACTAAGGACTATCGTCCAGGGGAGGTAGGTATTACGGAACCTCTCGTGAGTTGGCGAACACTTCTTTACAGCTAATAATCATATTGTTGAACGACTTAACATTATTTTCACGTGCATACATTTGTCGCGTCATGTTAAAATGGTTATTGGTAAACTGCAAATCGTCGTTGTAAATGCAAAAACCTCGATGCTCTGCCGGGTCAAATATCGCCGTCTATAAATCTCTTTTCATTTTTAAATTCCCATGACAAGTACGTGCAAACACATGGTTTCTGCACCGAATTGTGATGTCCTCGTGACATAGTTTACTGTTAAAATCTCTTTCAGAATCTTGTAAGTGTTTATTTCATTGGCGATAGACGAAACCATCACTGTCCCCTGTCAGATATTACTATAACTTAAAACAGCGGGTTTTAATCAGATTTGGATCGTTACGAATATTACCGACTTGTGTCGAAGTGTTTACATAATGATGCGAACGAATTGTTTATATTCCGTTTCATTTCACCTTTCATGGTGTGGCTAAGTATATTCCGTTTTTATTCACCTTTCTCAGGGTGTGGCTAAGCAAAGATGTTATTCGACGAGTTTACTTCTCGATACATTGGTTGATATAAGAGAAAAACGTGCGGCACGAGCATGAGAAAATTTCGAAATCGAAAGAATGTGCGATTGTAAAATGTGTTGTTATAAAACCCCGTAACTACAGGTACTAACGCTGTAGTTATAATGTTTCGCAATAATACCGACGATTTACCGCTAATCGAGAAGTTTCTGTTTCATCAAGCTTAAATGTAATGAACCGTTTACTAGGCTCCGCCCTGTCTCCCGAATAAAAACAGAATATAAAGAGATCATTTGAAGAGTTTACTTCTCAATACTTTGGTTAATACCTACGAGAAAACGTGCGGCATGGCAGGGCACGCATTTCGAGTTTGATATAATATACCGCAATGAATAATAAATCTGTAGTTACGAGGTTTTTCATAAACACCACAAATTGAGAAACTTGTTTTACTTCAGTCTTAAATATTATTAACCATTTAATAGGCTCCACCTTGTCTTCCGAAGTAAAACGCAATATACGAATACATGATATTCCGCCCCGAACGGACCAAGATAAACGAAATCTATGAGAATGTACGGTTTCTTTAAAAATGTTTTATTATTTTGTTAGCGTAAAGAGTAATATATTATGTACATTGTGTGTACCGTCATTCAGCAGCTGACGGTGACAACAATTCATATATACGAGTTATAAACGGATACCAACAAATATTACGGATGTTCACGAATGGCCACGGTGGGTAATCGCGTAATACAACATTTTCAGAAAATCTTCAATAATTTTGTTAATATGGGACCGATTTGAATTCGATTTACAGCAGAGAATGTGGACGAACGTCATACATTTAACGAACGTGGTGGATTTTTTGAAAATCAACTGAAAACAAGAGCCGTCAGAGACGGACAATGCTCCCCGAATAAGGCATTGTCACAATAAATATATGCCATACAGAGCTAATATAAAGCTAACAAATGTTAAGCCCCCTTTTTCCATGACATATTTTGTATACGCAAATTTTAAATAATTTATTGTCAAGGGCATCTGATTTGCTACACAAAAATGAAATTTCATCAAATTCTGACCAATAGACTAGGAGAAATTAGAGAAAAACTGTATTTAACCTTAAGTCCCCTTTTCTCATGACGAGGCCTCAAATCAAAAATCCGGGAAAAGTACATCGGCATTTTGTCATAGGAAGTTCACATGGTAAGTTTCATTTGATTTGGCCCAAGGGTTATAGAGAAATCGCTTCGGACGGACGGACGGACGGACGGACGGAATGACGGACGGACGGAAGGACGGACGGACAGACGAAGCGGCGACTATATGCTCTCCCTTCGGGGAGCATAAAAATTACTGACGATCAACCAAAATTTGATTTTTCAAAACTCTACTATGTCCAGCTTATTCCTGACATTTTCCCACCTTCTCTCTTTAAAACCGAATTCAAATAGTCCAAGTATTTACAGAAATATTGAGGATTTTCTGAAATTCATACGGCAAATTTGTCAGTGTGAACCCACATTTATGTTGTTGTACTCTTTTAATCTCAGGCCAAATATGAAATATATATCGTTCAGGTTACAAGTGGAAAAAAGAGCCGTCATAGACGGATTATGCTCCCCGAATAAATGTTTGTCACAAAATAAAAACTATCATAAAATAAGCCCCCTTTTCTCATGACAGATTGTTTGTACACACATTTTTTTTAGAATATAACATAGTCTAGAACATCATATTCATCACATAAGTACAAATTTTATTAAATTCTGCACATTAGATGAAAGAGAAATTAGAGAAAACTGATTTTTACACTCATGCCCCCTTTTCAATGACACAGCCTCAAATTAAGAAACGGAGAAGAGGGTCCCTAAGGGTTATCCCAGGGAGTTCACATGTGAAGTTTCATTGAATTTGGTTCAAGGGTTGCTGATATCTGGTTGTGGACGGACGGACGCACGGAAGGACGGACGGACAGGCAGCGTGGCTACTATATTCTCAAACGAAATTTATAATTAATTTATTTCACCCATATACATGTAAGTTTGGACCACAGACTAAAAAAATATAGAACGTTCGTTCTTATTTTAAAGAAATATCTACTGAGCCTCCCCCAATCCCCGCCCGCCAAATAGGCTGGTTTAAACTTAATACGATGAAAAGTACTAACTGTAACATGCAGAAACTATCGTGAGTCAACACGGCGTCACTACAGCTTTTAGCCTCTCTTACAACCGGTCGTACGTGCTCCTGCATGCGGTCTGCGTGCTGTCTGCGTATAAAACGTACGTTTAGTCGTGCGATGCACGCACGTGCAACGTACGATTTTGGTGGACGCAGACTGCACGCAGCAAAGAATTGACCGGACAATTTTTTGAGGTGCTCTTACAACCCGTCGTGCGTCTTTATAAGTCGTGCGATTTTGCAGTTTTAAAACGTACGATTTAAAAAGACGCACGACGGGTTGTAAGAGAGGCTTATGTTGTGTTTTGAAGTAAATAGTAAATTATTTCGAATGGATAATTCTGAGTTGATTGTCTCTTTAGGAGGCATATATACATGTAGACTTTAACCCTTTCTGGACAAATAAAAAAAGATGACATCGTTTTATTTCATCCCATCCAAACTGATTTAGCATAATTATGTAAACATACCTTGATATTTTTTTACAGATATCGTCCGAAGCTTTGGAAAATAGGCGAAATGTGTTTTGAGGAAATGGAAGATTATACTGATTATTATACAGTAAACCTTCTATTTATGTATAGTCTGTTAATATTGACCTGAGCCCGACGAATGTCCAATGAGTAATTGTCACTGGTGGTGAACTCGGCCAAAGCGTTGGACGTTTTTTCGCGATCATAGTATTCCGTCGGTGTTGTTATAAAATATCGTAACTACGGCTTCGGTAAACCCGGTCTATTTTTAGAACAAATTCATTGTTATTATCATAACTTATTAGAAAAACTAACCAATCTTTAAACTCACACTTAAACGCAAAATATCTGTACCTTGTTGTAGCGAAAAACGTCCCTCGCTTTAGCCGAGTTCACCACCAGTGATTGTGACACGGAAGAATCCATACATGCCAGCAATAATACACTGTCAAGCTGAGTCGATAGTTTCCATAAGAATTGTGACTTTGTATTCTGCACATGCTTCTCGTGCCAATCTATACCCGAGAGAGATTATTCCGCATCACAATTACTCATTGCATATTCAACAGGTTCGGGTCAATATTTACGGACTATTAAACACATTGACAGGAAACAAGCACATTTTTTGGGCTTATTTAAGACGTAGTATGTAACTAGTGAATACATGAAGCTGCTGATAAAAGCACAGCAATATGTTTTTACATAATATATGTTTTATATATCATTCTAAAAAAGTTGCAAACCAAAAGACAATACATTGTGCTTGTTATTTTGTAAAAAAGCACCTTTTCCCGCCATCTTGAATTCTTAGAAATGCAATTTTACCTGGTCTTTCGTTGCAAATATTGACTTTCACAATCTTAATCATAAATCAGGGTATTTATTTAAAAAGAATAAAGGATATGTTAACAATATGACACGAAACTTTAAAGACTCATTTATATTCGTATACATGTTCTATCAAGACAGTAGTAAGAAACTTGAACCCGTGTATACATATGTCCATAATACGGCTATTTATGGTTGGGCCCAATAAATGGGTTTCAGAGTAGAGACCCAATAAGTTGGTGAGATTAAGTATGATACATGTATATCATGTATTATACCGGTATACATTTTGGAAACCTACTTGCATGCCATCAGGACTTAAGGCACATAACTCTATGGACTTATGTGCAACTTCCATATATATCTGTGACAATATTTTTTTTATATAACGACAATTCCTTATTATTTTGCACATGCTTTTGTGACCATAGAATCAGCCTCTAAACAACGATTCGTTACTCTGACGTTTGTTAAAAAGGAATTTTACCCTCTTCGGGCTTTTTTTTACTATTCAGCACTTGATAGTAGCGCTTGACTGTCCTGAGAATCTCTTGTTTTGATTATTAGGAAAAATGTTAGTGTTGCTTTAAAGTGTCCCTGGGTGTAGTTAAGCTGCATTGAATGAATGTACATAAAGATAAATATTGACGGTTGTACAGACTACCTAAGATAACAAGACATTGTAGTTTGTGTCTGACAAAAAAAAAAGTAACAACAAAATTAATTAGGAAAAAATCCCAATTTTTAGCTTCTGGCTACTGCTATGGCGGTGTGTCCATTTTGCCTCTGTCGACAAAATTCTATCCGGAATTTCTGAGAAAGTCTAAAGGTACAAACTGCACAGTTTCTTTTGTGTTTAAATGAAATTCTGTGTCTGGAACACATAAAAATTGGTATTTTAACACAGTCGTATGTGACAAGGTCAGGTTAAATACAACATCACGACTGGAAAAACATCAAAAGTACAGCATATTTTTGGACGCTGATTTGTATGTAACCAGATACAACTCTGCGTCCACATCGCTCCACTGTTTTTCACTGTCAACTTTTACTTTTTACGGTCATGTTAGGTCATTGAACATACTATCAGGTAAAAGAAATCAAGAGCTGTAGTACGGATTGGCCAATCAGAGTAATCATTTCTGTCCGAAATTCGAATGCAGTTAATTTAGTACTACCAAACTTAGTACTTAATTAAAGTAACATTTGGAAAACATTGATAAAACTGGACCTTGATAGGTAAAATTAGCTAAAATTATTTTCCTTTTGATCTCTGATAATGCAGTGCACCATTCAATGACGCAAATTCTGACGGCCCGATCTTTTTCTCAAACCTTAAAGTGACATTTCACATTTATTTCATTTTTTCAAAGTATGTCTTGATGCAAAGATTGTTTATTCTAATGCATAGAAATGCTATCTGTTTTTTGAAGTTGTTATTAATAAGCGAAAAATACGCCTTCAAATTTGAGACAGAAATGACAAATTCTGTATAAATCTGAACTGTTGTCCACAACAATTTGTTTAATTTTAGCACAAAAATATAATATATTTCTCGTAAACGGTTCAATATTTTGGCTTGAAATTTTCAGAATTTTCATAAGAAAACATGCTCTTCCAGATAGAATAAAAGTAAAATTTATGTAAAGATAATTCTGAAATGTCACTTTAAATATCTAGCATGAGCTCCTTTAAGCCATGATGAAAAAGTGCTTAGGAGGTGGAACAACAGTTCAGGACAACACCCCGTCATATGCACGACAAAACAACATTATTATAGTAACGGGAAAAGTAATTGTGTGGTATTTCTTTACTTTATTTATTTGAATTTATTAATTTTTAGTTTAGATTGGAGACATTTACATGAAATATCTCTTGTATGGGTCCGACTTAGTGTCTTTAATTACACAGACACGGACGTTCGACGTTAACGCGTTATTTGATACGTTTATGTAACTAGACAGCCCTGGCGGTCTGGAAGCGCTCCACAGGCCTGACTGTTTGTCTTGTTGAATGCAACTTCAAAGGTTCAGGCTGCGCAAACAAGCAAATGCATGACCAAGCTGAAAATTACAAGCAAATAGGATCGTATGGTCAGTAAGATTCTCTGAAAGTTCTGTATTGATTAGTAAATACTAATGGTTGTCATAGAGAAAATAAAGCCGAAAATGGCAGTTTGGTCAATTTCAAGGGCACATAACTCATGATATAAAATTCAGATCAAGCTAAAAATTACACCCAGGCAGGATATTATGATTACATATATTCTGTCAAAGTTTTGTCTTGATTGATCAATATTTGTAGATTTTAGAGTACAAATAAAGTTAAAACCAGCTATTTTTGACAGTCAAGGGCAGATAACTCAGGTTATTCTGATTCAATCCAAATTCTTTGAAGGAATCTGAGAGAGAGTCGTCCAATGATCATTCCTGTGAAGTTTGTTTGAAATCCATCCAGTAGTTTCTGAGAAGAAGATTTTTAAAGAAAAAGTTTACGGACGTGCGGACGCACGACGGACACAACGCTGTGACAATAGCCCGCTGGCCTGACGGCCAGTGGAGCTAAAATGCACGTTTATATGCATATTCCAGACTGTAATGCTCATGAAAGAGGCCGTCCTACGTTTTTGTGAGAGAAACGTAGTATCAGAATTTTGAGGCAATTTCAAAAACTTGGCAGCATTAGTGATTTGCAAAACTCGAGGCGTCCACACGTTACGTCATTACGAATGGTCAACCTTAATAACCACATGCGAAATAGAATGTAAACAGTAACAGGGGGGGGGGGGACAAAAGAGGGACTATAATACAGAAATGCTTCCATTCTTATTAAATAAAAATTGATACAATAAAGGGTCATGAATATACAAATGTACCTTTTTATTGGGTCCTAAATATATATATATATACTAGTATATACCGGTATAGGGTACTACTATTGGGTCATCAAATACTATTATTGGGTCATATATATACTATTATTGGGTCATATATATACTATTATTGGGTCATATATACATGTATAATATGTATGCAACACACACAGGTTCTGTGTACTTTTTGTGCAACATGAAAAAAACCAGGAAACCACAACAAAGAGCGATCAAAGGACTTAGTGCAAAAATTCATGCACAATCTATGAATTCGTTATTTTTCATATTGTGGTCAGACGGACGGACGGACAGACAATCAGACGTGTGGACAGTTAGCGATTACAATAGCTCACCCTTAAGCACTTTGTGCTCAGATGAGCTAAAAAGAAGACAGTGATTAGCAGTGATGCGATATGGACGCAGAGTAGTATTCAACCGGACCTTAATGCCGGGTCACATGCAATTGTGTTAAAAAATATACTGAACCTCAGAAATAACGCACCACTTACATTTTCACCATATCTTTCTTTATTGCGTTACTTTTTCAAACTGTACAACCACTACCCAAACTGATATCAGTTTATTCGTTTCCGATAAAAAAATTGCTTGGCTACATTAAGGCAATCAAGCGCGACGACAGCGCAAACGTGACTACCCTCTAAAGTGAAAGTCACAAAACCAGAACTACGAATGACCACTTTACAGAATAATACAGTCTGTGCTTCGTCAGCGCATGGAACTGACCACAATTTGGATTCTGGTCGATGGCATGACACTCCACTTTTCCTTAATCACTTCGCACTTTAACAAGCATACATTTTGAGCTGCAGTTGGAACCATTGGCGCACCCCTTTCCGGGCAGCACAGTACTGTCCCATTTTATAGGAAACGTTCTCTAAGCCAGTCAAAAGTCTTGTGATGAAATCCCATAATGTGTGCAATAGATCATGACGTCATCACTGCATGCAGCACATGGGCGGATCTAGAGGGGGGGACGGGAGGGGGGGGGTCCGGACCCCCCACCTGGCATTTGCCGAAAATTAAATTTTGACTATATAAATTTAGTGTAATGTTACATATTTACTACATTTTAAGCAATAATTTGGGCTTGGACCCCGCCCCCCCCCTGGGAAAAAATCTTTGTCTTGGACCCCCTGGAAAAAAATTCTGGATCCGCCCTTGCAGCATCCCAATAGCAAGGTTGAAAGTCTTGACACTGTTTAAAGCATCAAAAACTTCCGACCGATGAAACGTATGGGTGTTTTCTTTCTTTCATCGACTGCATGTACCATATGCACCGATATGCTGGTTTGTGGACGATGTCAATACTGCGGCACATGCAGAAAACCTGTTTACTAAGTTTGGACGGCTAGCGTCACGGATGAAAGGATTTTGTGCTTAAGAGTGTTTTGTGTGCATGGCTAGTGTCCGGCGGATACCAAATAATACTGTGCCAACAAAATGAAAGATTTTGTTGAAAAAATATAAAACAAGAAAAAGTGGTGCGTAATTTCCAGTATATGCTGTACGGCAGACGAGTTCTGAACACAGAATTGTGTATGTGATAAGGCCTTTACAGCATTTGTGAATTGTGTTTGACTGCTGTTCCACTGTCTAAGTACTACCAAATCACAGTTTTTATTCCCTTCCGGAAAAAGACTGATTTCACGTCCATAGTGGCAAAGGCTTAGGAAAATATTGAGACAGTGGAAGAAAATGCTGAATATCAGCTTTTTCTGCCATTGTCCTAACACTTCCTCTGCTATATCATACTCAATTTCAATTTTCATCTACATCTTTTTGTCATCTGCAGCAGCTTTCAAATTGGACCGTCATAAAATATTGTTGTTTGGGAAAGGCTTATGCACTGTCATATCACGGCCTATATCGTCAAGACAGTGAAAAAAGTAGTGAGTAGCAGTGAAGCGATGTGAACGCAGAGTTGTTTTTGACCGTCCCTTAAGGCTTGGTCAACTGCAAGTAGGCATCCAAAAATGCACAGTACGACAGACTGTTTTTGACGTGTTCCGGCCGTGATGTGGGTGCGGATTTGTGTACACATGATCATGCCTTTACATTAGTCTTCATGGAACTAGACAGCCCTGGCGGTCTGGAAGCGCTCCACAGGCCTGAATGTTTGTCTTGTTGAATGCAATTTCAAAGGTTCAGGCTGCGCAAACAAGCAAATGCATGACCAAATTGAAAATTACAAGCAAGTAATATCATATTGTCAGTAGATTCTGTGGACGTTCTGTATTGATTAGTTAATACTAATGGTTGTAAAAGTGAAAATAAAGCAGAAAATGGCAATTTAGTCAATTTCAAGGGCACATAACTCATGACTTAAGATTCAGATCAAGCTGAAAATGACACCAAGGCCATATCTTATGGAAACCAACATTCTGTACAAGTTTTGTCTTGATTGGTCAATATTTGTAGTTGCTAGAGTGAAAACAATGTCAAAATAGAGCCGAAAAAAGCAATTTTGTCAATTTCAAGGGCACATAACTCATAATGTAAAATTTAGATCAAGCTGATAATTACACCAAGGCAAGATCTTATGGTAATCAACATTCTGTACAAGTTTTGGCTTGATTGGTCAATATTTATAGTTGCTAGAGTGAAAACTAAGTTAAGATACAGCCGAAAATGGTAATTTTGTCAATTTCAAGGGCACATAACTCATGATGTAAAATTCAGATGAAACTGAAAATTATACCAAGGCAAGATCTTATAGTCACCAACATTCTGTCCTAGTTTTGTCTTGATTGGTAAATATGTGCAGTTGCTAGAGTGAAAACAATGTGAAAATAGAGCCGAAAATGGCAATTTTGTCAATTTCAAGGGCACATAACTCATGATATAAAACTAAGATCAAGCTGAAAATTATACCAAGGCAAGATCTTATGGTCATCAACATTATGTACAAGTTTTGTCTTGATTAGTCAATATTTGTAGTTACTGGAGTGAAATCAAAGTCTAAATAGAGCCGAAAATGGCAATTTTGTCCATTTCAAGGGCACATAACTCATGATATAAACTTTAGATCAAGCTGAAAATTATACCAAGGCAATATCTTATAGTCATCAACATTCTGTACAAGTTTTGTCTTGATTGGTTAATATTTGTAGATTTTAGAGTAAAAATAAAGTCAAAACCAGCTATTTTTGACATTCAAGGGCAGATAACTCAAGTTATTCTACTTCAATCCAAATTCTTTGAAGGAATCTGAGAGAGGGTCACCGAAGGATTATTCCTGTGAAGTTTGATTGAAATCCATCCAATAGTTTCTGAGAAGAAGATTTTTAAAGAAAAAGTTTACGGACGGACGGACGCACGGACGGACGGACGCACGACGGACACACCGCCATGACAATAGCCCGCTGGCCTGTCGGCCAGTGGAGCTAAAAATTGGCTAAGGCTAATAGAGTTTTAACGTCCCACTCAATTGCTAAGGTCATACGGAGACGGGACCTTGCTTTAAAGTCTAATCCGAAAGACTGGAGAGGTGTGGGATTCGAATCTGCGACCATTGTGTAACAAGTCCAGTGCGTTACAAATGCACCAAATCCGCCCCCCCCCCCCCCCCCCCCCCCCCCGTGGAAAAGTTGGACCCGGTCAAATACAACTCTTCGTTCATATCGCGTCCACATCACGTCTCAAATCTATTAGACGTTGTTGATGTTGGACGTGGTAACAATTTTAGTCATGCCCTGTAGGGATTATTGCACTCAAATGCTGTTCCACTGCCAAAGTTATGCCATATCACGGCTTAAGCCTTGCCGAACAAGACCTTGATTTAACGCCCACGGAATTGCTGATTATCAGTATTTTCTGCCTTTGGCCATCATTTTCTCTGCTATATCAAAATAAAATTCAATCTTTGTCTACAATAATTTTATTTTTCTTCAGTAGCAGCTTTCAAACAGTCGCGTAAATGCCTTATTGGATGAGACGTATGTCAGATGCATTGAGTAAAATTTAGAGTTCCAATGGATGGTAAATGCCATCCCAGAAAGGGCATCAACCCAACCTGGATTCGGACCCAAATTGATGGTCTGTGACGTTATCGACATAACTTTTTTGTAATTCTATTGTTTCGATTAACACTGGTGGTGAACTAGCGACGTTTTTCGCTACAACAGGGTATAGATATTTTGCGTTTAAATGTGAGTTCATAGATTTTTATTAATGACAATGAACCTGTTCTAGAAACAGACCGGGTTTACCGTTTTGTATTGACAAAATGTCGGTGTTGTTATAAAATCTCGTAACAACGGCTTCGGTAAAGCCGCAGTTACGTGATTTTATAACAACACCGACGGAATACATTGTTCGCGAAAAAACGTCCATCGCTTTCGCCGAGTTCACCACCAGTGATTAACATAGACTAGTCTTATAAGTCAGTAATTCGGGAGAGCTGATAGTGAGTAGTCTCTCAGTTTTAAAAGCTGTCTGGAACACGTGTAAAAGCACAAGACATGTTAATATGTTTGAATCTTTATTTTCTTTTTATTCATTTTCAAATTCAAATTCCTCTAACAACAAAACTGTATGTAACTAAATATCTATCGGTTTGGACCAACCTTTTAACAAGAGGGCCATGATGCCTATATATAGCTCCACTGGCTTTTAGACTTTTAGGCTACGAATTCCTCAAGGAATACAATAGAGGTCTATCCAAATAAGATTCCTGCTTCACCACAATGAAATCCAATAAG
Organism: Fragum sueziense; assembly: GCA_963680895.1. Lineage (NCBI taxonomy): Eukaryota > Metazoa > Mollusca > Bivalvia > Cardiida > Cardiidae > Fragum > Fragum sueziense. The sequence goes on from OY804597.1 coordinate 12,708,884, forward strand.
TGGTTATGGAAGAGTAATGTTTTTAAAATTTTCTTAAAATTACACCATTTCATAAAGCAAAATATAGCCCAGCCCACAGTGGCCATGTTTTTCATTCGGTTACTTCTTTTTTCAAAGAATCATGTGGATAACTGTACATTGAACATTCAGGCTAAATTACAATGAATTCCAATAAGGCGTCTTGGAGAAGAAGATTTTTAAAGATTTTTCGAAAATTCAATTTAATCAATTTATTTAAAATTTCAATTCTAAAGAGAAATTATTTTTTGAAGGAATTTGGAAAATTTGTGCAAGGAAGATTCCTGTGAAGTGTACTTAAAATTGGTCCAATAGTTTTGGAGAAGAATTTAAAGATTTTTTGAAAAAATAATCAATATAATCTAATTAATATTCAAGTTCTACACGGAATTTAATTTTTTGAAAGCATTTGGAAAATGTTCAAGCAAAGATTCCTGTGAAGTTTGGATGAAATTGGTACAGTAGTTTTGGAAAAGACGTTTTAGATAAAAGTTGATGCATGCACAGATTCAAGCACATACGCACGCACAGGTGGACGTACAGACACAGGGACATGACATAAGCCCCGCAGGCTTTTGGCCAGTGGAGCTAAAAATTACTTTGAAAAATTACAAGGAAAAAAGCACATGGTATGGCAGCAGCATCATGTTTATTTCCACCTATTTTTTCTAAAAATTTATCCGACACAGCTTTAATTGTAACGAAATATTCATTGGTTGGCATTCATTTTTTCCAAAGCATCATTCTTAATGATAGATTGATGATTAACCAAAATTGGTTGGTAACTTTTTATCAAGTGTTTTTAAGATCTACCACATGCAATAAATCCTTGAATCCACTGGCTAGATTTATGGACTTGATGACAACATTTTGCTTGACAGAAACAATTAAGCCGACATTACAGGTTGACTAATTCATAACTAAATACTAGTGTACATTATTGACAAACTAACTTTCAAATACCGATAAATGGCATGGAAAATGCTGTAGACGATAATATTGGTGTTGAAACCAACAAATATTTTACAAAATAGCAGAAAAAATATTGAGAAAAAAATAAGAAAATGTTGGTTATCAGCATTTACTTCTTTTGTCTCAATGTTTTCCTGAGCCTTTCCTTCTACAGACGTCAAAAGCAGTTCTTGATTGGGGAAAGGTCAAGTTCAAGTTTGGTACATGTAGCCATGGTGTAATTTACACATTACCAGACAGTGAAACTTCCGGCTAAATTCTAAGGTGTTGCAGACGGCAATTTTAAAGTGACATAAATTTTAGACTGATATGTCTTTATATGAAAAATCATCATAGGAAATGAAGATACTGCTCGTCAAAAGCAATTTCTTCATTTTCTACGATATTTTCTAAAGGTTTTGTCTTGTTGGGCATCAAAAGGCATCCCTGTGTGGTTATGGGTTTTCCCCAGGTTTAACATTAAAACACTACATTACAACAAGCTTTCAATGCCAATGCTATATAGATAATAAATCCATAAATGTAAAACTACACTGTTTATGTACAGGGTGAACCACACCAGTTTAAGTCTTAACCCATTACCAAACGACAAAATTTGGACAGGACCTGTCTGAATTCAAAGATGTTGCAGATGATAATTTCAAGTGAATAAAATTCGACATTTTTCTGGTCATATTGGGTAGAAAACATTGTGGGAAATCAAGAAATTGCTTGTCCAACACCGTTATCTTGTGAGGAGTCAAAAGGAGTCACTGTGTGGTAATGGGTTAAACAGTATGGCTGAAAATCACATGACACAACAACTGCAGAAAATATTCAATAATCATACATGTATCAACTCTTTCCCAAAGAGCAAAAATTAAGGGTTGTCCAATTTGAAAGCTGCCACAAGCAAAATTGATACCGAGTGTGATAACGAACAGAATTATATGTGATAAAGCCCAGACAATATCGAGACAAAAGGAGAAAACGCTGATAATCGACATTTTCTTCTTTGGTCCCAATCCTTCTCAAGTCTTTTACAATATATTCGTCAAAACCAAGTCTTGTTTGGGAAAGAGGTAATACAAAACTGATTCAAAGCAGAGGCGTAAAAATGGACTTTGTTGGTTGCGATGACTCTTTTAAACATTCCATGATAAAACAGAGGACATTGATGGTCCTTAATCGCTCACCTGAACTAAGATGTCACAAGGTGAGAAATGATTGCACCTTTTCCTGTGATATCAAAAAGAACATTCCTATTTTAAATAGGCTCCATCCTTGTGACTAGACAAACAATCTTACTAAGTTTCATGAATATTGAAAAAAAAGTTATGGTCTCTAAAGCGCTAACAAGGATTTTGTCTTTAAGGCCACTTTTCCAATACTATCCCATGGAACATTTCTATTTTCCTCAGATTTCATGGTTGTGACAAACATTCTGATCTCAAGTTTCATGAACATTAGAACAAAATTGTGGCCTCCAGACTGCTAACAAGAATTTTGTCATTAAGGCACCTTTTCCCGTGATATCCAACGGAACATTCCTATTTTCAAAAAGAGTTGATTCTTGTGACTAGACATACATTCTAATCAAGATTCAGGAACATTGGGCCAAAACTGTAGCATGTAGAGTGCTAACAAGGATTTTGTCTTTTAGGCCCCTTTTTATATGGTATCGATGAGAATGTTCCCATTTTCAATAGGGTTCATCCTTATGACCAGACAAATATTTTGATAAGATTTCATGAACATTGGGCCATTATTGAGCCATCTAGAGTGCTAACAATGTAATTGTTGACGCACACAACAGACATTCAATGATCACAAACGCTCACCTTTGAGCACGCTTTGCTCAGGTGAGCTAAAAAAGTTATAGACGACCAGATAAAATTTTGTTTAGTTATCAATAACTCTTTTATCAGATGTCCCTCCAACACAATTAAGGTACAGTTTGAATGTTCCTTAAAAACGCTTCAGCAGTTTTCCTCAGGGCACCATTTTACAACATTTTCCTGAAAATAGAACATAAAAATATTTGCTGGATTCCGTAATGCATTACAAGTCAGCAAATTTTGGGACTGTTCCATTTGCAAAGATCTTGCAGCTGACAATTTTAAGTTGATATGAATTTTAAAGAACACTATGATCAATTTAAAGTATGATAAATTTGAAACAAGGTTGTACAAGAGATGTTTGTAAAACATATATGCCCCCTCAAGGGCCTACATTTGATGTAGGTCAAAGTCCAAGGTCAAGTTAACAAGGTCCAAGGTCATGGTCTAATATGAAAGGTCTTGGTAGGAGGTGTCTGTGTGTGAAATATCAAAGCTGTATATGTAAAAGTAAAATGAAACATAGGCCAGGTTAAAGTTTTTAAAAGTAGGCCAAATGCCAAGGTCAAGGTCATGGTCAAATGTGACAGGTCTTGGTTGGAGGTGTCCATGTGTGAATTATCAAGGCTGTAGGTGTAAAAGGACATGATATATATGCCTAGTTTCAGTCTTTTTAAAAGTAGGTCAAACTCCAAGGTCAATGTTGCAATATTCAAGGTCATTGTCAAATGTGAAAGGTCTTGGTAGGAGGTGTCTGTGTGAAATATCAAGGCTGAAGGTGCAATAGGACATAAGATAAAGGCTAGGCTAAAGATTTCTAAAAGTATGTAAAAATCAAAGGTCAAGGTCACACAGGCCAAGGTCATGGTCAAATGTGAAAGGTCTTGGTAGGAGGTGTCCATGTGTGAAATATTGAGACTGTATAGGTAACAGGACATGAGATATAGGCCTAGTTTAAGTTTTTTAAAAGTAGGTCAAAGTCCAAGGTCAAAGTCCAAGGTCATGGTCAAAAGTGAAATATCTTGGTTGGAAGTGACCATGCGTGAAATATCAAGGCTGCATATGTAAAATGACATGAAATATAGGCCAGGTTAATGTATTATTAAAGTAGGTCAAACACCAAGGTCAAGGTCACATGGTCCAAGGTCATGGTCAAATATGAAAGGTCTTGGTCGTAGGTGTCCATGTGTCAAATATCAAGGCTGTATGTGTAAAAAGAATTGATATATCGGCTAGGTTAAAGTTTTTTTTTAAAGTAGGTCAAAGTCAAAGGTCAAGGTCACAAGGTCCAAGGTCATGTCAAATGTGAAAGGTCTTGGTAAGATGTGTCCATGTGTGAAACACCAAGGCTGTATGTGTAATAGCACATAAGATATAGGCCCAGTTTATTTTTTTTTAAAAGAAGGTCAAACTCCAAGGTCAAGGCCACATGGTCCAAGGTCATAGTCGTATGTGATAGGTCTTGGTCGGAGGTTCCCATGTGTCAAATATCAAGGCTGTATGTGTAAAAGGACATGATATATTGGCCAGGTTAAAGTTTTTTAAAAGTAGGTCAAACCCCAAGGTCAAGGTCACAAAGTCCAAGGTCATGGTCAATTGTGAAAGGTCTTGGTAAGATGTGTCCATGTGTGAAATATCAAGGCTGTTTTTGTAAAAGGTTATGAGATATATGCCGGGTTTAATTTTTTTTAAAGTAGGTCAAACTCCAAGGTCAAGGTCACAAGGTCCAAGGTCATGGTTAAATGTGAACCATGTTGAAAGGAGGTATCTATGTGTGAGATATCAAGGCTGTATGTGTAAAAGGACATGAGATATAGGCAAGGTTAAGGATTAAGTGTAAAAATCAACAAAGGGAAATAACTCCAAGAATTTGATTGGCAGAGTTACGGTTCTTAAGCACTGCACCTCTCCATAATGAAATCTATTCACCTGTAAAGTTTCATGATTCTACCTTACATATTTTTCGAGTTGTGCTCCGGACAAGAATCAAGTTATAAAATCAACAAAGGGCAATAACTCAAAAAATTTGATCAGCAGAGTTACGGTTCTTGTGCACTGCACCTCTCCATAATGAGATCTATCCACCTGTAAAGTTTCATGATTCTACCTTACATACTTTTTGAGTTATGCTCCGGACAAGAATCAAGTTTGAAAATCAACAAAGGGCAATAACTCCAAAAATATGATCGGCAGAGTTACGGTTCTTGTGCACTGCACCTCTCCATAATGAGATCTATCCACCTGTAAAGTTTCATGATTCTACCTTACATACTTTTTGAGTTATGCTCCGGACAAGAATCAAGTTTGAAAATCAACAAAGGGCAATAACTCAAAAAATTTGATCGGCAGAGTTACGGTTCTTGTGCACTGCACCTCTCCATAATGAGATCTATCCACCTATGAAGTTTCATGATTCTACCTTTAATACTTTTCGAGTTATGCTCCGGACAAGGTTTGGTCTACGGACAGACCGACCGACCGACCGACCGACCGACCGACCGACCGACCGACCGACCGACCGACCTTCCGACCGACCGACCGACCGACACTTGCAAAACAATATACCCCCATTTTCTTCGAAAGGGGGCATAATAAATTCAAAATCTCATCCAAAGGTCTTTAGTCTGAGAGTGGATTGCTGATTATCACAAAATCAATCAGTAGATTAGAATTAATCAACTAGAAAACCCTGAAGGGATTGAATCGCTCCACAGGCCTGAATTTCTTATCAAAGCAAATCTAAGTTTTGACTAAGTCCAATCTAAGTTTTCCAAAACTCATGGTTCTTTGAGCAAAAACAAAGAACAATAGTGCCAAGATGGCCCTAGATCGCTCACCTGAAAGAAGTTTGAGACATACTACATGCAGAATAAAGAAGAGATTATCAAGATAAACATTTTGAACAAATTTCACAATAATTGAGCAAATACAAGATTTGACCCAGTGACCTAGTTTTAGATGTAGCATGACCCACTTTTCACATGACCAAGATGTCATAAAATTAAACATTCTGCACAAATTTTCACAATGATTGAGAAAATATTGTGATTCTTACAGCAACTACAAGATCTGACCCAGTTTTTTTTTTAAATCATATGGCCCAAGTTTTCAATGACCTAGACATCAAAATTGGCATCCTGAGCAATTTTCGCAATAATTGCGCCATAAATGGAACTTTGAGAGTAAAAAGAAGAATTTCATTACATTTGACCTTGTGGCCTAGTTTTTGACTTCACATGACTTGCTTTTTAGCAGGATCTAGATATCTAAATGAAAAACATAGAGCAATTTCTACAAGGTTTTAACCAAAAATGGCACTTCTAGACTAAACAGAGGGATTTTTGACATTTCACCTTGTGACCCAGTTTTTGACCATGCATGACCCACTTTTTTCATGACCAATATATCAATTATAAAAAAAACATTTTGAGCAATTTTCTGAACAAATTAGACAAAATGGCCACTTCCATAGAACAAAGAAAGATTTTACAACATTTGATCTATTGACCTAGTTTAAGACCTTGCATAACCTACTTTTTACATGACCTTTAAGGTTTACAAACTGAGAATGAAATGCAGAGCTAGAGGCGAAATTTCAAAAGTGCCAGTAATTCCTAAACTGTGTTACATTTCCATTCCAAATACAAACATAAGCATTTTGTATGGTTTAGAATTTTGAAAATTTTAATGCATACTTATGGAAATATTTGACAAAAATGTTAAAAATTACCTCCCTTGCATATGAATATAGAATACTAGATGCCGAAGGGCAACATGTCGAGCCCGCTCATTTTGAAGAAAGAAGACCATACCTATGTCTACAGCTGTCATTACAATGGCGTTGTAAAAGTGGGGACAAAATAAGTTGGAATGATGGGGATCATGGTGAGACAGTTTATTGTTCACAAAATATTACATGTCTATGTATTTATAACGAGATACCAGAATGGATTAATTTGAGTATACATATGTGACCCGTCACGCTAAAAGGGACCTTATGTCTTTTAATTCCCTTTAATTAGAAACATAATAAAAAATAACACCTTATTCTATTTGGAAGTGTCCTTTTAGTGCCCATATAATCACACAACACAAGCAAAAGGTGAAAAATAAACTTACTTTACAGAATATGGTGCTTTCCAAAGCTCACTTCCATCTTCTTAAATGTGTCAAAATTTCCGCATTTGGCCTAAAAGTGGGACCCTGCCTTTTGACCTAACATGTTTCTAGCGCGCGACAGATTGTTTCATGATGGTGAAAATTTATGCTGTTTTGGGCAACCAATGTCAGAGTTATGATTCCAGCAAGCTGTTTCAGGACAAGCTGATTTATACCACTTTTTATCCACACGGTTCTTGCGCGCGACACTCCACCTCATGATGGTTAATATTCATGCCAAATTATTTTAATTCCCCCCAAGTAATGACCAAATTTTGGTCCAGACAAGCATAATCCGGACAGACGCACACACGCACATACACCAAACTGCCACTGTGACAACTTTGTCAAGCTCATCGCAAGCGGGCTCAACAAAAATCAACTCATTTTTTGATATTTGACCTAAAATTCTGACCTTTACTTTTGAGCTAGCAATCTGGTTCTACAAAAATCAACTCATTTTTTACATTTGACCTCAAAGTTTGACCTTGACCTTTGAGCTTGGAATCTGGTTCTTGCACGCGACACTCCGCCTTACTGAGCTTGACATTTGTGCCAAGTTAAGGAATGGCCCGGACAAGCAAAAATCAACTCATTTTTTACATTTGACCTCAAAGTTTGACCTTGACCTTTCATCTTGGAATCTGGTTCTTGCACGTGACACTCCATCTTACTGAGCTTGACATTTGTGCCAAGTTATTTCTGAATCCCTCCATCCATGGTGAAGTTATGGCCCGGACAAGCAAAAATCATCTCATTTTTGACATTTGACCTCCAAGTTTGACCTTGACCTTTGAGCTTGGAATCTGGTTTTTGCACGCGACACTCCGCCTTACTGAGCTTGACATTTGTGCCAAGTTATTTCTGAATCCCTCTATCCATGGTGAAGTTATGGCCCGGACAAGCAAAAATCATCTCATTTTTGACATTTGACCTCCAAGTTTGACCTTGACCTTTGAGCTTGGAATCTGGTTCTTGCACGCGACACTCTGCCTTACTGAGCTTGACATTTGTGCCAAGTTATTTCTGAATCCCTCCATCCATGGTGAAGTTATGGCCCAGACAAGCAAAAATCATCGCATTTTTGACATTTGACCTCCAAGTTTGACCTTGACCTTTGAGCTTGGAATCTGGTTCTTGCACGCGACACTCTGCCTTACTGAGCTTGACATTTGTGCCAAGTTATTTCTGAATCCCTCCATCCATGGTGAAGTTATGGCCCGGACAAGCAAAAATCTTCTCATTTTTGACATTTGACCTCCAAGTTTGACCTTGACCTTTGAGCTTGGAATCTGGTTCTTGCACGCGACACTCCGCCTTACTGAGCTTGACATTTGTGCCAAGTTATTTCTGAATCCCTCCATCCATGGTGAAGTTATGGCCCGGACAAGCTCCATCCGGACGGACGCACGCACTAACGCACGCACGCACTAACCCACTAACGCACATACACCGAACCGCCATTGTGACAACTATGTCGAGCTCACCGCAAGCGGGCTCGACAAAAATCATTCTGGGCAGTTTTAATGACAATTTAGCAAAATTGAGAACTTCCAAAGCAAGAAGAATGATTTCATAAAATTTGACCTAGTGACCTATGTTTTGTCCCCAAATGACCCAATTTTTAAGTGCACCTAGACACCCACAAAAAAGAGATTCTGAGCAATTTTCACAAGATTTAAGCAAAAACTGGAACTTCTAGAGCCAAAAGGATTTTCAATCATTTGACCTAGTGACATAGTTTTTGAGCTGGCATGACCTACTTTTCATCATGACCTAGATATCATCAAGGAAAACATTCTGGTTAATTTTCACAATAATTGAGCCAATACTGTGACCCCTAGAGCAAAAATAAGATTTGACCTAGTAACCTTTTTGACCTCATTCTGATTACTATCCCAATTCTTTGAAGTACTTTAGGAGGGCTGAGGAGAAGAATTTTTTATAATTGTGGATGGACGGATGAACAGACAGCCGGACGCCGGACAACAGACCGATCACAATACCTCACCTCGAGCACTTTGTGCTCAGGTGAGCTAAAAATACAGCAATGTAGTCAAGGCAAAAAGAAAGTAAATAATTAAGTAATATTTTAGGACTGTTAGATTGGTAATTAAGTTGAAAACTTTTGTCAAATTCAAGGGCATATAATTCAGGATGAAAGATTCTGATAAAGCTGAAAATCACACTCACAAAAGATCTAATGGTCACCAACATTCTGTCCAACATTTGTCTAAATTGGTAAATATTTGTGACTGAAAGAGTGAAAGAAGAACAAAAACATAGTCAAAAACTAAAATTTTCTCAAACTCAAGGGCACATAACACTGGATGTGGTTTTCTTATCAAGCGGAAAATTACACACATTGAAGATCTTAAAGTAAAACATTTTTTCTGTCCAAGTTTTGTCTTGATTGGTAAATATTCATGCTTGCTAGAGAAAACAAGTTAAAAACATTTTTCTAATTCAAGGGCACATAACTCAGAATCTAATATTCCAATCAAGATGAAAATTACACACGGGCAGGATATAATGAATACCAACATTATGTCTAAATTTTGGCTCGATTGGTAAGTATTTGTAGTTGTTAGAGTGAAAAAAAAGTCAAAACAGCTATTTTTGACATTCAAGGGCAGATATCTCAGGTCTTTCTAGTTCAATCAATTTGTTTTGAAGGAATTTGAGAAGAGGTCATCCCACAGACCCAAGGATGATTCATGTGAAATTTGGTTGAAATATATTCTGTAGTTTTTGAGAAGATTTTGAAAGAAAAGGTTGACGACTTGAAGGATGGACGCAAGACGGACACAGCGCCATGACAATAGCCGGCTGGCCGTCACCCGCTGGCCTGACGGCCAGTGGGGCTAAAAATGAGCAGATGTCATGTTTTTGGTTTATCTAAATAATACAGAGACTACATGTACAGTCTTTCAGGCTAGGCCCTTTTTCTATCAGCATCATTACCTCATATTCATAGATATTCATAGTCTGCTCACAATCCCAGTCTTCCCCTGCAAGTTCAGTCTCCCTCTCTGCCTTATAGAACTCCAAAACCTGGTCATTCTCAGGATATGTCATCATTGGGCCCACCGTACCACTCGCCATCTCGAAGGTCGTATGAACTCATCAATGTAGATGTTTCTCATTCAAGTCTTCACTTCCTCATCATTATCTCTACCATTGTTTTCAGTCTGAAATCAATGTCACAAAGTTATGCATTCTTAACCTATTAGTACATTACTGCTCATTGACGGTGAATCTTTTTGACTACCTACAAGATAATGGAATCGGAAAACATAATTGAACAAGAGGCCCAAGATGGCCTGTATCCCTCCAGTGGCTTCAATTAGAGAATTACATCATGAATTGGGCCTCTAGAATTCATACAAGGTTTTTCCAAGATTTGACCCCGTTACCTAGATATTGACCCCAGTAGACCAAATTTTAAACTCATCCCAGATTTCCTTTTGACGATCATTCTGACCAAATTTCAGATTGATCAGGAAAAAAAAGTGGCATCTAAAGAGCATACCAGATTTTCTGAGATTTGACCTTGTGACCACGTTTTTTACCACAGTTGATCCAAATTTGAACTTGTACCAGATTTGATCAAGACTCTCATTCAGACCAAATTTCAGATTGATCAGGCAAAATGTGACCTCTAGAGTGCATACAAGGTTTTTCTAAGAGTTGAATTTGGATTTTTTTAAGGAATTTGAAAGAGAGTCATGCAAGGAAGATTCATGTAAAGGTTGGTTGAACTTGAAATTGATCTAGTACTTTTAGAGAAGATTCTTAAAGATTTTTCAAAAATTTGAATTAATTGATTTTATTCAAATTCAATTTCTAAACGGATTTTATCTTTTTTAAAGAATTAAGAAGAGATTCATGCAAGGAAGAATCCTGTAAAAGTTGGTTGAAATTTGTCAAGTAGTTTTGGAGAAGAAGAATTTGAAGAAAAAGTTTACATACGGACGGACAGATGGATGGACGACAAACACAGGGCCATGACATAAGCCCCGCTGGCCTTTGGCCAGTGGAGCTAAAAATGGGTGCGAATGCATCTTTAAGCTTACAGTGAAAGTTGATTATTGTCCCTTATGTACTTCCACAAGCAAATGCTATAACAAGATTTTTTGTGAAACACCAGTCCCTGAAATGGCTAATGTTGTCATGTTAAGTTTCCCACAGGCAGATGGACATACGGCCTGCCAGACAACGGTAAAACGATATGCCCACAATCTTTCGATATAATATTCTGATTTCAGCATGACAAAAGATCGAAATAGTTACAAAGAAATGGTAAATGAACTTACAAATACACAAAACATCTTCTGTGTCAACGTGACTCAAAATTCTGAGACCTTCCAATGTCAAGTTGGGGTGTCTTGGATTTGGCTCAAGTTTTGTGTCACATTTATTGGTACGAGTGGAATTCAATTTTTGTGAGCAAGTTGTCCAATACCCGTGGTGTATCCATCATCCACATAATCCTTGCACATGATTTCTAAAATGGCAGAAAATGTAATTAAAGCATTACCAGACTGCAAAAGTTTAACCCATTCCCAAACAAGACCTGGTTTTGATGTCCCTAAATGAACAAGAGCTTCGCAGAGCAGTGCATAAAAAATTAAGATGAAAATCAACAAAGGACAATAACTCCATAAAAATGGTTTCCTCTTTTGTGCACTGCACTTCTCTATATTGGAAGTATATCCACCTATGACGTTATATATGACGTGATATATATATACAAAATGTGGACCCAATAGTAGTATATATATCACCCAATATTATTATATACAAAACGGTGGCATTATGATGATGTAAACATACCCATGCTCTGGACAAAAGCAAGATGAAAATTAACAAAAGGCCATTTGAATAACTCCATAAATATGGTTACCATTGCACTTTTCCATATAGTGAAGACGTCTATCCAAAACTTAAAAGTTAGATCTTTGGCCCATTAATGATATATACAAAATGATGACCCAATAGTAATATATCGTATAGATGACCCAATATTATTATATAAAATGATGACTAAATCAGGTTTAAAGACATGCATAATTTTACGCATCAAATTTGAAAAGCTGATAGAGAAACTTGGTGCTAGCACTAAAATTCCTTTCTTTTTGGCACAAGATAATGCAATGTACCACACAACAATATAAACTGTGATTTTCCCCATGTTGTTCTGATCCCTGAAAAACCTAGCATATGCCCCTTTAAACATTATTTGTCAGGAATGGGGTTGATTAAAATGGGATATTTTGTCTGCAGGGAGGCATCTATGAGGACAGGAATAATTACTTGTGAAAGAATGACATATTTAAGAAAATCGGTTTCTAGCGGCTTTTTTGTGAAAGGGTATAGAAGGTTGTAAAACAAAATCAAATTGCAATAAAGGGTTAGGAAACATTGCCTCGATAAAGGATAAGAAGATTTTGTCTAGGAATACCACTTTGTGACTGAGGTTTTCTGGCCCTGTGATTCTGTGCAAACAGTGTTATCATTGACTTCAACAAGATTTTTGTTAGAAGAATATAATAGAGAATGATACATTACAATGTCAACATTCATACCAAATAACAATGAAATCCAAGAAGTAATTTTGGAAGAAAAAAGTTTTTTAATGATTGTTTTCAAAAATTTCACTTTGTTTCCTATAGCGCAAAAATAAGCCCCATCCACAACTGCCATCTTTCTTATCCAATCAATTTTGTTTTTCATGCAATATGATGAAGGTCTATCTAAAGAACATTCATGCTTAATCACAACAAAATCCAACTAGAACTGTCGCAGAGCGGACAAATACCCCCCACTAGCGCCTTGTCACTGAAAAAGTGCTGTAGGTCAACTGGTTCTTGACTTAGAGTACGAAAACGGATTTTAAACAAAGTCCTATTGTGACCTTGACCTTTGACCTTCATGACCCAAAAACAATAGGGCACCTCCTTGGGTCATGGGCAACAACTGTGTAAAGTTTCATGATCCTAGGTCAACCGGTTCTTGACTTGGAGCACGGACACGGATTTTAAACAAAGTTCGATTGTGACCTTGACCTTTGACCTTCGTGGCCCAAAAACTATAGGGCACCTCCTTGCGTCATGGGCAACAACTGTGTAAAGTTTCATGATCCTAGGTCAATCGGTTCTTGACTTAGAGCACGGAAACGGATTTTAAACAAAGTCCGATTGTGACCTTGACCTTTGACCTTCGTGACCCAAAAACAATAGGGCACCTCCTTGGGTCATGGGCAACAACTGTGTAAAGTTTCATGATCCTAGGTCAACCAGTTCTTGACTTAGAGCACGGAAACAGATTTTAAACAAAGTCCGATTGTGACCTTGACCTTTGACCTTCGTGACCCAAAAACAATAGGGCACCTCCTTGGGTCATGGGCAACAACTGTGTAAAGTTTCATGATCCTAGGTCAACCAGTTCTTGACTTAGAGCACGGAAACGGATTTTAAACAAAGTCCGATTGTGACCTTGACCTTTGACCTTCGTGACCCAAAAACAATAGGGCACCTCCTTGGGTCATGGGCAACAACTGTATAAAGTTTCATGATCCTTGGTCAACCGGTTCTTGACTTAGAGCACGGAAACGGATTTTAAACAACGTCCGATTGTGACCTTGACCTTTGACCTTCGTGACCCAAAAACAATAGGGCACCTCCTTGGGTCATGGGCAACAACTGTGTAAAGTTTCATGATCCTAGGTCAACCGGTTCTTGACTTAGAGCACGGAAACGGATTTTAAACAAAGTCCGATTGTGACCTTGACCTTTGACCTTCGTGACCCAAAAACAATAGGGCACCTCCTTGGGTCATGGGCAACAACTGTGTAAAATTTCATGATCCTAGGTCAACCGGTTCTTGACTTAGAGCACGGAAACGGATTTTAAACAAAGTCCGATTGTGACCTTGACCTTTGACCTTCGTGACCCAAAAACAATAGGGCACCTCCTTGGGTCATGGGCAACAACTGTGTAAAGTTTCATGATCCTAGGTCAACCGGTTCTTGAGTTAGAGCACGGAAACGAAAAAGTCTACGGACGGACGGACGGACGGATGGACGGACGGACGGACGGACGGACGGACGGACAGACAGACAGACATGGTGAAACCAATATACCCCCCTCTACTTCGTAGGTGGGGGGTATAATGAATGATTTCAGAGAAGATTTTTCTTACAAGAGCTGTCCGAAGACAGCGCGCTCGACTTTCTAAGTGCTTAGTATAAAGGGGGCATAACTCCAAATATAGTGGAGCCAGGGTCATGGGCCCAGGTAGTAAGGTAGAGGGTGTGATGGTGAATAAGTATTCCAAGTTTGGGTTGAATCCCTTTGCTAGTATGGAAGTTATTGATGTTTAAAAAAAACTTTAACCTTTGTTGCAACGCCAACGCCGACGCCCGGGTGACAGTAAAAGCTCTCATTTTCTTCGAAATTCGAGCTAAAAATTACACCATATTTTGTATAGCGAACAAAATGTGTTTGTGAAACACCAATGCCATTTTTCTAAAATGTTAAGTTTTCGTGTAAAGGGTTATTAAGGGTTAACAGATGAACTTGAGGAAGGTCAATTTGCATTGAACAGATAGATATCATGGAAAGGAAGTTGCATACTAAATTTGAGTTTTGTATGTCAAATACTTTCAGAGAAAAGGCAACTGTTAAGTTTTTGAACAGACGGATGGACAGACGGATGGACAGACATGAGTAAAATATGCCCCCAATCATTCTATACGGGGGCATAAAAATAAACCCCGCCTACAGCAGCCATGTTTTTCATCAGCTCAATTTATTTTTACGAAATCAAATAGAGAACTTCACATCGAACATTTAAACTAAATTACAACAAAATCCAATGACCCGTTATGAAAAAGAAGATTTTCAAAGATTCGTCTAAAATCTAATTAAATCAATTTAATCAAAATTTAGGTTCTGCACTGAGATTTCTTCTTGAACAAATTTGGAAGAGGTTTATGCAAAGACAATTCCTGTGAAGTTTGGTTGAAATTGGTCCGGAAGTTTTGGAGTAGTCAAGATTTATCAAAAATTCAATCTAATTAAACAAGAGCCGTCATAGACGGATTATGCTCCCTGAATAAGTGTTTGGCACAAAATAAAAAGTATCATACAATAAGCCTCCTTTTGCCATGACAGATTTTTTGTACACACATTTTTTATAGATTAAGGTCTAGAACATCTCATTTATCACATAAGTACAAAATTTCATTAAATTCTGCCCATTAGATGAAGAGAGATTAGAGAAAAACTAATTTTTACATTCAGGCTCCTTTTTCTAGGACGCAGCCTCTAAATTAAGTAACGGATAAAGATCCTTAGGGATAATCCAAGGGAGTTCACATGTGAAGTTTCATTGAATTTGGTCCAAGGGTTGTTGAGATCTGACTGTGGACGGACTGACACACAGACGGATGGACAGCGTGCCGACTATATGCTCCCCAACAATTTGTTCGTGGAGCATGATAAATCAAAATTTAAGTAGTGCACAATTTCTTTTTTGGACATATTTGAAAGAGGTTTATGCAAGGAAAATGCCTTTGATATTTGGTTGAAATTGATCCAGTAGCTTTTGGAGCAGAAGATTTTTAAATATTCTTCTAATAAAATCTAATTTAATTCAATTGATTAAAATTTAAATTCTACACAGATTGTATTTTTTATTTTTTAAGGAATTTTGAAGAGGTTCTTGCAAGGAAGATTCCTGTGAAGTTTGGTTGAAATTGGTCCAGTAGTTTTGGAGTAGAAGATTCTTCTAAAATCTAATTAAATGAATTTTGTTAAAATTTAAGTTCTGCATGGATTTTATTTTCTTAACCCTTTACCAAACAGCAACATTTTGGGTTGGTCCAAATTAAAAGCAGTTGCAGACAACAACTTTTATGCTGAAAAAGATATAATTTACGTACAATATGGCACAGAAAATATTGAGACAAAAGGAGAAACTGCTGGTTATCAGCAGTTTCTTCTTTTGCCTCAATGTTTTCCCAAGTCTATTCAATTAGAGACATCAAAACCAGGTCTTGTTTGGGAAAGGGTTAAATTAAAGCAAATTGGAAGAGGTTCATACAAGGAGAATTCCTGCGAAATTTGCTTAAATGGATGAAGTAGTTTTGGAGAAGTTTAATGAAAAAGTGGACACAGAGGGACAGACACACGACGGATACAGGGCCATGACATTAGTCCATTGGCCTACGGCCAGTGGAGATAATAAACTAAGAATACCAAAAAATACTCTCACCTTCTCTATGATTGATCAGATCAGCAAAGATGACTCTCCAGTCTTATACAGGACTTGTACAAAGTGAGTTTTTTTCAATAGCATCGGTTAAAGCACTGCCTGTGTTACAAAAAAACAGTCATTAGACAACTACACACTTTGACTTCTGCAATGACTAAGGATTTTGCTATAGACTAAAAAGTATTACATGACCCTATTCCAATACCAGTATATAAAATTGCCCAATATTTGTTTCCAATTGAGATGACAAAGGTATATACATGACCCAATACTGGTATATAAAATGATCCAATATTTGTTTAGAATGTTATCATGATTCACGCCATAATGAAATCCAGGCCCCGGTTTTTCGAAAAAAAAATAAGTATGTTCTCATGCTCAAGTCTGAGCACCGTACTCAAATCGCAAGAAATCCATGTGAACTTCAGTTGAATACCCTTATACGTTGGAGAGTATTCTTTTGAAGTTAAGTATAATCTCATGAGTATGTACTTAAGTTTTTTCTAGAAACGGGGGCCTGGTCTTAATCGCAATATTAACTGGCTCTTGTATAAGTTCATCAGGTTGCCAACAATCATTCTGTTTGTAGAAATATTTTCTGATTTACATGATTGGCTTTGAATTGTATATATATCTAATTAAGAAGAACTCACCATTCTCCAAGATATGTTGCTGTCAGTCCCAGTCACACCATAGTAACAAGCCACCTCCTCTTCAGGTTTAGTGTCACGCGCATCTAAACAAGTGACCACACTGGTATTTCAAAATGCAGTTTGTCCATTTTCTTTCAACACTATCATTGATGATCTTCTCCGCTTTCTTTGTTGTAGTAGATCTAGCATCAATACTGAAATTGGAAGGAAGATGAACAAGAGGGCCAAGATGGCCCTGTATCGCTCCACTGGCTTTTAGACATTTAGACTAAGACTACGAACTTCTTTAAGGAATACAGGGGTCTTGTTTGCCAAAATTTAGGGCCGTTATTGGGCCCCATTCCCAATGGCAAAAAGTATCTTATTTTCCCAATTCTCTGGAGAAAATTCCCAATGAGGACCCAGAATATCCCATGTTAAGACCTCATCTTCATTTACAAACATTTTGAAGAGAGTTTTAGAGTAGATTCTTAAACAAGAGTAATATGTACAAATGCATTTTACATCGCAGTCTAATTTGCAGCTGAAACTGAGTTACAGTATGAATACAAACTTGTTTTAGTTTTTCCCAATCTAGGTAAAAACGTCGCTATTTTTCCCATTTTCACTGGCCCCTGGCCCCAAACAAAAATTGGTAGCAAGACCCCTGGGAATACAATACAGGGCTATCCAAAGAAGATTCATGCTACACCAGAATGAAATCCAATAAGTGATCAAGGAGCAGACATGTTTGTAAAATTTTCTTAAAATTATACTATGTTTCATATAGCGAAAAATAAGCCTAGCCCACAGCGGTCAAGGTTTTCATCCGATCGTGAAGGAATTTGGAAGAGATTCATGCAAGGAAGATTCCTGTGAAGTTTGGTTGAAATTGGTCCTGTAGTTTTGGAGAAGATTGTTCAACAATTTTTCGAAAATTAAATTTCATTAAATTCATTAAAATTTAAGTTTTACATGGAAATTATTTTTTACAGGAATTTAGAGGAGATTCATACAAGGAAGATTCATGTGAAGTTTGGTTAAAATTGGTCCAGTAGTTTTGGAAAAGAAGAATTTTCGAAAAATTAATTTAATTTAATTAATCAAAATTTAAGTTCTACACAGAATTTATTTTTTTGAAGGAATTAAGAAGAGATTCATACAAGGAACATTTCAGTAAAGTTTGGTTGAATTTGGTCCAGTATCTTTGGAGGAGAAGATTTTTTAAAGATTTTTCGCAAATTTAATTTAATTAAATTAATTAAAATTTAAGTTATACAGAGAATTTATCTTTTTGAAGGAATTAAGAAGAGATTCATACAAGGAAGATTCTGTGAAGTTTGGTTGAAATTGGTCCAGTAGTTTTGGAGAAGAAAAATTTTTTAAGATTTTTCAAAAATTTAAATTAAATTAATTAAAAATTCAAGTTCTGCGCCGATTTTATTCTTTTCAAGGAATTTGGTAGAGATTAATGCAACGAAGATTTCTGTGAAGTTTGGTAAAAATTGGTCCAGTGGTTTTGGAGAAGAAGAATTAAGAAGATTTTTCGAAAATTTAAATCAATTAAAATTATTAAAATTCAAGTTCTGCACGGATTTTATTCTTCTGAACGAACTTGGTAGAGATTCATGCAAGGAAGATTTCTGTGAAGTTTGGTTAATATTGGTCCAGTAGTTTTGGAAAAGAAGATTTTTTAAAGATTTTTCGAAAATTTATTTAAATCTAATTAATTAAAATTCAAGTTCTGCACATATTTTATTCTTTTGAAGGAATTGGGTAGAGATTAATGCAAGGATGATTCATGTGAAGTTTGTTTGAAATTGGTCCATTAGTTTTGTAGAAGATGTTTGAAAATTGTTTACTCACGGACGGACGCACGCACAACGGACACAGGGCCATGACATAAGCCCCGCTGGCCTTTGGCCAGTTGAGCTAATAAACCATATGATACAAGTAACAAAGGTGTATAAATGTTTTGATAAAGCAGTAAGTTTAAACCAAACTTTGAAACCCTAAGTATGTCTTATACAAAAATTTACATAAGGATGGTTGGTTTATCAGGGTTTACGCCGTTTTCAATTACTAAGGTCATATCCATGACATCCACAGGAGTCTTGTTTGCCAAAATTTGGGGCCGTTATTGGGCCCCATTCCCAATGGCAAAAAGTATCTCTTTTTCCCAATTCTCTGGAGAAAATTCACAATGAGGACCCAGAGTGCCCCATGTTAAGATCTCATCTTCATTTACAAATATTTTGAAGACAGTTTTAGAGTAGATTCTTAAACAAGAGTAGACCTATGTACAAAATACAAATGCATTTTTCATCACTACAGTTTAATTTGCAGCAGAAGTGACGGTATGAATAAAAACTTGTCTAAGTTTTTCCCAATTTAGGTATAAACGTTGCTATTTTCCAAAATTTCACTGGCCCCTGGCCCCAAACAAAAATTGGTAGCAAGACCCCTGATCCATGACATTGATTTTTTTCAAAATATTTGGGGAAAAGAAGCTCTTGCTGTACACCGGATTTATCTTGTTTTGTGATAACCTTTTCTATGCTTTAGAAGAGTTTTCCCCCTATTTCCACATATTCATTTGGGCCAGGCAACCAAAATTTCTGTCTTTGATGAAAGGTTATTTAAAAAAACTTCTTAAAAAACTAAATCTGAAAGAAAACAGTTTTATTAAATTTGTACGCTTTTAACCATTCTCGATCAAAGACCTAACACTAGTAGATTTCCCAATATAATCATGGTGGTTAATCACATGACTCAGAATTTCAGAAACTAATCAATTTTTCTGTTAAATACTTTATTAATTTGAATTTGGTTTCAAGCAGAGAAGGTGGGTAAATGCCAGGAATAAGCCGGACGTTAAAGATTTTTGAAAAATTAAATTAAAAGTAATTGATCAACCACAATTTTGTTCAATAATTTTTTATCATCTGATTTTTCAAAAATCCACTATGTCCATCTAATGTGTGATGTCTGTCCACCTTCTCTGCTTCAAACTGAATTAAAATAGGTGCCTGGTCCCATATTAGTAACAAAATCATTGAAGATTTTCAGAAATTTTTGTTTCACATGCAACATGATTTGCATTGCAATTTTCAAAATATTCCACTCGGTGGCATTCGACAGATCTACGGAATAGCCGACTGTCGTCCCGCTATCGCTCGGCTGGTGACGTAATCGTTATTCCCCAATTGTTCCCGGTTTTGATTGGCTGATTAAAGTCATATGAAATACAGTTACTTTGGTGCTATTTTTACAGAAAGTACTTCCTTTAATGGCGCACCCATGTAAACATACCGCGTCATACGGAAAAGCTATGCGTCAATTTTGTGATAAAAAAATGAGATTTTTTTCATTATTATTTTGGATTAAATATTTGATAAAAAAATAATTTTAGGTGATTCTACGGTCCCATATTTATAAATTTCAAATGTAGGGGGGAGGGGGGGGGCTATAGCCCACCAACCAATCACCACATCTTTAACCTGTATTAGCAACAAGCAGGAGTCTTGCTACCAATTTTTGTTTGGGGCCAGGTTTTGTGTTCATACATTTGGTCAAGTTTGTATTCATACTGTCACTCAGTTTCAGTTGCAAATTAGACTGTAGTAAGTGATGTAAAATGCAATTGTACATACTCTAGAATCTACTCTAAAACTGTCTTCAAAATATTTGTAAATCAAGATGGGGCATTCTGCAGGGCTAGCGCTGGGTCAAAAAAAGTTTGAGCCACCCTTTGAGCCACTTTGAAAATTTCTGAGCCATTTTTGTACCACTGGAGCAAATTACTGTTCCCCCCCCCCCTTTCCATCGCCAAAGAATACCTCCACCCCGCCACTGACGAACACAACACCACCCCGCCCACCCCTGTGGTCGTCTGCAATAATCTAATACCGTAATTCATCTGTCTGCTAGAGGCTACATGTACGCAAAAGTGCATTTTGTCTGCTTTGTCGTCTGTGTTGTATTAAATTCCACTCGCTAATTTAAAGAACACTCATTTTTAAAAGTATGGTAGAATTAGATTTCATAATTCTGAATGTTGATCGGAGATGTCGGTAATAGATATATGTCAAACAATCACGAAAGTAAAAAAAAACATGGAAACATAGTAAACCTCCGTTACTCATATCAGGGGTTTTCCTATGCTTTCTGTGCCGCCTGAAAACAGAGGCATTCCCAAAACAAACGGCTGTGTTCCCAAAGCAAATTTTCTTCAATTTTTCCCAATCTATTTAAAATGGTTAATTTAACAACTGAAAAATGAGTTTTTCGCCTAATTTTTTGCTCAGAATGAGCCATTTTGCACTTCAAAAATTTCCCAATTTAGCCAGACTCCGTTTCCCAAAATGCCTAGGAAAACCCCTGCATATGTGATGATTTCCGAGTCTGAGATCAAAGGAAATGCCGCTAACAGTTACACAGTGAGTCCTCGTTTGATGACATAATCAAGGCTTTCCCTTCCCATCTCTTTTTTATCACATGCTTCATTAGCTGCGATATTATAGTGAAAAACTTGATAATTTGTTTTGGATTTTACCTACGTGTCCGCCATATTGCTTCATATTTTCAAAACTATTTTTTGTACCTGTCTTATCATAAGTAAATTATCCATACAGGGGTTTTTCTTGCTATATGGCTGTAGCCGTTGAACGGCTACTTCCCCACCCAAAAAAAAATTCCCCACCAGCTGAAAAATTCCCCACCTGTCTGCAAAAATCCCCATTTTGTTTTGCTTCTTCAGCTTTTATATAAAAAAAAAGGAAAAGATTTCCGATCTGACAAATCTTTGTGATGATCATACTTGTGGAAAAAACGCTTTATCTCAACAAGTAAAGCGTCTATATAATGGGGTATACGGCTCGGGTAATTGATTGGATAATTCGATTATGGTTATCCCTCTAGAGGTAGAATTGAAATTCATCCGGCCCGGTATGAGCATTAATAAACTTTCCTTTTTTATTCATCTTGCAGAGTGACCGTTTATGCAGTTTATTTCAAAGGCCCGTAAGAGGTCGCGTTTGATTTGTAAATTAAGAAGTGGAAAGCGAATTGTTAGTACGCACACAAATGAAAAGTAAATCATTTTTGCCGAAAATGAATTAATGAATATGGACAGAAACGATCTACACACTGATATTTTGAAATAAATGAGCTGTTATTTGGGGGCGCTAATTGCCATTCGACTAAATTCCCCAACATTCGGACGGTCAAAATTTACATTGATCCCAAATCGAACACGCCAGTGAAATGGCGTCACCAATAAAGTTCAGCTTCGTGGGATAAAAGGTAAATACGAAGCACCATCGGGAGTATTTTCACAAAATTGTTGGAACGTTTTGAAAGCAAATCAATAGCAGGGCTTTTTTTTCATTTTTGGGGAAGGGGCCTGGCCTTTCGGGTGGGGAAAAAAAGCGCGCGATTTTTCCAATTTGGGGGAAAAATTATTATATTGATAATAACAAATATAAAACAGAAGAACCAGCAGTTTCTCCTTTTGTCTAAATATTTTCTTAGCTATGTACCGACTTTGTAAATAAAATTTACTTGACTTGAATGTCCATTTTGTCTGCAGCAACTTTCAAATTGGACTATCCTAGAATTTTGTCGTTTGGGAAAGGGTTAAACTAATCTTTCAATAGCAACTTGTAGACCAAGACCACTGGCACTTGATCTTAGACTATTCATTTAGATCTAATTTTGTCGTTTGGGAAAGGGTTAAACAAATCTTTCAATAGTAACTTGTAGACCAAGACCACTGGCACTCGATCTTAGACAATTCATTTAGATCTAAGTCATTGTAACTTTAGATAACGTGATAAATGTGCAAAAGTGTCAATACTCTGGGGTTGAGTAGTGCCAGTGACCTTTACGAGGCAGACGCTACATTTGATCGACGGGATTTTCCATTTTTCCTTCGACGATCCTGAGTGACAAGAACTTGTTTGTCTGGCCATCCACTTTTTTTTTGTCCCTATTGATTTGCTTTCAAAACGTTCCAACAATTTTGTGAAAATACTCCCGATGGTGCTTCGTATTTACCTTTTATCCCACGAAGCTGAACTTTATTGGTGACGCCATTTCACTGGCGTGTTCGATTTGGGATCAATGTAAATTTTGACCGTCCGAATGTTGGGGAATTTAGTCGAATGGCAATTAGCGCCCCCAAATAACAGCTCATTTATTTCAAAATATCAGTGTGTAGATCGTTTCTGTCCATATTCATTAATTCATTTTCGGCAAAAATGATTTACTTTTCATTTGTGTGCGTACTAACAATTCGCTTTCCACTTCTTAATTTACAAATCAAACGCGACCTCTTACGGGCCTTTGAAATAAACTGCATAAACGGTCACTCTGCAAGATGAATAAAAAAGGAAAGTTTATTAATGCTCATACCGGGCCGGATGAATTTCAATTCTACCTCTAGAGGGATAACCATAATCGAATTATCCAATCAATTACCCGAGCCGTATACCCCATTATATAGACGCTTTACTTGTTGAGATAAAGCGTTTTTTCCACAAGTATGATCATCACAAAGATTTGTCAGATCGGAAATCTTTTCCTTTTTTTTTTATATAAAAGCTGAAGAAGCAAAACAAAATGGGGATTTTTGCAGACAGGTGGGGAATTTTTCAGCTGGTGGGGAATTTTTTTTTGGGTGGGGAAGTAGCCGTTCAACGGCTACAGCCATATAGCAAGAAAAACCCCTGAATAGGGACAAAAAAAAAAGTGGATGGCCAGACAAACAAGTTCTTGTCACTCAGGATCGTCGAAGGAAAAATTATGGAAAATCCCGTCGATCAAATGTAGCGTCTGCCTCGTAAAGGTCACTGGCACTACTCAACCCCAGAGTATTGACACTTTTGCACATTTATCACGTTATCTAAAGTTACAATGACTTAGATCTAAATGAATTGTCTAAGATCGAGTGCCAGTGGTCTTGGTCTACAAGTTACTATTGAAAGATTTGTTTAACCCTTTCCCAAACGACAAAATTAGATCTAAATGAATAGTCTAAGATCAAGTGCCAGTGGTCTTGGTCTACAAGTTGCTATTGAAAGATTAGTTTAACCCTTTCCCAAACGACAAAATTCTAGGATAGTCCAATTTGAAAGTTGCTGCAGACAAAATGGACATTCAAGTCAAGTAAATTTTATTTACAAAGTCGGTACATAGCTAAGAAAATATTTAGACAAAAGGAGAAACTGCTGGTTCTTCTGTTTTATATTTGTTATTATCAATATAATAATTTTTCCCCAAATTGGAAAAATCGCGCGCTTTTTTTCCCCACCCGAAAGGCCAGGCCCCTTCCCCAAAAATGAAAAAAAAGCCCTGCCATATTCCTTAAGGACAATTCCAGTCTCAATATAATCACTTGATTTCCCCCATCCAAATATGGATACGTTACTACAGTTTGTTTACAAAAATCGCGCGTCAGCAAGCGCGGGAAAAGGGATGATGCGACGAAAACAAAATGCTATCTACGAAGTAAATAAACCGATGTTATGTGATTTTAACACTGACGGGTAGTCTCTTTCTTAATGTTACCACATGAATACATAAAGGTCATACATGTGTGCAGATAATTGTAACATGTGTGCTTACTCGACCGTTTAGGGGAAGCCAATTACGGATTTTCGATTTTTCATGTTAAACAATAAGTGTTGACACTCGTGCTATATGGGCGATTAATATACGGTAAAAAGTTGGAGTCAAACGTTTGAGCCACATTCCATTTTTTTGAGCCACATTTTCAAAATTGTTGCCAATGGCTCAAGTGGCGATCGCCAGCGGGAGCCCTGCATTCTGGGTCCCCATTGGGAATTTTCACCAGAGAATTGGCAAAAAAAATACTTTTTTCCATTGGGAATGGGGCCCAATAACGGCCCCAAATTTTTGCAAATGAGACCCCTGACAAGATGAAGTTAACAATTTTTCTGTCAATTGAGTACAGTTTTAAGCTGAAATCATTTTCAAATAAAAGTAAATTTTTTTTTGAAGCGGACTACCCACCCATCTTATGACAGTGGCGGATCAAGGGGGGTTCTTCCGGGGGGTTCGAATCTCTGTAGCCTGATTTTTTCATTTTCATGCAGAATTCCAGTCAAAATTGTGCAACACTAGAAAAACAACCCCCCATTTGCATTATAATCCGAACCCCCCTCCCCCTCATAGAAATCCTGGATCCACCACTGTATGATACAGCCTTGAAATTTCCGTCGGGAAAAAACATTATGAAAATTATTGGTGATACTTTTTAAGCTAATTTGTGACATGGAATATGTTTTTCTATCTGCTTGAAGCCTTCTGATAAAATATGTTGGTAGATCTCTATTTAAACAGATAATGTTTATGCAAGAACTTGTTTTCCTTGCTCCAAAGAGATCAAGAGGTCGAACTCGCAGCCACAAACCAACAGGTCTACCGGTCATCAAGTTTGTGGCTACGATATCGCTGCTTCGCGGCTATATCAAATTGGTAGAAATAGACGAAAATAGCATTGTAAATGTTTGAAAATGAGTTGACGAACTCATCAAATGTAAAGGAGTTCGTTAACGTTAACGAATTCAAACATTTCCCGAACTGACATTTCTCGGTCCTGTGCGATGAATTACTTTGTTACTCCACCTGACTAAGTCGCACAAAGGCTTTTCCGATAGAATTCCCTCATCCAAATGTTTGTTTTCACACATTTCGCCAAACAAAATAATTAATTAATATAAGTAAAAGCGTTAAATACTAACCATTTTGCCAGGAAAGCCGTCTTCGAAAATGCAAATGGCGACAAAATAGACTGGTTACCGTCACGATATTCCTTTTTGTCCTAGACCTCGATCACGCATTTTTCAACGGATTCGTTCACGGGTTTTTGACAGTCTATGCAATGGAGTGTTGATGGAGAAATGTACAACATTGAACGAAACGGTGATAAATTGACAAAGAGTGGACTTCATTATAATATTATGTACTCCCTGGAAAATTTTCAAGAGACAATTCCCACAGTTTCTCAATTTGAGGCTGTGTCACGGAAAAATGGGCATTAATGTAGAAATTATTTTTCCTCTATTTTCTTTTCATTTACTGATGAGAAATTATTGACATTTTGAAAAATTAGATGTTCTGAACCATACACTATTTATAGCCTAATTCATGAACAATAAAACATTTCATGGGAAAACTATTATGGCTTTTGCGTCTATTTCTGTAAGTCTGTCTTAAGCAAATTCTCCGCAACCCTGTGACCAAATAGGATGGAACTGCACATGAAAATCCCCGAATAATTATTTTTAAAAAGATGGAATTGTTTGTACTAAAGTATTAACGTCAGAATTCGAGGGTTCAGTGCAAAACTATTGTAACTACATATTTTCAGAAATTCACTTTTTTGCAATTCCTGAATCTTTAGGAAGGAATACATTATGTGTTCTAATATTAAGTTTCAATTCTGTATACTTCAAAAGATATCTAGAATTATAAAAACATATTTCCTCTTTAACTTTGAGAAAGTCGATTAGTTTTTTCCCTTTCCTGTAAAATTTTACAAAATGTAGTTACAATAGTTTTGCACCAAGCCCTCGAGATGCCCTAAACAGACTGTACATAACTTATAATCTAGGTACAAAAAAGGTATCGTGGGAAAATGGGGCTCAATGTATGCACTTTTAATAATCTTTGTACGTTTACGAAAAACGTGTCATAGGAAAAAGGGGTTTATATAGCTTTTCGTCTATTTCTCTCAGTAAGTCTCCGAAGACAATCCCCGCGGCGGAGGACCCTTATATATCTTCATATCTTTATACTGGACGTTCACGAGAACGTTGGCTCTTTTCTTTGCTGGTGATGTAGGAAGTGTAGAGCTGTTTATGTGATTATACCTTTGTTTTGGACGTGCACGAGAACGTTGACGTATTTGTTGCAGGTGATGTATGTTAGATGTGTCTGGTTATTGGCATACATGTATTTCTTATTCATGACTTGCACGAGAACGTTGACAAGTTTGTTACTGGTGCATGATTTAGGAAGTGTATGGTAATTGGTATATCACTTTATTCTTGACGTGCACGAGAACGTTGACAAGTTTGTTTCTGGTTCATGATGTAGGATGTGTCTGGTTATTGGCATGTACCTTTATTCTTGACATGCACGAGAACTTTGACAAGTTTGTTAAGTACTGGTGCATGATGTAGGAAGTGTCTGGTTATTGGTATGTACCTTTATTCTTGACATGCACGAGAACGTTGACGAGTTTGTTACTGGTGCATGATGTAGGAAGTGTCTGGTTATTGGTATATCACTTTATTCTTGACGTGCACGAGAACGTTGACGTGTTTGTTACTGCTGCATGATGTAGAAAGTGTCTGGTTATAGGTCTGTACCTTTATTCTTGACGTGCTCGAGATCGTTGACAAAGTTGTTACTGGTACATGATGTAGGAAGTGTCTGGTTATTGGTATTTACCGTTATTCTTAACATGCACGAGAACGTTGACGTGTTTGTTACTGGTACATGATGTAGGATGTGTCTGGTTATTGGTGTGTACCTTTATTCTTGATATGCACGAGAACGTTGACATGTTTGTTACTGGTACATGATGTAGGATGTGTCTGGTTATTGGTGTGTACCTTTATTCTTGACGTACACGAGAACGTTGACGTGTTTGTTACTGGTACATGATGTAGGATGTGTCTGGTTATTGGTGTGTACCTTTATTCTTGATATGCACGAGAACGTTGACGTGTTTGTTACTGGTACATGATGTAGGATGTGTCTGGTTATTGGCGTGTACCTTTATTCTTGATATGCACGAGAACGTTGACGTGTTTGTTACTGGTACATGATGTAGGATGTGTCTGGTTATTGGTGTGTACCTTTATTCTTGATATGCACGAGAACGTTGACGTGTTTGTTACTGGTACATGATGTAGGATGTGTCTGGTTATTGGTGTGTACCTTTATTCTTGATGTGCACGAGAACGTTGACACGTTTGTTACTACTGCATAATATAGGAAGTGTCTGGTTATTGGTATGTACCTTTATACTTGACGTGCACGAGAACGTTGACACGTTGTTGCTGGTGCATGATGTAGGAAGTATCTGGTTATTGAAATGTACCTTTATTCTTGACGCGCACGAGAACGTTGACCTTTTTGTTACCGATGATGTATGTGGGAAGTGTCTGGTTATTGCTATATATCTTATTCTTGACGTGCACGAGAACGTGAACTAGTTTGTATTTAGGAAGTGTCTGGTTATTGGTAGATACGTTTGTTCTTGACGTGTACGAGAACGCTGGCATGCTTGTTACTTGTGCAAGGTGTAGATGTGTCTGGCTATTGGTAATGTAAACATGTATTCTTGACGTGCACGAGAACGTTGACGTTTTATACTGGTGATGTATGTAAGATGTGCCTTGTTATGCTTCTATGCCTTTATTAGGAATGTGCACGAGGACGTTGGCACGTTTTATCAATTGGAATTGCATGTAAGATGTATCTGGTTATGTTGCTTGAACTTTATTAAGGATTTGCACGAGAACGCTGACACCTATATACTGGTAATATATGTAAGACAAATCTGGTTGTGTTGCTGGACGTTTGTTAGGGATGTGCACGAGAACGTTGACACGTTTTATATTGGTACTGTTTGTAAGACATGTCTGGCTATGTTTCTAAACTTTATTAGGGTTGTGCACGAGAACGTTGACACGTTTCATATTGGTAACTTATGTAAGACAAATCTGGTTGTGTTGCTGGACGTTTGTTAGGGATGTGCACGAGAACGTTGACACGTTTTATATTGGTACTGTTTGTAAGACATGTCTGGCTATGTTTCTAAACTTTATTAGGGTTGTGCACGAGAACGTTGACACGTTTCATATTGGTAACTTATGTAAGATGTGTCTGGTTGTGTTGCTGGATGTTTATTAACTATGTGCACGAGAACGTTGACACGATTTATATTGGTAACTTATGTGAGGTGTGTCTGGTTGTGTGCTAAACCTTTATAAGCCGTGTGCACAAAAACGTTGACACGTTTTATACTGGTGATGTATGTAAGAGGTGACTGGTTATGTTCTTTAACCTTTATTAGGTGTGTATACGAGAACGTTGACACGTTTTATACTGGCAATGCATGTAAGACGTGTCTGGTTGTGTTACTGGACCTTTATTAGGGATATGCATGAGTGCGTTGACACGATTTATATTGGTGATGTATGTAAGAGGTATCTGGTTATGTTGCTGAACCTTTATTATGGGAGTGCACGAGAACGTTGATACGTTTTATATTGGTTTTGTATGTAAGATGTGTCTGGTTATGTTGCTAAACCTTTATTATGGATGTGCACGAGAACGTTAACACGATTTATACTGGTGATGTATGTAAGATGTGTGCGGTTGTGTTGCTGGTGTTTATTAGGTGTGTGCAAGAAAACGTTGACACGTTTTATACTGGTTATGTATGTAAACTGTGTGTGATTGTGTTGCTGGACCTTTATAAGGGGTGTGCAGGAGAACGTTGACACGATTTGTATTGATGATGTATGTAAGATATGTCTGGTTGTGTTGCTGGACCTTTATTAGGTATGTGCACGAGAACGTTGACACGTTTTATACTGGTAATGTATGTATGAGGTGTGTGATTGTGTGCTGGACCTTTATAATGGGGTGTGCACGAGAACGTTGACACGATTTATACTGGTGATGTATGTAAGATATGCCTGGTTGTGTTGCTGGACGTTTATTGGGGATGTGAACGAGAACGTTTACACGTTTCATTATGGTTATTTATGTAAGATATGTCTGGTTGTGTTGTTGGACCTTTATTAGGTATGTGCACGAGAACGTTGACACGACTTATACTGGTATTGTAGGTAAGATATGTCTGGTTGTGTTTCTGGGCCTTTATTAAGGATGTGCACGAGAACGTTGACACGATTTATGTTGGTTATTTATGTAAGATATGCCTGGTTGTGTTGCTGGACCTTTATAATAGGGTGTACACGAGAACGTTGACACGATTTATATTGGTTATTTATGTAACATATGTCTGGTTGTGTTGCTGGACCTTTATTAGGTATGTGCACGAGAACGTTGACACGTTTTATACTGGTGATGTATGTAAGATGTATGTAATTATGTTGCTGAACCTTTAATATGGGTGTGCACGAGAACGTTGACACGTTTCATATTGGTTATTTATGTAAGACATGTCTGGTTGTGTTGCTGGGCCTTTATTAAGGATGTGCACGAGAACGTTGACACGATTTATATTGGTTATTTATGTAAGATATTCTTGGTTGTGTTGCAGAACCTTTATTAGGTATGTGCACGAGAACGTGGACACGTTTTATACTGGTGATGTATGTCAGATGTGTGTAATTATGTTGCTGAACCTTTAATATGGGTGTGCACGAGAACGTTGACACGTTTCATATTGGTTATTTATGTAAGACATGTCTGGTTGTGTTGCTGGACCTTTATTAAGGATGTGCACGAGAACGTTGACACGATTTATATTGGTTATTTATGTAAGATATTCTTGGTTGTGTTGCAGAACCTTTATTAGGTATGTGCACGAGAACGTGGACACGTTTTATACTGGTGATGTATGTAAGATGTGTGTAATTATGTTGCTGAACCTTTAATAGGGGTGTGCACGAGAACGTTGATGACACGTTTCATATTGGTTATTTATGTAAGACATGTCTGGTTGTGTTGCTGGACCTTTATAATGAGTGTGCACGAGAACGTTGACACGATTTATACTGGTGATGTATGTAAGATATGTCTGGTTGTGTTGATGGACCTTTATTATTGGGTGTGCTAGAGAACGTTGACACGATTTATATTGGTTATTTATGTAAGATATATCTGGTTGTGTTGCTTGACCTTTATTAGGTATGTGCACGAGAACGTTAACGCATTTTATACTGGTGATGTATGTATGTGTGTGATCGTGTTGCTGGATCTTTATTATGGGGTGTGCACGAGAACGTTGACACGATTTATACTGGTAATGTATGTAAGATATGTGTGATTGTGTTGCTGGACCTTAATTTTGGGGTTGTGCACGAGAACGTTGACACGATTTATACTGGTAATGTATATAAGATGTATGTAATTGTGTTTCTGAACCTTTAATAGGTGTGTGCACGAAAACGTCGACACGTTTCTTGATTATTTATGTAAGACATGTCTAATTGTGTTGCTGGACCTTTATAATGGGTGTGCACGAGAACGTTGACACGATTTTTATTGGTTATTTATGTAACATATGTCTGGTTGTGTTGCTGGTCCTTTATTAGGTATGTGCGAGAGAACGTGGACACGTTTTATACTGGTAATGTATGTAAGATGTGTGTGATTGTGTTGCTGGACCTTTATTATGGGGTTGTGCTCGAGAACGTTGACACGATTTATACTGGTAATGTATGTTAGATATGTCTGGTTGTGTTGCTGGACCTTTATTATGTATGTGCACGAGAACGTTGACACGATTTATATTGATTATTTATGTAAGGTATGTCTTATTGTGTTGCTGGACCTTTATTAGGGATGGGCACGAGAACGTTGACACGATTTATATATTGGTTATTTATGTAAGACATGTCTGGCTGTGTTGCTGGACCATTATTAGATATGTCCTAGAGAACGTTGACACGTTTAATATTGGTGATTTATGTAAGATGTGTGTCTGGTTGTGTTGCTGGACCTTTATTAGGTATGTGCTAGAGAACGTTGACACGTTTTATACTGCTGATGTACATGTAAGATGTGTCTGGTTGTGTTTCTAGACCTTTATTAGGTATGTGCTAGAGAACGTTAACACGTTTTATACTGCTGATGTATGTAAGATGTGTCTGGTTGTGTTTCTAGACCTTTATTAGGTATGTGCACGAGAACGTTGACACGTTTTATATTGGTTACTTATGTAAGATGTGTCTGGTTGTGTGCCTTTATTAGGTGTGTGTACGAAAACGTTGACACGCTGTATACTGGTAATGTATGTTTAGATGTGACTGGTTGTGTTACTGGACCTTAATTTTGGGGTTGCGCACGAGAACGTTGACACGATTTATACTGGTAATGTATATAAGATGTATGTAATTGTGTTGCTGAACCTTTAATAGGGGTGTGCACGAAAACGTTGACACGTTTCTTGATTATTTATGTAAGACATGTCTAGTTGTGTTGCTGGACCTTTATAATGTGTGTGCACGAGAACGTTGTCACGATTTATATTGGTTATTTATATATGTAACATATGTCTGGTTGTGTTGCTGGACCTTTATTAGGTATGTGCGAGAGAACGTTGACACGTTTTATACTGGTAATGTATGTAAGATGTGTGTGATTGTGTTGCTGGACCTTTATTATGGGGATGTGCTCGAGAACGTTGACACGATTTATACTGGTAATGTATGTTAGATATGTCTGGTTGTGTTGCTGGACCTTTATTATGTATGTGCACGAGAACGTTGACACGATTTATATTGGTTATTTATGTAAGTTATGTCTTGTTGTGTTGCTGGACCTTTATTAGGTATGGGCAGGAGTACGTTGAAACGATCTATATTGGTTATTTATATAAGATATGTCTGGTTGTGTTGCTGGACCATTATTAGGTATGTGCCCGAGAATGTTGACACGTTTGATACTGTTGATGTATGTAAAATGTGTTTGATTGTGTTGCTGGACCTTTATTATGGGGTTGTGCACGAGAACGTTGACACGATTTGTACTGGTATTGTATGTAAGATACGTCTGGTTGTGTTGCTGGACCTTTATCAAGGATGTGCACGAGAACGTTGACACGTTTTATACTGGTAATGTATGTAAGATGTGTGTGATTGTGTTGCTGGACCTTTATTATGGGGTTTTGCACGAGAACGTTGACACGATTTATATATTGGTTATTTATGTAAGATATGTCTGGTTGTGTTGCTGGTCCTTTATTAGGTATGTGCTAGAGATCGTTGACACGTTTTATACTGCTGATGTACATGTAAGATGTGTCTGGTTGTGTTTCTAGACCTTTATTATGTATGTGCACGAGAACGTTGACACGTTTTATATTGGTTACTTATGTAAGATGTGTCTGGTTGTGTTGCTAAACCTTTATTAGGTGTGTGCACGAGAACATTGACACGTTTTATACTGGTGATGTATATAAGATATGTCTGGTTGTGTTGCTGGACCTTTATTAGGTATGTGCCCGAGAAAGTTGACACGTTTTATACTGGTGATGTATGTAACATACGTCTGGTTGTGTTGCTGGACCTTTATTAAGGATGTGCATGAGAACGTTTACACGTTTTCATTGGTTATTTATGTAAGACATGTCTGGCTGTGTTGCTGGACCTTTTTAATAGGGTGTGCACGAGAACGTTGACACGATTTATATATAGGCCTAATATTGGTTATTTATGTAAGATATGTCTGGTTGTGTTGCTGGACCATTATTAGGTATGTGCTAGAGAACGTTGACACGTTTTATACTGCTGATGTATGTAAGGTGTGTCTGCTTGTGTTTCTAGACCTTTATTAGGTATGTGCTAGAGAACGTTGACACGTTTTATACTGCTGATGTATGTAAGATGTGTCTGGTTGTGTTTCTAGACCTTTATTAGGTATGTGCACGAGAACGTTGACACGTTTTATATTGGTGATATATGTAAGATATGTCTGGTTATGTGCCTTAACCTCTATTAGGTGTGTGTACGAAAACATTGACACGTTGTATACTGGTAATGTATGTTTAGATGTGACTGGTTGTGTTACTGGACCTTTATTAGGGATATGCAGGAGTGCGTTGACACGATTTATACTGGTGATGTATGTAAGAGGTGACTGGTTATGTTGTTGAACATTTATTAACTGTGTTCACGAGAACGTTGACACGTTTTATATTGGTAATGCATGTAAGATGCGTTTGGTTGTGTTGCTGGACTTTAATAAGGATATGCACGGGACCGTTGACACGTTTTATATTGGTGATGTATGTAACTCTCGTTATGTTGCTGGATCTCTATTTAGGCTGTGCTCGAGAACGTTGACTTGTTTTACAGATGATGTATGAAGGACGTATCTAGGTATATATTAATGAGCCAGGATCTGGAAAAACGTCCTTTAAGGCTTTTGAGCCCAACATAGATCCAGATCAGCCTGTGCATACGCACAGTCTGATCAGGATCCACGTTGTTCTCGTATAGCTTCTTCGTGACCTGTAGTAACTGAAAGAGAGCAGCATAGATGCATATTCGACTGAATTTGACAACAGGCTGATCTTGAAACTCAATTTTTAAAAATGCCTTAATGGACGTTTTTCCAGATCCCGGCTCATTTATATCTTTATTCGTGATGTGCACTAGAACGTTGACGTGTTTTTACAGGTAATGTATGAAGGACGTGTCTGGTTATATACTTATATCTTTATTCTTGATGTGCACGAGAACGTTGATGTGTTCAATACATGTGATATATGAAGGGCGTGTCTTGTTATATATTTATATCTTTATTATGGATGTGCAAAAGAACGTTGACGTATTTATTACAGGTTATGTATGAAGGACATATCTGATTATGTATTTATATCTTTATACCGGATGTGCATGAGAACGTTGACGTATTCATTACAGGTGATGTAAGAAGGACGTATCTGATTATGTATTTATATCTCTATTCTTGATTTGCACGAGAACGTTGTCGTGTTAATTACAGGTGACGTAAAAATGACGTGTCTGGTTATATAGTTATATCTTTATTCTTGATGTGCACGAGAACGTTGACGTGTGTATTATAGGTGATGTATGAAGGACGTATCTGGTTATGTATTTATATCTTTATTCTAAATATGCACAAGAGAACGTTGACGTGTTCCTTACAGATGATGTAAGAAGGACGTGTCTGGTTATGTATTTATATCTTTATCATTGATGTGCACGAGAACGTCGACGTGTTTTTCCAGATGATATATGAAGGGCGTGTTTCGTTATGTGCTCATCAAGATTTTATACAGCGTTTATAAAATAAGCAACATAACCAGACACATCTTACATATATCATCAGTAATAAAAATCGTGTCACCATTCTCGTACGCAACCTTTATAAAGGTACTATAGCAACATAGACAGACACATCTTACGTACAATACCAGTATAAAGCATGTTATTTTTATTGTACACGTCTCTAATAAAGATATAACAACATAAGCAGATATAGCTTACATTCCCGTATAAAATCTAGTGCAAACCTTAAAGTGAATATATAAATCTTGTACAAATCTTTCAAAAAAGTATATAAACAAAACCAGACATTTCTTACATACATCACCAGAATTAAACGAGTCAACGTTCTCGTGCACATCAAGAAAAATGGTAAAGCAACATAACCAATCACATCTTACCAACATCACCAATATAAATCGTGTCAACGGTCTCGTGCATATCCTTATTAAAGTCCTCAACCAGACACATCTTACATGCATTACCAATATAAAACGTGTCAACGTTCTCGTGCACACCCCTAATAAAGGTGTAGTAACACAATCAAATACATATCTTACATACATCACCAGTATAAAACATGCCAACGTTCTGGTGTACATAGTTAATAAAGGTCCAGCAATACAACCAGTTATATCATACATAGATAATCAATATAAATCGTGTCAACGTTCTCATGCACATCCCTAATAACGGTCTAGCAACACAATCACACACATCTTACATGCGTTACCAATATAAGACGTGTCAACGTTCTCGTTCACATACCTAATAAAGGCCCAGCAACACAACCCAACATATCTTACATAAATAACCAATTTAAATCGTGCGAACGTTCTCGTGCACATAGTTAATAAAGGTCCAACAAAACAACCAGACATAACTTACATAAATAACCAATATGAAACGTGTCAACGTTCTCGTGCACATCCTTAATAATGGCCCAGCAACATAACCAGACATATCTTCCATACATTAACAGTATAAATCGTGTCAACGTTATCGTGCACGCCCCATAATAAAGGATCAGCAACACAATCACACACATTTCACATATAACACCAGTATAAAAAGTGTCAACGTTCTTGTGCATATCCTTAATAATGGTCCAGCAACATAACCAGACATATCTTCCATACATTAACAGTATAAATCGTGTCAATGTTATCGTGCACGCCCCATAATAAAGGTCCAGCAACACAATCACACACATTTTACATATAACACCAGTATAAAACGTGTCAACATTCTCGTGCAAATACCTAATAAAGGTCTAGCAACACAACCACACGTATCTTACATAAATAACCAATATAAATCGTATCAACGTTCTCGTGCAAATCCTTGATAAAGGTCCAGCAACACAACCAGGCATATCTTACATGTATACATTACCAGTATCAATCGTGTAAACGTTCTCGTGCACACCCCATATAAAGGTCCAGTAAAAAATCACACACATCTTACATACATCACAAGTATAAAACGTGTCAACGTTCTCGTTCACATACCTAATAAAGGTCCAGCAAAACAACCAGACAAATCTTACATAAATAACCAATAAAAATCGTGTCAACTTTCTCGTGTACACCCCTAATAAAGGCCCAGCAACACAACCAGACACATCTTACATACATTACCAATAAAAATCATGTCAACGTTCTCGTGCACATAGTTAATAAAGGTCCAGCAACACAATCAGACACATCTTACATAAGTTTCCAATATAAAACGTGTCAACGTTCTCGTGCACATACCTAATAAAGGTAATAGAAACACAACCAGACACATCTGACATAAGTTACAAATATAAAACGTGTCAACGTTCTCTTGTACAAACCTAATAAAGGTCCATCAATACAACCAGATACATCTTACATAAGTTACAAATATAAAACGTGTCAACGTTCTCTTGCACATACCTAATAAAGGTCCAGCAACACAACCAGACACATCTTACATACATTACCAATATAAATCGTGTCAATGTTCTCGTGCACATAGTTAAGAAAGGTCCAGCAACACAACCAGACACATCTTACATACAATACCAGTATAAAACGTGTCAACGTACTCGAACACACACCTAATAAAGGGTAAGCAACACAACCAGACACATCTTACATACATTACCAATATAAATCATGTCAACCTTCTCGAGCACATAGTTAATAAAGGTCCAGCAATACAACCAGACACATCTTACATACATTACCAATATAAATCGTGTCAAGGTTCTCGTGCACATAGTTAATAAAGGTCCAGTAACACAACCAGACACATCTTACATAAGTTACCAACATAGAACGTGTCCACGTTCTCGTGCACATACCTAATAAAGGTCCAGCAACATAACCAGACATATCTTACATAAGTTAGCATCTTGAAACGTGTCAACGTTCTCGTGCACATAGTTAATAAAGGTCCAGCAACACAACCAGGCACATCTTACATACAGCACCAGTATAAATCGTCTCAACGTTCTCGTACACATCCCTAATAAAGGCCCAGCAACACAACCAGACACATCTTACATACATCACAACTATAAAACGTGTCAACGTTCTCGTACACATCCCTATTAAAGGCCCAGCAATACAACCAGACACATCTTACATAAGATACCAACATAGAACGTGTCCACGTTCTCGTGCACATACCTAATAAAGGTCCAGCAACACAACCAGACACATCTTACATAAGATACCAATATAAAACGTGTCAACGTTCTCGTGCACGTCCCTAACAAACGCCCAGCAACACAACCAGGCTTGTCTTACATATATATAACCAGTATATAAGTGTCAACGTTTTCGTGCACATCCTTAATAAAGGTCCAGCAACACAACGAAACACATCTTACATAAGTTACCAACATAAAACGTGTCAACGTTCTCGTGCACATACCTAATAAAGGTCCAGCAACACAACCAGACACATCTTACATACATTACCAATATAAATCGTGTCAACGTTTTCGTGCACATAGTTAATAAAGGTCCAGTAACACAACCAGACACATCTTACATAATTTACAAATATAAAACGTGTCAACGTTCTCGTTCACATACCTAATAAAGGTCCAGCAACACAACCAGACACATCTTACATAAGATACCAATATAAAACGTGTCAACGTTCTCGTGCACGTCCCTAACAAACGTCCAGCAACACAACCAGGCTTGTCTTACATATATTACCAGTATATAAGTGTCAACGTTTTCGTGCACATCCTTAATTAAAGGTCCAGCAAACATAACCAAACACATCTTACATGCATTTCCAATTTATAAAACGTGCCAACGTCCTCGTTAACATTCTTAATAAAGGCATAGAAGCATGAACAAGACACATCTTACATGCATCACCAGTAAAGAACGTGTCAACGTTCTCATGCACATCCTTCATAAAGGTATGCATACATGATCAGACACATTTTCATACAACACAAGTAAAACAATGTGTCAACGTCCTCATGCACAAAGTTACATTCACAAAATCAGACACATTCTACGTACATCGTCATCCCCAGCAAAAATCGTGTCAATGGTCTCGTGTATCATCATGTCCATAAAATATGTACTATTTTGAAGGAAAAACACGCACAAACAAGAGCCGTCATAGACGGATCAGGCCTATACTCCCCGAATAAGTGTTTGTCAAAAAAATACTATATTCATTAAACCCCTTTTCCCATGACAGGTTTTTAGTACACACGTGTACACATTATTTATAGAATATAGGATAGAATATCTCATATATCCATTTACTACAAAATTTCATTAAATTCTGCCCATTAGATGAAGAGAAATGAGAGAAAAATAATTCTACACTAAGGCCCCTTATTCCGTGACAAAGCCTCAAATTAATAAACGGAGAGCAGGGTCTACATGGATTATCCATGGGAGTTCACAAGTGAAGTTTTATCGAATTTGGTCCGAGGGTTGCTGAGATCTGGTTGTGTACGGACGGACGGACGGACGGACGGACGAACGAACGGAAGGGCAGTGTGGCTATTTATGCTCCCTAGAAAAAAATATTCAAGGAGCATAGAAAACGGCAGAGATGTATCATCTTTTTGCCGTATCGTTTCGGATCGTTTTCATTTCGTTTCTATGGTGTGTGCACGAGAACGTTGAAATTGAGAGTTTGTGCACGAATCCACTGACACAAAGGCATAACCTTACCGTCACGGACGATTTAAAAGTACAGGTGAGCGGGGTACCAGTTCGATGGCACTGAGCATGCGCAAAGAGTGGCGGGAATATACAAATATATACGAAACACGGTGTTTCGATATTTCGGCTATATCTGGCGACCCAATAATAAAAAATAGGACCCAATAGTTATGTATGAGAACATAGGATGTAAACCCGTTTTGAGCCGTACTAACTTGTATATAAAAAGAAAGAAATTGTTGGGTCGCAATTTTATTGGGTCTGGGCCCAATATTTAGGTAGGACCCAATAAATACCCCCAAAGACCCAACACTTCGAGTGTCAGATTTACACATGTCCCAATAAGTTGGTAGGTATATATATATATATATATATATATATGGGAAAAATATGTTTTAAACAGTATTAAAAGGTAGTTTATACAAAAAGATAACTTTATATAAAGCTCTTTTTGAATAAAAATAACCGAGCGACCGCTTTCGAACTTTCGTCCTTTATCAAGGTTAGAAGTGTGACTGGTGACCCAGTTTTCCAAGAGAATTTGAATTTGAATTCTGACGTTGGCTCATGACGTCATGACTTAATATGATGTCATGACCTGGATAAGCTTTACAGTACGGATGTAAATATACAACGCTTGGTAAATTGGGTCACCAGTATAAGACTGACTAAAAATCAAAGAATTCGTTTATGACAGAAGAAATTTGTTTAGAAGTCGGATTTGTTTAAGCCATGTGGTTGTATTGTGTGGAGACGTCTAATCCAATAGGTCTCCCTAGCCCTACGGTGTTTGTCTGTCCAAAGCTCACTTGATTCGATGACACATACTTCCACATGCTGGAAGTTGTGTCCAGGTAGATTGAAATGTTCTGCTACTGGTGATCTATTAAATTTTCTA
The DNA here is from genome assembly GCA_963680895.1 of Fragum sueziense. Taxonomy (NCBI): domain Eukaryota; kingdom Metazoa; phylum Mollusca; class Bivalvia; order Cardiida; family Cardiidae; genus Fragum; species Fragum sueziense. Next base: position 12,748,862 of record OY804597.1, read on the forward strand.
GTTTTCCAATCAGATCTATGTAGGTTAACTCGTTTGCTTATGGCCATCTTGGTCTCACCAACATACTGCTTTTTACAGATGGTACACGTGATGAGATACACGGCGTTGGCAGTTTTGCAAGTGTAATTGCCCTTAATTGCTGAAGTAGCACCAGACTTTGATTGGAAGGTTTGAGTTGGACGCATGATTGTGCATGTCTGGCATCTAGAAGCATTGCAGGGTTCTGATTGTCCGAGAACATCACCGGTAACTGGTGGGAGTTTGGCCCTAACTAGAATGTCCCTGAGACTTTTTGGTCTCCTGTAAGCAACAATGGGTTTCTCAGGAAACATTTTTTTCAGTTTACTCGATGACTCGATTTTGGGCCAGTGGTGGTCTAGAATGCTTCTTATATTGGGCAGGTCTGGATGATATGTCAGTACAAAAGGAATTTTTGGGTCTTTCTGTATAGGGACTTTTGAAAGAAGTTCTTGCCTCTGAACAGCACTCGCCCTTGTTATGGCGTCTGTGATGTTGTCACTTTTGTAGCCTCTCTTTTGTAGATGATGTGACAGTTCATTTCGTCACCTTAGAATAGAAAGGTTCTATCTAACATTTTGGTCGAAATTGAGATTTTTACATTTTTAAAGATGGTATCATCCAATGCAGCTACTGTGTAAAAATCAGATCAATCTGAACATAAATGATGAAGATATTCAACAAAATGTAAAGGTTCTATCTACCTATCTCGGTATGTCTTGGAGGAGAAAGGTTCTAAGTGTATACCAATTTGTAGAGAAAGGACCTATTTGACACATGGGTCCTTTCTATTCCAACAAATTATGTTCAAAGTTAGGATATTATGACAGTGAAAGGTTCGATATGACAAATAGAACCTTTCATTGCTATTGAAATAGTCTTTTCATGAAACATATGCCCTCTTATCAGTGATAAAAAATATTTACTGGCTAAAATTGCACACCTTGTTGGAAAACAATTAACAGGTTACAGTCAACACACATAATTACTTAGTTTTATAGACCTGGAGAACACTTGTGAAAGTGAATGAAGATGGAAATTGCTTTTTCGCTGCAGTTGCTGCATGTATTGGGGATTATACATTTTGGTGACTTGACAGAGTTCAGACAATCTTTATGTGATTCTAATGCTCCAGAAAAATGAAAACTATCCAGTTTATGGCTTTTGATTCAGACAGTTGTAATCAACGAGAAATCTTCATAAAAGAAGTGCATTATTTGCGACAACGTGGAACACTTACTTGGCAGATTGTTTGCCCTTAGCAATTGCTAATAAATTTGAATAGAATAGCGCGAATCTACTCAAGCTCACTGTCAGTTCTACTATCATAAATATTGAGCCAAATTCCCAGTCTGAGAGCAAATCATACCAACTTATTAAAGTGGTGCATTTATAACTAGAACTGTCGCAAAGCGGACAAATACCCCCCCACTAGCGCGTTGTCACTGAAAAAGTGCTAAAGTTCAAAGTGGCATAACTCTGAAACTACTGCCTGGATCAAGATGAAAATTGCAGGTGCACAACTTCATATGATAGGAAACATCCTGCTAAAATTTCAGCAAAATCGGTCAAAAACTGTGGGAGGAGAAGAGGACACAAAATTATGTCCACGGACGGACGGACGGACAGACGGACAGACGGACAGACGGACGGACGGACAGACGGACGGACAACCTGAATCCAGTATACCCCCCCATAACTTTGTTGTGGGGGGTATAACTATAAGACAGTAAGAACATTATAAAGGCACTGAATCTATCACACAAAAGATTCAAACAAATTCCTACATAAACAGACAAAGAAGTTTCTCATCACCGGGAAAGAATGATGGCACAAATACCCCCAGAAAACCCAATTATAACCCCACACAAAAGGGCGGACTATGAAACTCCAATTAAGAAATCATCCAGGAAAGGGTACGGAATGAGCGTCAGTGGAAGTCTTCTATGCGTAAGCGAAACAAAAATGAGTGAAAATCGTATGTGTGACAATCTGCCAAGATAGTATAGGAAAAAAGTACAACCAAGGAATTGTCAAAAATGTAGATTCAGATGCAGCCAGCACTAATCCGAGTCTTCTCTGATGTAAATACGCTCTTTGATATTTTGATTTTTCACTATTTACATAAATAGCGAAAAATCAAAATATCAAAGAGCGTATTTACATCAGAGAAGACTCGGATTAAGCCAGCACGTGAGCGAGATTGAAAGGAAGAAGATATTTGATGTGTAGTATTCACTCCTGAACTTTGAAAGGCAGCGGTGTTTCATATGCAACGTTGTTTCCCAAAGTACTCCGATACGTATGATAACTAGTCTCTACAATATCATTTACCAGTCAACAATGAAAATGTAAGAGTATGACTTTATTGTGCTAGTTTTAACTTTTTAAAAAGACTCTCGAGATGTACGTTATACACATGCACGATTTACATGGAACATTTTAAGGCGAGGATAGAATGGAACGAAACCGACCTGGCAATAAAATTGATGAAGAAACAATTGAGTAAGTACATTAACAGTTTCCCAAGTATGGAGTCGCATTATTCAACTAGTGAGGTACAAAGAAAGAATATTTGGCCATCTAAACATAAAGAAGATGTGGGAACTTTACAGGGACTGGCATAGACACAAAGGAATAGCCCCTGTTTAAGAGGACAAATACAGATCAGTTTTCTGTGAGAAGTTCAATATTTTTTTTAAACCCAAGAAAGATCACTATTCTACATGCATCAACGCCATCACATGACATGGGTGACATACAGAAAGAAAACCCAGGCCCGGGAAGAAAAGGAAAAGAAATAAAAGAAAAGCAAAACTTGATTTAACCCTTTCCCAAACAACATAATTTTGGACTATTCCATTTTAAAAGGTGTTGCAGACGACAATTTTTAAGTCAATAAAGAAAGGATTAGTGTACAATGTAGCACAGAAAATATTGAGACAAAAGGAGAAATTGCTGGTCATCAGCAGTTTCTTCTTTTGTCTCAATATTTTCCCAAGCTTTTTCTAATAGGGACGTCAAAAGCCGGTTTTGTTTGGGAGAGGGTTGAAATATTATGTTGCTACTTTTGATTTACAGACGTTTTGACAACACCCTGTTCCCAAGTTAGTGGACTATACTATTATATTGCTATAATCTTACAGTGTACAACTGGTATGACAAACAGGCATTTTATCATTAATTTTGTGGGAGGAAACACATGGAAAAAGAGGCTCATGTGAGATAGCCACTTGCATTTTGAAGAGTTTTCAATCATTTTGTCGGTCAGGGGGTGTTGAAGAAACAAATATGTAGCTGCATCATGCATGTACTATGTTTCAAAATTACCTCAGTTAAAGGCAATAAACCATAAGTTTTTTCAATCTGGTTTTAGTCAGATGGAATGCGACTTTGTCCATTCTACAATCGAACAAGCAAAGTAATTAGCATCCATCTGTGTCCCTTCACACTGGAGTACATTCATCAAAATGGCTAGGAGAAAAAGTCCATACATTGCAGTCCCATCAAAAGTTGACCATGTAAGCCTCTTGTTACAAAACATCATCTTAATCTACACACTACAATTGAGGGTTGTAGAATAAATTGGTTAAATATCAAATTGATTCGCATTAAAAGAGAAGAACAAAAAAAAAAACTGTTGATCAATTATTCCTTTTATGAAAATAGTTTCACGAAAGTGTATACTGTGCAAAGAGAAACAAGGATGAAAGGTCAAGTCAACACATGGCCGATAAATGACTCAGAAAAAGGACAAGTGCTATCTCACGCGCCTACCAGTTTCAGAACAAAAGAAACAAGATATGTTTGAGAAACATGAATGCCCCCGAAAGTGTCATTTCTTCAAATGTTAAGTTTTCATGTATATGGTTAGTAAGGGTTTACGTATGACATTGAGAAAGTTCATAATGCATGAAACAGATAGATATCACGGAAAGAAAGTTACATACCAAATTTGAGGTTTGTATGTCAAATACTTTGGAGAAAATGTCCATTTTGAACATCAGTTTGTGAAAATACAGCCATATACAATGTTTTATATATAATGTATTTGCTTAATCTGTTGGTATCAAAAGGATCTATTTGTCACATATAACCCAAAACCAGCATTTATCAGCAAAGTGAGTTCAAATAAAATGGTTTTATGTGACACATAGAACCTTTCTATTTATACCAAAGTGTCCTTGCTATTACAAACTTAGTTGGAACTGAAAGGGCCTATCTACATTATTGATCATATTGATCAAAGTATTGATTCTAATCAATTAGAACATATATAAAATTAAACATTAAATACAAATACATAATCAGTGTAAATGTTGTTTTTGTGCATTAATTTTCTGATTTATACTGGAACTTTAAACCTTTAAACGCGATTTTCTCAAAACTATCAAAATGTTACATAGAACCTTTCTATTCTAAGGTGACGATTTGTCCGCAGAACAAAGATATATATATCTTTATTTATCCGCCACTAGGGCGAGCTATTTCCATACAAAAAATACAAACAATTAAACTAAATAAACATTGAGAAGGAATATATACAAAAAAAGAGTAAAGAGCTTATCGATAGATAATAGCGTTAATGAAGACAAAAGAATGAAAGTATAACGCTGCCCTTAGCAACGAAACGAAAATAAAGGGATGTCGTTATATGAGGAATTGTTAGTGACAAGGAAAAAGGAAAATGTTATCTGTCGATAATTGATGTAAATTCCAGTTTTTGTGGGATTAAATATTAGACCAGTCGCTGTTTGCGTTTATGCATTGGAATCTCAAAAAAATAAATGAAAAAGATTCGGGAACTACATTCATGTGGCTCTATTTAACATTCAAGGAAAATACGGCTAGAAAAGAAATATTTTCTGAGCTATATTGCACAAGAAAATCTATTTTGTTGTCTGCGACAGCTTTCAAAGTAGAAGAGTCTAAATGTTTGCCATTTCTTTTTTTCCCAAGTATCTTTCTCTCCTGTAACATGGATCTACGCAAATTTTATTTTTGTTTACCGAAACTTGATCATATTCTGCAGATTTTAAAATTTTAGAAATCTTAAACTCCATTGTTAGGGGAAATGCTTGGTGAAATGGTTTAACCATCAAATCCAAAAAATACTTTTTTGAAAATGATCATCACCTCACTAAGCCAAGCCACTGCAAGAATACTTAGGAAAACGTTGTGGAAAATGAACATATTGCTTGAGACAAGCAATTTTTTCATTTCCCACAAAGTTTTCTACCACAAAAAGACCCAAAAATATTAAATTTCAGTTCCTTGAAATTGTCGTCTGCAACATCTTTCAAATTGGACCAGTCTAAAATTTTCCATCTGGTAATGGGTTTATCTTTAGGCTACAATATACATGTAGCTCTTCTCTTGCCATGCTAGGATAAGTGATCGTAAATTTTGGCAGCTTAGAGATGCGCACATTATTTTCTTATTTTTTATCTGTATGCCTTAAGTCTCTCTTACAACCCGTCGTGAAATCGTACGTTTTAAAACTCAGCAAAATTGCACGATTCATTAAGACGCACGGCGGGTTTTAAGAGCGCCTCAAATTATGAATATTCAAAGCAGGTCAAAAGTATGATTCTCGTTCGAGAAAAGTAGGCCTTCTTTGTGAATTTTCTGGAATTTCAGTATAATGTTCCCTGCGTCACATGTACGTTTGTCGTACGTGCTAAGTACTTGTCTTGCGAGCTCCTTGCGTTCTAAAAGACGCAGAATGGTAGTAGCAAAGAATTATCCGGTCAATTCTTTGCTGCGTGCAGTCTGCGTCGTGGTTGCGTCCACCAAAATCGTAAGTAGTACGTGCGTGCATCGCACGACTAAACGCACGCTTTAGACGCAGACCACACGCAAGAGCACGTGCGACCGGTTGTAAGAGAGGCTTTGGTTGTAAAATTTAGCTTGCGGACCGGGCGTCTTATTGATGCTTAATTTGAATATAGGCACTTGTTATTTTCCTGCAGAGCACGATGACCCGGGGCTGCTCTGAGCTGATGCTACCTCTTTAGAGCAGCGCGGATTTGGACTGGTTCTTTCTTTTAATCCATTTTTAGCTCCACTGGCCGAAGGCCAGCGGGGCTTATGTCATGGCCCTGTGTCCGTCGTGCGTCCGTCCGTCCGTCCGTCCGTGCGTCAACTTTTTCTTTAAACATCTTCTTCTCCAAAACTACTGGACCAATTTCAACCAAACTTCATATGAATCTTCCTTGCATGAAGCTTTTTTCAAATTCCTTCAAAAAATTAAATTCCGTGTAGAACTTGAATTTTAATTAATTTAATTGAATTGATTTTGAAAAATCTTTAAAAATTCTTCTTCTCCAAAATTATTGGACCAATTTCAACCAAACTTCACAGAAATCTTCCTTGCATGAATCTCTACCAAATTCCTTCAAAAGAATAAAATGGGTGTAGAACTTGAATTTTAATTAATTTTATTGATTTAAATTTTCGAAAAATCTTTAAAAATTCTTCTTATCCAAAACTACTGGACCAATTTCAACCAAACTTCACAGGAATCTTCCTTGCATGAATCTCTACCAAATTCCTTGAAAAGATTAAAATCCGCGCTGAACATTAATTTTAATTAATTTAATTAATTTAAATTTTCGAAAAAAATGAAGAAATTTTCTTCTCCAAAACTACTGGACCAATTTCAACCAAACTTTATAGAAATGTTCCTTGCATGATTCTCTTCTTTATTCCTTCAAAAAAAATAAATTCTGTGTAAAACTTAAATTTTGATTAACTAAATTAGATTAATTTTTTGTAAAAATCTTCTTTTTAAAAACTATTGGACCAATATCAACCAAACTTCACACGAATCTTCCTTGCATGAATCTCCTTTAAATTCCTTAAAAAAATTCCGTGTAGAACTTAAATTTTAATGAATTTAATTAAATTGAATTTTCGAATAATTCTTAAACAGTCTTCTTCTCCAAAACTAAAAGACCAATTTCAATCAAACTTCACAGGAATCTTCCTTGCATAAATCTCTCCCAAATCCCTTCATGATCGGATGAAAAGCTTGGCCGCTGTGGGCTAGGCCCATTTTTCGCTATATGAAACAGTGTAATATTAACAAAATTTTAAAAAAACATTTCTGCTCCTTAATTACTTATTGGATTCTGGTGTAGCATGAATCTTCTTTGGATAGACCTCTATTGTATTCTTTGAAGAAGTTCGTAGTCTAAATGTCTAAAAGCCAGTGGAGCGATACAGGGCCATCTTGGCCCTCTTGTTTTACCAACATTTCGTCGTTGTAACCTCGTATCATGTTTTTAGACAAATTCAAAGGGGAGGGGGAAAATGTAATAACTTTTCCGAAACTGAAATGTTTTACTTGAAATTTTGACATATTGTTCACATATAATGTGGCATTAATACTGATCAGTAAAAATATCTCAAAACCTGCGAATTGTCTAAATTTGGCGCATAAGTTTGTACTTTGGAAATCGCAAGAATCGACATACAAGGTTTTGCATTTACACCGACGATTTGCATTAATATTCATTTTTGAGTGGTGGGGATGATTGAGTTTTAAATTAACTATGATGTAACGGGATGACTTTTGTTGCTTGGGAGGAGGAGGGGTGATTATTCAAGACCTCTAGGGCATAGCAGCTATCTAGAAGGGGGTTGTATGGGGCCGGGGAGGCTTCTGTAGCTGCGGCCTTGGTTGCGGGGCATTCACCCGCTGCAGTAGCCAACGAGTACCCCTTGGCATTCTTATACATTTGTAACAGTATTCGGGATGCAACCAATACTTCCGGCAGATAACGGACCGTGGGGAATAAGATCCCCCAAAGTTTGCACATTTATGGGCAGTGTGATCAGCATCGTACATCCGCGTATAGTGTGCATCTGCACTGCGGCACATCTGTGCCAGAACCTCTAACACCGGTAGCACCTGATGGGAAGCTTGCAATGCTACCGGTGGGAATAGGATGGAGCCACTGACCGTTACCTCCCAAGACAATGTCTATATTGCCCAAGAATGTGACGATCAATGTATCCGTCGGATCTTCACTACGGAAGATCCTCGAAGCGTTCTTTCTTCTTTTTTTATCTTTTAATCCTCCAAATATTGAATATCATAATTATGATATAATACAAAAGAAACATACAGGAAAGGGAAAAGGATATAAAATATACATTTAAATGGAAGAGTTGTTCTCCTTGATCTTAGCTCTTTTTCGGGGTTTGAGTTTGAGTCTATTGTGGGTTTACGCCGTTTTCAACTGCTATGGTCATGACGCAGCGGCTGTAGCACCTAACCATGGCTTCCTGTTGTTTCTCATACTAGTACCACCACAACACCCTAACCGAGCCTCCAGCTGCTCGTCCACATAGATTCACGATATCAAACCATTGATGCGTGACATTTTGCTCTTTTTTTTGGACCAAGTGCAAGGTAAGCAATTACAATTGAGGACCAGACTTCCAATATGATTATGTGTCTAATCCAATGATTGTTTTGAGTCGAATAATGCCGGTCCTCGTGTCCATGACCGAAAGTGATGAAAACGACAAAAGGCTGGTCCGATTTCAGAGCCCTTGCACATGACAAAATGGTGATAATAAAGTAAGGACTTGTATACAATGTAGCAAAGAAAATATTGAGGCAAAAGGAAACAATGCTGTTTATCCTTTTCTAATATGGACGTCATAACCAGGTTTTGTTTGGGAGGGGTTAATACCTACTTGTGAGATCAGAACCAAATATCGTTTTAGGGGTTTAGGCTAGGTTATAAACAGATGTTAATTAAGATAGCATTTGTCTGCAATATAGTACATAAATATTAGGCAAAAGAAGCAAACAATGATATTTAGCATTTACTGCTTTGCCTTAATGATTCTCTAAGCTTTTTCTATTAGCCCAAACGTCAAAATTAAGGCTGGTAAAGCACAGAAAGCATAGTATTGTTTTACGTACAAATATTTATGGAAAAGAAGAAATTGCTGATTATCTGCAATTTCTTACTCACTCTCAATGTTTTACAAAACTATTTCTATTAGAGACGTCAAATCTTGTTTAGGAAAGCGCTTACCTAGCCAAACTTCGATAGCTTGAATAATAATGTTAAAGTCTTGATCTAGGAATCTTGATCCCCATGCGTTCAAATCCTGGCTTGATCAACTTCCACCTGGTATATGGATAGAACGTAATGGTGATGTATCTCTGGCATGTGTGTGTCGGTACAGGTGTAGTTGAGATGAGGTGATCTAAGTACCACAGAATTTCGCAGGGTTTTGTGTTTGTAGGCTTCGCTCCATTAGAAAGATATCACGAGAAACCAGACACGGGTGCAAACATTAAAAATTGAATATACGATAGCAGTTCAGGTGAGCGATTTAGGACCATTATGGTCCTATTGTTACTGATGATAAGTAATCAGTGTTAGCTATTCTGATCATTCACATTGAATATACTATTGAATTGAATTTCCCAACCTCGCTGACTTTCAATACTTTGATTTTATATTGTCAAAACTATAATTCTACATCGAGTCTTGAGTCGTGACCAAAGGTTACTGTTTATAGACTCTTTTCATTTATGTTTTAGTCCGTACCCGCAGAACACTTCCGGTAATCCGAGTCTTCTCTGATGAAAATTCGCTCGTTGGTATTTGGATGTCGCTATTTACAAAAGAGCGCTGTCCCATTCAAAAGCAAAAGAAAATTCCGACACACGCCATGTCGATGTCTCGGAATTTTCTTTTGTTTATGAATGGAACAGCGCTCTGGTGTAAATAGCGACATCCAAATATCAAAGAGCGAATTTTCATCAGAGAAGACTCGAATTAACTTCCGGAGGCAAGTTACTAAAAATAGTAACGAATCGACATTCTCCAAACGAGGCTCCAAAAATGCGGAGAAAAAATGACGACGCATACATGTGCATTCAGGGTGCGTTCCATTCGGCTGTTCGGAACTGTTCCGATTGTGCTGTCCAAGCCATGCCGAATGGAATGCTCTCGGAACAGAACACGTGGGGAAATGTCTAAAACGCAGACCAAATCCTGCAGGCCAGTTTAAAGATAATTCTTCACCGCATGCCGGGTGTTGTGTATTGGTCATATATGATCTTAAAATGCATAATTCACCAATATTTGCCGAAATAATTTGATTTTTATTATACAGTTTGATTAGAAATGTTAATTTATTTCAACACGCCGCAGTTGAAATCGAAGGTGACCACGCTAGTGACGTCACTGTTCTGCTTGCACCACCTTTTCTCTGGGAACAAACAGAACATGTTCCGAACATTGTTCTGTGTCATTCCATTGAGTACCGAACTGTTCGGCACACTCGGAACAGCCAATGGAACGCACCCTCAATATACAGCGATAAAGCGCACGTGCATTCAATATACAGCCATAAAGCGAATTTTAAGTGAAACAAACACTACAAAATTGATTTAATTCGTTAATAGCCGGTAAGATGGTTATGTTATTGGATTTACCGTCATTAAAAAGTTCGCCTTTTACCTCTAAGGACGACTTCCGGAGTGTGTGAGGGTCTTAGGTGAAACTTGTACATTCCAATACATGTAAATTAGGAGATGCATATTTTGAGTAAAAGCGAATTATGACATAGTTTGCGTGCTCTCCGCGGTGGTCGTGACAGTGCAGTAGCTGTCTCAAAATAGTACTATGTCGATTTAATACAGGGTTGTGGGTTTGAGTCATATATTTCTATAAATCGAAATCCATCTTCATCCGTCAATTCGAACTCGCTGGTCTTTGATCATTCACTGGCCGTCGTCGTATTAGAGATTTACGAATTAGTACGAAATGGAATACGAATACGAAACCGAGATGAATTGTAGGTGGGGAGGGAGCATCTCAGCATACGTGATGATGGTTCCCCTCTTTCTGTGTTGAGTGAACGTGTCTAAATTCGGAGGTGGTGGGTTCAAATCCTACGTTGTCTTTTCTCTTTTTTTCTTTTTATGTACCGGTATTCCTTTTTAATAATAGAAAATATTAAAATATATGTGATAAAATACACTTCAAAGGCAAATATTTGTTTAATTTTGTATATCACATTTATTATTTCATCGAAAGAAACGAAATTTGGGCAGCCAATAATTGGATCATATACAAACTGCAGATGGCATCTGTACAAAAATAAATCTCATTCACAGAAGAAGAACTAAACTTCACGTCACAGAAGGGTGTATTTTAAAACTAATTAAAATCAGAAGAGGGATATCCACCTCTTGTGTCAATTACGAAAACACGACGAGTTGTGCCTTTCATAATGTTTGATCCTGCCCTAAACCATGGCCGACCATTGACGGAAAAGTGTCGACTTCGATAACGCCAGGGTAGAGCTCTGACCGATTCGAGTCCGTCCTTTGATTTTCTAAGGTGTGAAGCGTGATTCGTCGCTGAACAAATCCGTTTACTGGCGGGTTCAGCCATCCTCGATGTACTTGACACAATTATATCCGAAGATCTGATTATGTCTGTGTCAAGTATATGACCGACTCTAATGTCCGCTCCCGAAGTCAGTCTGGACACTGATTGGACAGTAATATTTCCCGATTGTTACGGATGCCATTTGTGTTGCTGAAAATGATCCGTTCCGTCAGAGGTGAGAGGTTCCTGAGCCTGAGTAGTTGCCCAGCTATGGGTGCGTCGAAAAAAAGCCAATCGCCCTGAAAAAGGGAATAACTCGTGCATGACTTACGGAAAAGGGCAAGTTTTGATATAGATTAATTCGAATTTGTTGCTGGTAAAAAGTCGTTTTAGAATAGTTACTTGGCAGATTTTTTGTCTTACATTGTGTAATATATGCATGGTTGACAAACCGCACTAAAATTACGGACTACGGCAGCAAATAACGCCACAGCTTTGGCCGTTTCAAACACCAATCCTCTTGCTTGAATACCAAATTTCGGCACTTCGAGTAAAAAATGTCTAAAATATTTATCTGGTCTTAAATCTTACCGAGTATACATTTTGTAAACTTGTTGGTAACGCCGATCACTACCGGTAGTAGGCAATGAGTTCGAGTTGCAGTTGCGGCGTCAAATTAATGGATGTGTTCAACACCGACTCCGGAGATCAGTGAAGCACGGCAAAATAAACAAGTTAATGTCATATTGATTTAGGCGTGCAAAGAAATTTGTTTAGAAGAATAAAATTGAAAAGAAGTCGCATGTACAAAAACATTCACAAAAAAGTTTGTGTTGGAAATGTGGGTCAATATAAAAAAATCACAGTACATTAAATTTACACTTATTACAAAATAACATTGAGAGAGAAGAATATTTGCTTACAGCCTCTTCTCTGCTCAATATTTACTTGGCTGTTTAAAGGGACATTTCATTCCAATTTCAAATTTTTAAAGTATGTCTTGATGCCAAGATTGGTTATTCTAATGAGTATAAATACTATTAGTTTTTTGTTGTTGCCAATAAACGAGAAACACACATGTAAAGTTGAGACATAATCAATAAATTGCGTATAAATCCGAACTGTTGTCCACAACAATTTGTTCAATTTTAACACAAAAATAAAGATTTCTCGTAAACGGGGCAATATTTTGGCTTGAAATTTTCAGAATTTTCATAAGGAAATATGCTCTTTCAGATAAAAACAAGCAAATTCGTTGAATTGATATCCCCCGCCGAACATATTTTCATTGTCAATAAAGTAGCGCGGAAACGAATATAACTCTGTAACCCCGACAATATGCGCATGTCCTCATTGTAGTAAAGCTGTGTGCCAAGTTTCATTGAAATCCGGTGTATAGTTTTCAAGAAATAGCGCGGAAACGAATATCACTGTATGTATATGGCTTAAACAGTCAGGGGCAGTAACTCTAAATTAGGCGGTGGAACCGGGTAACAACGACGATATGCGCATGTCCTCATTGTAGTGAAGCTGTGTGCCAAGTTTCATCGAAATCCGGTCTATAATTTTCAAGAAATAGCGCGGAAACGAATATCACTCTGTATGTATATGGCTAAAACAGTCAGGGGCAGTAACTCTAAATTCGACGGTCGAACCGGGTTACCCCAAGGATATGCACATATTCACTTTGTAGTGAAGCTGTGAGCCAAGTTTCATTGAAATCCGATCTATAGTTTTCAAGAAATAGCGCGGAGATGAATATCACTGTATGTATATGGCTTAAACAGTCAAGGGCAGTAACTCTGAATTCGGCGGTCAAACCGGGTAACCCCGACGATATGCCCATGTCCACTTTGTAGTGAAGCTGTGTGCCAAGTTTCATCGAATCCGGTCTACAGTTTTCAAAAAATAGCGCGGAAACGAATATCACTCTGTATGTATATGGCTTAAACAGTCAGGGGCAGTAACTCTAAATTCAGCGATGGAACCGGGTAACCCCGACGATATGCGCATGTCCTCATTGTAGTGAAGCTGTGTGCCAAGTTTCATCGAAATCCGTTGTACAGTTTTCAAGAAATAGCGCGGAAACGAATATCACTGTATGTATATGGCTTAAAGAGTCAGGGGCAGTTACTCTGAATTCGGCGGTCGAACCGGATAACCCCGACGATATGCGCATGTCTTCATTGTAGTAAAGCTGTGTGCCAAGTTTCATCGAAATCCGGTCCATAGTTTTGAATAAATAGCGCGGAAACGAATATCACTGTATGTATATGGCTAAAACAGTCAGGGGCAGTAACTCTGAATTCGGCGGTCAAACCGGGTAACCCCGACTATATGCGCATGTCCTCATTGTAGTAAAGCTGTGTGCCAAGTTTCATCGAAATCCGGTCTATAGTTTCCAAGAAATAGCGCGGAAACGAATATCACTCTGTATGTATATGGCTAAAACAGTCAGGGGCAGTAACTCTAAATTCGGCAGTGGAACAAGGTAACCCCGACGATATGCGCATGTCCACTTTGTAGTGAAGCTGTGTGCCAAGTTTCATCGAAATCCGGTGTACAGTTTTCAAGAAATAGCGCGGAAACGAATATCACTGTATGTATATGGCTTAAACAGTCAGGGGCAGTAACTCTGAATTCGGCGGTCGAACCGGGTAACCCCGACAATATGCGCATGTCCTCATTGTATTAAAGCTGTGTGCCAAGTTTCATCGAAATCCGATCTATAGTTTTCAAGAAATAGCGCGGAAACGAATATCACTGTATGTATATGGCTAAAACAGTCAGGGGCAGTAACTCTAAATTCGGCGGTCGAACCTGGTAACCCCAACGATATGCGCATGTCCACTTTGTAGTGAAGCTGTGTGCCAAGTTTCATCGAAATCCGGTGTACAGTTTTCAAGAAATAGCGCGGAAACGAATATCACTATGTATGTATATGGCTTAAACAGTCAGGGGCAGTAACTCTGAATTCAATGGTCGAACCGGGTAACCCCGACGATATGCGCATGTCCTCTTTGTAGTGAAGCTGTGTGCCAAGTTTCATCGAAATCCGGTCTATAGTTTCCAAGAAATAGCGCGGAAACGAATGTCGGACGGACGGACGGACGGACGGACGGACGGACGGACGGACATGGCAAAAACAATATCCCCCCCGAAAAATTTTTTCGGCGGGGGATAATAAAAGTAAAATTTATGACAAAAAATTCTGAAATGTCACTTTATGCAATATTCGGCCTTTGGCAAGAGCAACACCTTTTGACTCGGACTACCCTAAAACTGTCGCCAATCGGACAGTTGCACCCCACTGGGCTTTATTACTGAAAAAGTGCTATGTGATCAAAAGCAATATGGCTTCTTCTTGGGACAATTATAACAATTTTCTAAAGTTTCATGGACCTAGGTATATCGATTCTTGAGTTAAGGACACGGAAATAAAAAAGGGTCTACAGATCAATATCGTCGCTTTTCTGCGAAAACCTCGTATCTGCGGCTTAAAACAAGCTGCAGATACGGGATTCTCGAAGAAAAGCAGCGATATACCACTCTCTGCTTCGTATGTGTGTGTATGTGTGTGTGTGTGGGGGGGGAATAATTATTCCACCTGGTAGCTATGTATCTCTCTTTATTGTAAACTGGCACGATTTAAAAACGCAAAAGACATTTTTATTAACCATTCTTTTCCTGCAGCCTCGATCGGCACCATAATTTGGGGACATGCATAAGACAATGTATACCCCTCACAACCCAGCGATTTTGTAGTGTCTTCTGTAAACTAACCGGGCATCTAAACCTCCCATCACAACATGCTCTAGTGCCTGGTACATTCAGACCACGTGCAAAACCACTAAGTTGTTTTGTGTACAAACTGCCTAATTGATTTACTCATTGAAAACACACGACAACTATGGATAATTTTCGTATGCATTCAATTTTTTTGGGATTGTTTTGACATACAGGAACTAAGTTCTTGGGATTTTGACCGGCAGTGTTTCGCAAACGTAGGTAGCTATACGTTTTAATGTAGCCGAGGTAGTGTTTTCAAGGTTACTGAGACGTGTAAACGACCAGAGAACAAATGCAGACCACCCACGTCCTGGTCAGCCGCGTGTAACAACTGTACATGAAGACAATTATATACGTCAAAGTCACTTACGCAACAGATTTATGACGGCTCAGTCAACAGCAAATGCTATGGTTGGTAATTGAGGGTGGCCGATACATCGTGACACGGTGATACATCACCTGCGAGAACCCGGGATTCGCTGTCGTCGTCCTGCTTGGTGCCAGACTCTCACCCAACGTCATCGCATTTTTTTCAGACCCTATGAAAAACTGGATTTTCCATAGAATTACATAGAGGCAAATATGAGTGACCTGCCACCATATTCCAAGTATCCTGATACATCCCCCTGATTTCATTTCCATTTCCATTTCGTATTCCATTTCGTACTAATCCGTAAATCTCTATTATAATTATATAGAATCATCCTAACATAATTATTCAGTATGTAAGCTGTGTTTCTAAGAGCAATTTACACGATTTACACGCGCGGTTTTCTTCTTTTCCCTCGATATTTCATCGGATATATTGTACATGAATCATTTATCATTTTCTGTACTGTTAACAACAGCCACAGTTTACGAAAACCTATTTGTCTCTTGGGAAGATGTTAGGTCAAGTTCAACCATACATCTTTGACCTAGAATGAAGTTTAAAAACAAAAGAATTAAAATCTTTAGAACAGTTTTAGGTCCTTGCAAGAGACGGTTATAAAAAAACATAGCGAGAAAGGATGAAATACTAATGTCAAGCTCTTTCGTTCGTTGGTCGTAATCAGAAGGCCATTTTAACTATTTTACAAAGCATACATCCCAAGGCCAATTGCTAACAGTTACGTTTTCCAAGCTGCCAGTCTTCAAGCAATTCCTGTACCCCTTCAGCCCATGGGCTTTAAGTATAGACACGATCTCGGCCGCTCTCGGTGTCTTAGTGTGCTGACCGATCTCCATCTGTATAAATCTAACATCAACGTTGTTCAAGAAAGAAGCCCCGCCTCTCATGGCCATCAGCTCACATCCCTCCACGTCAATTTTGATAGCGACCACTTTATTTCTAAACATGTTCTCTAGATCATCAAGTTTGATTGTTTCAACAATAAAAGTCTCCGTTTGATTGTTGCCGACTGTACGAACGGGACTTCCACCAATGTTCCTAACTTTAGGGTCGGTAAACACAGTGACGTTCGTGTACACATCAGATATCGCGTTCCAAATTTGAGTAACCCTGTCTCTGATTTCACCGAGGACCACAGATTTGGCCAACAAGCGATGGTTATAGATACTAGCGTCCAGTGCCACAACCCTCTTGCCCATTTTAGCTGCCTTTATTGAGTAAATACCGATATTACATCCCAGATCTAGCACGTCAGATACGTTGTGTTGATTTAAAGCTATACCAAACTGCTCCACCTGCGTTCTCTCCCAAACACCTTTATTAAAAAATGCCATCGACACGAAGACGTCTGTTCTAGGATCATATATACAGATCTTTGATTTCTCCTTTATATTAAGATCAACACACTCATAATCCTGAACGTCTCCTGCTAACAAATCCACATTTACTGTTCTGACACATCGGCCTTGTTCCAGCAGTGATGGCACGTTATATTTTGGAACACACGGAAATGTTATAAAGTCAGATAGGGGTACTCTTTTACCCGGACTTTGAATGCGTTCTTGTTTCAAACTCTTAAACAGTTTTTCGATATATGATTTGTCAAAAATATAACTCATCTTTCTAATCGGCAATGTGAAATAAACGCCGAACGCCAGGACTAGCGTACAAGTTATAACTACGAATGTAACCAGTTTGTTGTTAAACATCTTTGCGATTCCAGATACACTTTTTAAAAATATATATGAATAAAGACTTCAAAATAACCAACTATACCAATTAAAAATAAAATATAACATGCATTTAATCCCTTTTATAAATGTGGTTTCTCTGCACCTATCAAGTAATGCGTTTAAAAACTGGTTGATTGCATAATGTTCAACCCCCCACGGAATACCGAAATCGTTACGCTTTAACCCTTTCCCAAACGACAAAATTTTAGGGTGATCCAATTTGAAAGCCGTTGTAGATGACAAAAATGGGGATAATAAGGACATGATTTGTTTAAAATATGGCTCAGAAAATATTGAGACAATAGGAGAAACTGCTGGTTATCAGCAGTTTCGTGTTTTGTTTAAATGTTTTCCAAAGCTTATTCTATTAAAGACGTCAAAACCAGTTCGTGTTTGGGAAATCGTTAAAGACTCAACTGGTGTCTGGAAAAAGGGACCTTGGTATATTTGAGACACCCGCGTTTATTGATCCACATTAGCCCTTGCGTAAATGCAGGCTTATCAGGAGCAATGATGTTCCAATATTGTCGCTACAAGTCATGGAGAAGCTATAAAAACATGGGCCCGCTTTATGAACGTATAACTCACGATAACCTTACATAACACCCCAGTTACACATACGATGAGACTTAAATCGGTCCTTAATCGGTGAATTATTTCTCTCATATGATCGGTTGTCATCGGTGTCAGCATTTCAGACTTTATGTGTAACAGGGTATCAATGACAAATAGCTGATTGATCGGTAAAACACAAAGTAGATCGGTTGTCCGTAGGCGACAAATAGCTGGCAAGTAGGAGCTTGGTCGGTGATGATCGCTTATTTGCGTAATTTACCATCGGCTGTCGTCGCTTTTATAACGGTTGTCAATCGGGCAGTCGGTGATTGATCGGTGTTCGACCAGAGGTCTATCGCTTTCCATCGGATAAAACCGGTGATCCGTATGTGTTCACCGGTCAAAGATCGGTGATGTCGGTGATGAATAGCTGGCAAATCTTTGTTCAGCAGACTACCGTCGGTTTTTTCATTAAAACAATACATGTATATAAGCGATGAAAACCGATAACTTTTAGTTCAGTGTATGATAATGAATGTTGGAAGGGCAGTCCAGCAGTTTGGTCTATTGCTGCAACAGCAAGATCTCTTAAACCTCGAACATGGCATTCACTTGGGTCCCCGAGGCGGAAATGGTCGCCGCCCGAGGAGACAAAGAAGATGGTGGACGAAGCAATGGCTAACGCCAGAAAGAAGACATCAGTTTGGGCAATACAGCACTATCCTAGCCGAACTCAGAGAGGATGACATCAGTGCGTTCCAAAACTATCTGAGGTAGAATACCCATATTGTGCCATTTTGAAATCTAAGACACCAAAAGGACATGTAGAATTTTTCAGTTACAAAGGATGGGATGCAACAAGGGCTTAAAATTGTTCAAAGAATATATTTTCTTTAAATTATGTGAATTGATAGGGTTACATAATATCTTTAATTTGTATGTGTAAAAAATTGATAAGGCCTTATTTTTGGAGATAATGGCTTACAAAGCGGATGGGGTGAATTGACATGATAATCAAAATTTTACCTTGAAGTTAAATAACTTTTCTGTATGGATCAGATCGAATTGAAAATTTGCGTATACACTTTCAATGTACTAAGGAAAGACGATTTTTTTAACCATTAAAGGGGGACCAGCTAGGCTGTCGAAAATGCAAATGGCATAATTATTACAAACCAGAAATAACGTATGAAATTACCAACCTGAAGGGGTATATCACGTATGTCCATTGTTAGCACTCATCAAGCTTTATTAAGTATTAAAATCCAAGTCAATTAATAACGTGCGTGTTGGCTCATATTGTCCTTGTTTTTGTTTTGTAAAGGTTACATATGCGCAACCTTCAAAAACCAATTACGTCAGAGGTACGTCATCTGTGCTCAGCGAGATTCAACACAACGTACAACCGGCTGCGTCGAAAGTTTGCGAAGACAGATTCGGCATCTGATGTCATGTGCATGGTAGGTCAAATGAATTTAGGCCTACTTTTATAAATAAACGAAAGGATCTTTGGTATTCTATATTTGATAAATACGCGTATAAATGTTCTGTGCTTGTACAAAATAAAACTTTCCTTGTATCCCTCGCAAATAAGGTCACAGTCATCGACACAGCCGGTTTTACGGTGTGTTAATACTGCTTAGGTGTGTCTCGTTGACCTTGTCTCGTTTTGAAGTAAAAATAGAATGTGTATACACGCTTGTAAAGGATTGATCTATAGCAAAGGAAAGATGGTTATTCGCCGTGAGTGAGGTTTTTATGCATTGCCAATTGTTTTTCCATGCACAAATATGAGTTTCCGAACAGTTCGGAAGCATTTTAGAATGACCTTTGAATGTCAATGTCAAATAACTTTGGTTCTATGCAATGGATTTAACCCAAAGTTAATACATATTTAGTTACATCATATTGGATCATGTTCACAGAATATCATGCCAATTCATACAAAAATAAAAGCTACAGAGATAGTTTCGTAAAGTAAGTACATCAAAAATAAGCAAAATCTGAGACTTGAAGAAGGACGAATACAGAAAACCAACAAACTAATATACATGATTAATGATTCGACAAATCTTCTGTCCCTAGTACATTGAAAGTATCCGCAAAATTTCAATTTGATCTGATCTATACAGAAAAAGTTATTTAACTTCTAAGTAAAAATTTGCTTATCATGTCAATTTACCTCACCCACTTTGTTAGCCATTATCTCCAAAAATAAGCCATCATCAGTTTATCTACACATACAAATTAAAGATATTATGCAACTCTATCAATTTGCAGAATGTAAAGAAAATCTAATGTTTGAACCCTTGTTGCAACCCATCCTTTTACTTTTAATCTGAAAATACCTCATCTTTTCTCATCACTTATAGATATTTGTTAATCCGTTGCTTATCACTGACGGATCGGTGATATCAGTTTTAAATAGCTTGTCAAGCGCTTATTCGTTTGAAATTTTCACCGATCGAGAATTTTAAACAGTTTAAAAATCCCGATCGGTTAGTTTTCACCGATGAAACTCATCTTTTCCAAATATATAGTTTGTGGTGAGTGACAAATCGTCTGCCAATCGAAGACGTCGGTTGTATATCGGTTTTGGTCGGTTCCGTCCTTACCTGGATAAAAAGAACAACCGATCTATCACCGATTGCCATGTGTAACTGCCCCATTACCTAGCAAAACATCCCTATCCATTAGTCAGAGATGCTCTGCTAGGTCATTTATCGTGAGCTATATGATTATTCTTTACAACAAAGCTGATTGGCACAGAAATAATGTATTGAAAAACCTTATGAAACAAGTATCCTGGGATGATTGGAAAAAAGTAATGCTGTTTCTCCAGCGATATGTTTCAACAAAACTAAGATCATTCATGCTGAAACTGATATTAAAGCCTAACTGGATTCTATAGATAGCTTGCGTTACACTGTGGCTTGTATAAATGGTAGTGGCAAGTCATACGTACGAGGTCATGGTGTCCAAGTTGATTTCAACGTACAGCCGAACTGAGTATGTTTGATAATATAGAACCGCACACGACAAATCAAAATTTCAACAAATGGTATTCCTTATGAGAAAAAGCAGACTATCGGGTACTCTCTTAAGAACAGAGCACATTCTCCCTTATTCCATTATGATAGAATGATGCTCTGTTCCCGCGGGGTCATTTCACGTCTAATCTCGGGGCCTTGGCGGGATTTCGGTATCCAATCGTTGGCTATACACAACAAAACAATTGAAAAATCTGATACAAACTTTCATTGGCTGACGCTTCAAATTACCGGCTTCAGCCAAAAATAGAAGCGACGTAATGTAAACGTAATCAAACAAGATAAAACTGAATGATTTTGATTCGATAATTCAAATGATCTGCTATAATTAAATTATGACGACCATATAGGCTGTTGGTGTATCAAAAACGGCAGAGGTCATATTTGATGGTTATAGTCAATAGACCTCGGCTTTGGAGAGTAGCTATCGGGCAGCTCATTGTTTAAGAATTTAGTAATGGATTCACTGTTGTTGCAGCTAGACCACTACGACAAAGTGTACAAAGACAATACTATTGTAGTTTCTGGTGAACTCGAGGGGTCAGTGTAACACTATTGTAAGTGCCTATATATACTGAACCTCAGTAATAACGCACCACTTTTTCTTGTTTTATATTTTTCTAATAAAATCATTCATTTTGTTGACACAGTATTATTCGGTATCCGCCGGGCACTAGGTATGCACACAACACACTCTTAAGCACAAAACCCATTCATCCGTGAGGCTAGCCGTCCAAACGTGGTAAACAGGTTTTCTCCACGTGCCGCAGTATTGACCTCGTGCACAAACCAGCTTATCTGTTTATAGCGTACATGTAGACGGTGAAAGAAAGAAAACACCAAAACATTTCATCGGTCGGACATTTTTGGTGCTTTAAACAATACCAAGACTTTCCACTGACGAACGTAATCGTGCTACTGGGATGTTGCATGCAGTGATGACGTCACGTGCTATTGTACAAACGATGTGATTCCATCACAAGACTATTGGCCGGCTTAGAGAAAGTTTCCAACAAACTGGTGCAATGCTGGACTGCCCGGGAAGGGATGCACCAAAGGTCACAACTGCAGCTCAAACAGGTACACAGGTTAGAGTGCAAAGTGATACAGGGAAAGTGGAGAGTCATTCCAAATGGCAGAATCCAAAATGTGATCAGTTCCATGCGTCGACGAAGCACAGACTAGAAAGTGGTCTCATGCAATACTGATTTTGTGACTTTCACTTTAGAGAATAGTCACGTTTGCACGTTCGTCACGCTTGATTGCTGTAAGGCAGCGAAACAATTTTTTGACCGGAAACGAATAAACTGTTAGCAGTTCGGGTGATGTTTTTACAGTTTGAAAAAGTAACATAATACAAAAGTTATAGTGAAAATTGTAAGTGGTGCGTTATTTCTGAGGTTCAGTATATGTATAGTATAGATATAGGCACTTACAATACTTTTACGGTGACCCCTCGATTCACTGCAAATGGAACGTCTCGGGGAGTCAACGTAGTGGCAACGACAAAATGTTCGATATAACGTACATTCAGACTGGATAATATAGATACGCTTGTATTTTTTTTCATAAAACGAGGCGAGGAAAATACGGGTGCATCTATAAATATACAAGTGCACCTGTATTTTCTGAGGTGATCTTATAAAAAAATACAGGTGCACGTATAAAAAATACAGGTGTACCTATAAAATATACAGGTGCACCTGTATTTTTATAGGTGTATCTCAAATCTAGACGTTTGACCCATTTGGTACGTCATAGAAAGATTCTCCCCGTCTACTACCCAAATTTCATTTTTGTAGAGGACAGGTGTGAAGATCTTCATGTTGGCCGGTCATAAATAGATGTTAGTGGAGATGGAAGTGGTGCCATCATAAAGGTCCGATTTTCAGATACCATGAATAACATTGGAAGTATATAGTGGTACCATCAACATTGAGACTCAAATGTACTTTTAGCTATTGACTGTCCTACGTGAGAGGGGTGTTGTGATTACATTTAACGGTAAACGCCTTCTTATATTCCGTTTTTATTCACCTGAAAGGGTGTGGCTAAGTAAAGAGGTTATTCGACGAGTTTACTTCTCGATATCTTGGTTGATAGAAGAGAAAAAACGTGCGGCACGAGCATGGACATTTTTCAAATTGAAACAATGCGCTATTGTAAAATGTGTTGTCATAAAACCTCGTAGCTACAGATTGATTCACGCTGTAGTTATAATGTTTTGCAACAATACCGACGAATTACCGCTAATCGAGAAGGCTGTTTCTCCCCAAGCTTAAATTGAATGAACCGTTTACTAAGCTCCGCCCTGTCTCCCGAATAAAAACAGAATATAAAACCACGACTTTTACATACCTGGTTTACCTGTTCAGTTTGACTCGTCTGTCCAGAGGTCATGGTTTATTTATACCGTCCCGGAGTTATCGATTTAATACGATTTTAATGCCGCGTTTAACCATTCAAAAAACATGACCCGGTTTTGGCGATCCTTATAGAAAAGGCTTGGGGAAACATTGCGACAAAAAGGAGAAAATGCTAATGACCAGTATTTTCTCTTTTTGTCTCAAAATCTTCTGTGATTTGATTGCTGTTTTGGGAAGGGTTGGGCAAATAAATTTTAATTCCTATGGCGGTTTTGGCACCTTAACATTAAAATTTTGTTCCTTACATTTTTCGCACCAGCACTCAGTGCAGCTTCAAATCCGATCCACAAACATCTGATCAAGATCCGTTTTAACCCTTTCTCAAACAAGACCTGGTTTTGACGTCCCTCATGTATCAGGTTTGGGAAAACATTGAAGCAAAAGAAGAAAGTGCTGATAATCAGCACTTTCTCCTTTTGTCTCAATATTTTTTAGCTATATTGTACATAAATCCAATCTAAATTCACACACATTTTGTCATCTGCAACTGCTTTTAAATTGAATCATCCAAAAATTTTGTCATTTGGGAAAGGGTTAAATTACAGTAACATTTGAGATGTGCCGTTAGGGGTCATCTTCTGTGATCCCTTTGAAAACACAAATCGACTATCCCTTTCCCAAACGGCACGATGTAAGGGTGGTTGAAATTGAAAACTGCTGTACAGTGACAAAAATGGATCTCAAAAAAGAATTTGTGTAAAATGTAACATTGAAAACAATGAGGCTATAGAAGAAAATGCTGATTATCAGCATTTTCTCCTCATGTCTTAATATTTTCCCAAGCAGTTTCTAATTGGGACGTCAAAACCAGGCCACGGTTTTGAAAAAACTTAAGTATATACTCATGAGAACATGCTAAACTTCAAAGGAATACTCTCCAAGGTTGAAGGGTATTCGATTGAAGTTCACGTGAATTTCGTGCGATTTGAGCACGGTGCTAAGATTTGAGCATGAGAGCGTACTTAAGTTTTTCGAGAAACCGGGGACAGGTCTTGGTAGGGAAAGTGTTTTATTACATTCCTAGCAGTGAAATCCTGGATTTTCACAGTGGAATAAATTTTGATATTTCACTGCAGTGAAATATTTCACTCCTGCCGAAACTACTTTTTTATTCTTTTCTCCCCATTAATTCATTATCCTTTACAGATTCCATGCATGCATAACATCGGAAATGTATGTCAAATAAGATCTACCTGCAAAAAAGAAAAACATCTAAAGAGAACTAACCTATATTCTTTGTTTTTGCCCTTTTTCTACATTTTTATCATGGAAGCGAAGATCTATCCAGCGCTGGAGTGTTGAAGGGAAACATGACGAAATTTGTTCCGTGATAGGCCTATATATTCAAACCACTTGGCACAGACTGTTGTTTTTCACGCCTGCTCAAAGCAACCGAACGACACATCACAGAATTGGATAAAGATTGTTGCTTGACCATCCCTTTTGTCTAAAACACTCTAAATCATTAGTTTTCCGCTGAAAATTCTGTTTCTTTAACAAATCTGTCATTCCGGTTGTTGACCTTGTTGTTGTTGTTTTAATTGGTAACTTAGACTGGAGTTTTGGAAAATTTAGACTAGAAAGGTTGAAATTTATTCAGGTCGCTTTTTATTCGTTCATTACAATTATTTTTGATAATTTAATGTCCAGATAGATGCTTCATATTCTTTGCTCGCTTCAAAATTTAAACAAAATGGCGGCATTTTTTCTGAATACACAAAGAACATGTATACATGCGCGGTGTAAAGCCTTGGATCAGATTGGAATAAGAACGTTATTTTTTAAAAGATTTTACCCCAAATTGAGGGTTAAATTCCCAAAATAGGTTTGTAATAAATAGATTAACTAACTGAACAAATGTGATATGAAAACTATTTCACTCGAATGGGGTGAGATGCGGTTAAAAAACTCGTCCTAGCGGACTCGTTTTTTCAACCGCATCACACCCCATTCTCGTGAAATAATTTTCATATCACATTTGTTCAGTTAGTTAATCTCTATATATTCACGCTAACCAAGCCCTTGTTAAACATTGTCCATGACGAACTCATAGTTCTGCACTGAATTGTGATATCCTCGTAGCTTTATTTACGGTTTTAGTCGTTTTCACTTTTCCGAACCTAAGTTTGATTAGTGCGAAGAAAGGTCAAAGAAAGATGGATTTATTTCGGCATAGTAAGCATGTACACAGATTAACAAAATACAAGATAAATAATGTAAAATTCAATATCATGTATAAGAAAAACTATGACACGCCAACCAATACCAAGGATATCACAATAAAGAGCCAGCTCTTATTTCCATCGTGGTCCTTAGCACAGAAGATGTGGGACTCAGATGTACTGAACAGGAAACTTCGGAATGCAAGCAGATTAACCAACAAGGTATTCCTTGCATCAAGTTCAAATTCTTTGTTGTACATGTAGGCCTATGGCCCAAAATACAAAACAAATATACAAATATGAATGTTAACATCATTGTACATACCAAACACTCCGTGCGTCATTTGTAGCGATATGGATGATGATGATGATATACCCTCGTCAAATTCCGGGCATCATCCATGGCAACGGAAATTGACGAGGAATGTCCTCGCAAATTTATGTTGATACAGATGATTTCCGGGTTAGTAGTGTCCCGGACGTTATTATCTGGGCTGTCTGGCGTGGTCACATTTTGTCCTGGCTCTTCACAAGAAGTAATGAACCGTGAATCAGATGCAGTATATATGCACATCCGCCGTTTCAACTTGACAGCAGGATTATGGGCGATACCTTTTAACCCTTTCCCAAACTAAATCTGATCGAAATAAATTAAGAACAATCGCAGGTTTAACAAACAATTGTTGAAACGTGTCAAAGTCGCAGGGTGATACAAATTCGAGATATCTTGAGTTTGACTTTTCTAAGTTTTATCCAGTTTCCATTGAAATGATATCTAACTTTTTTGTTGAAAGAATCGCCCAAAAGAGAAATTTATCTCATTTGAAAACAAGTTTGTATAATATATGTAGTTCTTGATTTCAGTTGATGAAAGGGACTAGATTCTAACTCCGATTAAGACATAAATAAGTCCGACTTAACTTGTTGAGACGACGAATGTCAACTGTCTTTAAAATTATATCGAACAGGTTTCTAACATTTTCAAAAACAAGAGGACCATAGTGGCCCTAAATCGCTCACCTCATTTAACTGCCTTCAAAGATTTGACCCAACGACCTAATTTTTGATCCTGATTTCTGTATTATACTAGCTTTTACTAAGACAATCATTCTGACCAAATTTAAGATTCATTTTGCAAAAGATCTAGCCTACTTTTTTTACCCCAGTTGATCCAGCTCGTCCAAATTTTCACCAAGGCGATTATCTATTCTGACCAAATATTAGCCAAATCGGGCCCTTTGTGTACATACACGATTTTTCTAAGATTTCACCCTGAGATCTAGTTTTTGACTCAGTTTTCCCAATTTCAAACTCATTAGAGAATCCACAAAGAGAATCATTCTAACAAACTATTAGCCAAATCAAGCAATTTTATGGCCTAGAGAGTGCATACGAGGTTTTTCTAAGATTTGACCCTGTTACATGTTTTTGACCTCAGTTGACCCAATTTCAAACTCATCTGAGAATCAATCAAGACAATAATTCCGACAAAATTTCAGGTTGATCAGGCTTAAAATATGTCTTCTAGAGTGCATACAAGATTTGACCCTGTGACCTATTTTTTGACCCCATTTGACCCAATTTCAAAAAATGTGGCGCCTAGAGTCCATACAAGGTAAATGCTGATGACGAACGACGCACAACGGACGACGGACATTCACTTTACCATAATCTTGAGCTCACCGTGAGCACTTCGTGCTTAGGTGAACTGAAAAAACCACATTCCTGCTAATTATACCCTGTCCAAAATGACAAAATTTGGACCTGTTTCTTAATTGCGTGGCTATGAAAACACTGGATGTAAACGAAAAAATACTGATCATAATCATTTCCGTATTTTGTATCTTTTTTTACTCAAAGCTTTTCCAAGCCGTCTCCATTTGAGTCGTCAAAACTAGAGCCTGTTTGAAAAAGAGTTAATTATGGAATTTAAGCGTTTATTCAAATACACTGATCAGTTACATCAACAGGAAAGTGGAAACCTTTCCCAAACGACACAACTTTACACTGTTCAAATTGTAAAAGAGTCTCAGACGAAAGAAAAAAGCTAAATAAGATAACTTATTACCGCTAAACCTATCAGCCTACGTTAAAATAATACAGCAAAGTATTTGAAGGAATCATTTCTAAAAGAGAGACATGTTTAAATTCAGATTCCTAACTTAACACGGATGTTAGACCAGACTAAAATATACTGAAAGGAATACTCTAATTAAATATATTTATATTAACTGTTTGAATTGTTATGTTGTTTGTAAAACATGTGTATGTAAACTCAGCAAAAGTTCTAATCGGTCACCTTATACTTTGCGCCATAAAATCAATAAACAAACGATTCCAAACATTTTTTCTGGAACACTGTTGAAGAAATCAATTTCCAACATGACTGTTGTAATTTGGTTATTTTAAGACTTTTTAGTAAGATCTACCAACAGTTCTTAAAGAGGTACCCTCGATTTCAAAACCCACAAATCAAAAAGAGCAGTGTTAGTAACGTGTGTGGCCATCGTTAGCTTCAATAACAGCTACACACTAGCTTGTCGTGGAAAGGATAATGTTAAGAAAGTCAATCACAATCAAATTCGTCACTCTGAAACTCACCGTGACAGCGATAAAAGAGCACACGTCCGTCGGAAAACTGATGCAAAGTTGTGGTCAAAATTTTTAAGAAGACGTTGGCCAAGGCAGCCCTGGAAAAGAGAAGGTAACGTCGCACCAAAACTAGATGGACATTTCGATGACGTCTACAGATAACAACACCTGAGTGGCTACTTTCAACGAATTCCAACACTTTACAGCCTACTGTGCACAGTCTGTGGTGTAATGTTGCCTTCATGTCGACCCCGCAGTCAACCTTAAGTGATTGAAGCCGGGAGGAATCTGTTCCTTTCATATGACAAAGGGAAATAATGGTCCTGGCGATGTATGGTAACTCGTCGTCTCCGTTTCCGATGGCGAACTGCAGCACTTCCGGTGGCCTGAAATTCCATGTGTAGGGCCTTGATGGTTAAAATAGGCCTACGTAAACGTTCTGGTGACTTGAAATGGATGGAAACGAATGATAAAAACTGCATAAAAGAAAACAAGCCTCGATTGCCACCTACTTTTCTGCAACTAAATTTTGCCAGTCGTAAACGAAGGCCCCCGTTGTAGCATTTCGACGGCCCTGCCTCGCACTTCGTGTGTCATTCTGGTCATGTTATGTGTTTTTCTAACTATACAGTCGATAGAGACCTCAGGTGTATAAACTGGATCGTGGTTTTTGTTGCACGAAAACTTTTCACGTGCAAAACGGGAAAATGATGTACATGGACATCTTAACCACCCCTCAAGGTTTCAGCGCTCTCAAAGATACGCATAGTCAATGATATGGGCAAAAAATAACACATGTGAAATTTTACACTGATTGGTTGATTAATAATCGAGATATTGCAATTTTAAAAGTGACCGATTAGAACTTTTGTTAAGTATATGTATATGGCGTCATTGCCATATTTCCTACTCTCTTAATAACAGAGCACATTATCTCTACATTCCATTTCGATAGAATGAGCTCTGTTCTCGCGGGGTCATTTCACGTCTAATCTCGGGGCCTTGGCGAGATTTCAGTATCCAATCGTTGGCTATACACAACAAAACAATTTAAAAAGCTGATACAGATTTTCATTGGCTGACGCTTCAAATTACCGGCTTCAGCCAAAAATAGAAGCGACGTAATGTATACGTAATCAAACAAGATAAAACTGAATGATTTTGATTCGATAATTCAAATGTTACCGGCTTCAGCCAAAAATAGAAACGACGTAATGTATACGTAATGATCATGCAAGATAAAACTGAATGATTTTGATTCGATAATTCAAATGATGTGCTATAATTAGATTATGACGACCAAATAGGTTGTTGGCGTACCGAAAACTGCAGAGGTCATATTTGATGGTCTAAATCAATAGACCTCGGCATTGGAGAGTACATATTTCCATGCTACTAGATTGTAAATTGTCAATGGCATATTTTTGCCGAATGCCATTCAATAAAGTTTTTTGAGTTGAGTTGAGTTAAATGTAGAAACTGTTTATAAATGGATCAATCCTTTCCCGAACAAGTTCTGGTAATGCCAACATTTTCAGAGGAAGGTCTGGAATACACTGAGATAAAAGAGGACAATTTTAAGGGAGTAAGAAATTATAAGCAATACAAATCGTGGTTTTCATCCGAAAAAAAGAGGCCTTTAGATCCAAGAACACACTCGTAGGCAACGAAATCGAGTGGTTTTGGAGAAAAGTTTTAAGTTTTTCTTAAATAACACAGTCTTTCATAAAATAACAAAAAAAAAAAACCCGCCCTCAGCGGCCACGTTTTTCATCCGATTATTCTTCGGGGATCCTAGTAGACGTCTTCTACAGTACAGTCATGCTAAATAATGTTCATAGAAATCCAAAAAATGTTATTGGAGGAGAATGTATTTTTAAAGGGATTATTTTAAGTACACCGTTTCATAAAGCAAATATAAGCCCCGCCCACAGCGGCCTTTGGTTTCACCGTCAATTTTTTTTTCGCGGTATCAAATAGACATCTACGCAAAGAACATACATGCTAAATTATAATGAAATCCAACAATCGGTTATGTAGAAGAAGATTTTTTTCTTCTAAAATTCAATTTCTGTAGCTACAACAACCAAAGTTCTGCAAGTAATTGGAAGATAACTACATAAGGAAGAATCCTGTAAAGTTTGGCTGAAATCCGTCCTTAAGCTTTGGAAAAGTAGATGCTTAAAGAAAAAGTTGATGCATATACGGACGTACGACGGATACAATGTCATGACATAAGCCCAACTGACCTTCTGCCAGTAGAGCTTACATGAAATATGGTGAGTATTGGTCATTCTTAAGACAATGAATATTCGGACAATGTTTTATTGAACCTCAAATACATGCATGTCGAATGAGGTATAACTTACGAAAACTAGAATAAAATAAATCGTGTTTCTGTTCATTGAAAAGCATCCATTAATCGACGTCCCGTCTCTATTTGACCTAAGCTATTGAGTAGGACACAAATCTTGTTAAACTCTTTTCAAATAAGACCTGGATTTGACGTCCCTTAAAAATAAAAATGCTTGTGAAAATATTGAAATACAGGAGATAATGCTGATGAAATATTATTCCTTAATATATTTTTGGTAATATAGTACATGAATCCTATCTTCATCAACATCTTTTTTGTCGTTTACACCATCCCCCAAATGAGAAAAAACTTCCATAGTTTGGGAACGAATTAAATCACTTTACTTAATTTGATTTTTTCTATCTGATTTCGTATTAAATATTTCTTTCAACTACTCTAATTGAATTTATGTTCATGTAAAATCAATTCCCTAGAAGTCTTGGGGCGGTCATTAGTATAAGATATTGTGATGAAGACGGAACATACGGACAAACATATTTTCTACTGAAACATCATAGCGAACCCTTTTAATTAAATCAAACCTAGTAATTGAAGTTTGTTTAAGGGACAATGCTCCGGTATTTCTATTTCTTTTCCCAGTAATAAAATTTATCTATATTTCTTTTCTTTCACAAGTACGAGCTATCACCAGCTGAAAAAATGAAATAAAAATGGATGGTCATAGATCTTGTTTGGATTTTATATGCAATCGTATGGTATACCCCTACAGGTAAATTTGTCCCCTTATAAGATCACGAAACTATTCAGAAAATGTAGAATGTCCTTTGCTTATTCTCGAAAATGGCCGGAAATTAATGTTTTACACTTATTTAATACAGAAAATCTAAAATGCTTGCTGTTATTAATGCGTCAATGTATAAAACAGCATATTCACACATTCAATTAGATCAAAGCAGAAGCGTTTTATGTCAAAATTTGCACTTTTTGTAAAATATTTAAAGTTCTACATAATGGAATTTGATCACACTCCCTCATATGTCCTGATAATAATTCAAAAAGAAAATGTGTAAGTCATCGCACTTTATCGAGAATCGCGGCATTTTTTCTCAATTACACACGAATAAAAAGACGCAAAACAGTGGTAGGTGGGTGCAAACACACTTACAGGTGTCTTGCTCTAACACACGGATTTCCATCTTTAGGAAAGCAGTTTCACGAAATAAATACGCTCTAACAGTCGAAATATGGTGAACAGTAAAGGCATGTCATATTGTTGAAAACCAGGTAGCGAAACATATAATGGTGCGAAACATTAACAGTTCTACAGTAAAGACCGAGAGTTCCGAAAAACTGGAGCATTGTCCCGTAAGCTGCAGCTACGAGGTTTTGGTTGAAAAGCGGCTATAGACAAATTCATAAACATTCTTTATAGTCCATTCAAAATTTTCGAAACCTCGAAATTTCGAGTACAATGATGTTGTATTTCAGATAATATTTGACTCTCTTGACAAAATGGCAACCTTTTGCAACTGCCATAATTCTAAAAATAATACAAGAGGGCGATTGGCCCTGAAGCAATCACCTGAGATAATAACTTTCTGTATTTGATGTACCGTATTTCACCTTAAAGACGCGCCCTCCCTAATAGACGCGCCCCCACTATATTAACAATCTCGGAAGCCATGGGACACCCCTCCCACCTTCACCCGACCTTACCTTGACCGGATCGGTCGAATCATCGGCACTTGAAAGGCTTGAATTTGACCCGCCTTCAGAAATTCGAGATGGATTTATTCAACAACAACAATACAATCCCATAATGTAATGCAGGGCAGAGAAGATTAGTGTTGATCTGAAAGTGCTTTGAGTGTCTTAAAATACATATCGTAACAATCGTCATGCCATGCCGTAAATTATCGATCAAGATATGTCACTTTATCAGTAGATGACGTTGTATCTTATAAATACACACCGGGTACATGTATAAATCGGCGGAGACGAAGCGAAGTAACTGTCATCCAGTCTACAGTTATCTGCCAGTCTAGTCCTTTGTCTCGAAGAGGCGGGTGTGTTCTACTTTCGTTTTCGGAATGTTTTGATTTCTTCTTCTTCACTTTACAAAATAATATAACATACTTCCCGTGGCCCCGTGGTGTCTTTTCAGGTCTTGGATAATGTGGAGCATGGCACGACGATTGTTATGATATGTATTTTAAGACACTCAAAGCACTTTCAGATCAACACTGATCTTCTCTACCCTGCATTGCATTATGATAAAGTGACATATCTAGATCGATAATTTACGGTAGGTTGATTTTCTACATTCAGCGAAGCACTTTGAAATTCAGGAAAAGTGGTACGAAATAAGCGCGCCCCACAGCGTTTTGCATCGCGCCGGGGCGCGTCTATTAGGTGAAATACGGGTAGCTAGCCTCTAAATGCAATAGTTTTACTAAGATTTTGACCTATATACCTATTTCACAACCCCAATTGTGAGCAATATTCAATTTTGTCAGAGATGAATTGCAAAAAAAAATCTGAGCAAGTTCCGAACAATCATTCTGAATCAATTTTAGGTTGATTGGGCAAATTTTGTGCCCTCCTGAGTGCGAAGTCGTGAGGTTTTTTCTCAGTTTTGACATCATGACCTAGTTTATGACCTCATATGACCCAATTTTAGCGATATCAAAGGATGGAATCAAGGGAGACAACCACCCTTGTTCACCTCCATTACAAAATGTTGAATCTACCTTTCAATTTTAACTTCTATCCTGTTTTGACAAGTGGAATTAAGAGTTCCAATAGCCTGCTTTAGTGTGGATATGAGCGCATTTGAGTATCTATTAGCGCATTTGTGCGCATCAACTTGAAACATGAAAACAAGTGACAGAATAGGGGAGGTAATCGGCAAACTTCAAACTTCAATAACTTCTTTATTTCTCAATTAATTTCGATGAAATAAACAGTAAAAGTCTTCGTAGACCTCACAGATAGCAACCAAACCAAATAATCTGATTGATTATACAAAATTAATTTTCCTTTGATATCGCTACCAATTTTGAACTTGTCCAAGATTCATCAAAATAGTTATCTTTACCAATTTTCAGAATGCCAAGGTGGTGCAGTGGTAACACACTGGACTTGAAACACAGGGGTCGTTGGTTCGATCCCCTGTCGATCCCCTGTTTCTCCAGTCTTTTGGATGAGACTTTAAACCAACGTCCCTTCTACATATGACCTTAGCTTTTGAGTGGGATGTAAAACTATATACAATCCAATCAATTTTCCGGTTCATTGGGCAAAAAATAATGCCACTACAGTGCAAACAAGGTTTTACTAAGATTTGACCTTGTAACCTAGTTTATGACACAAGATGACCCAATTTGAACTTGTCAGAGAATTGATCAAGAGTTGAAGACAACCGTTTCAGGTTTATGGGGCAAAAAATGAGACCTCTAGAATGCACCCGAGGTTTTACTAGGATTTGACTTCACAACCTAGTTTATGACCCAAGATGACCAAATTTCAAACATAACTGAGAATTGATCACGAAAATCGTTCTGGCAAATTTTCAGGTTGATTGGGAAACATTTGACCTCTAGAGTGCACACAAGGTTTAACTAAGATTTGACCTAGTGACCTAGTTTATGACCCAATTTAAATCTTGTTCAAGAATTGATCAAGGCTATCATTCTGACTAATTTTCAGGTTGATTGGGCAAAAATTGTGGCCTCTAGAGTGCACACAAGGTTTTACTGTGATTTGACCTTGTGACCTAATTTATGACCCAAGATGACCCAATTTTGAACTTGTCCAAGAATTGATCAAGCCAATAATTCTGATCAAATTTCAGATTGATTGGGCAAAAAATGTGACCTCTAGAGAGCACACAAGGTTTTACTAAGATTTGACCTCGTGACCTATTTTATGACCCAAGGTGACCCAATTTCGAACTTGCTCGAGATTTTATCAAGACAATCATTCTGATCAATTTTCAGGTTGATTGGGTAAAAAAAGTGGCCTCTAGAATGCACACAAGGCAAAGTTTGACGGACGACGGACGCCGGACACAGCGGTATCACAATAGCTAACCATGAGTTCAGATGAGCTAAAAACAGCCGGCAAATACAGCGAAAATCAGTTATTTGTCAAACTGTCCTAACATGATGCGAAAAAATGTCTTTCTATTGAGGTGTTTGGTATGATGAATCTAAATTTGATGATAAATTTGGTATGTAACTTGTGACTCTTCAAACCATAGCGTCAGGCTTGTTTCCAATCAGGCAGGCATTTTCTAAAGGGGGAAAACATAAAAACAAGAACAAGATGTGATTGTGAAATGCTAATGTTAACCAGTTAACAAGTTTCAGAATGACAGACGGACGGAGGGACAGGCACGAGTAAGACAATATCCCCTGATCTTTCGATACGGCGTCACAAAAAAGATGTCTTTGCTCATTCTCAATTTCTGTTGTTTTATCTTCTTAGTGTAGCTGTCAGTAGCTGTTGTTTTTTCAAAGTAGAATCACAAAAAATAATACTTATTATTATTGTTCTGCATTATCATTTACAGGAATACCAAAAGAAAAACTCAACTCCGCCCACATCGAGCATCAGAAAGAATTTTAGGTCATATTTATCGCCGGAACCAATGTTTATTATACAGTCTGTAAAAAAGAGAAGAAAAAATTATTTTGAAGAGGGCACAATGAAAAGTCCGTTAAAAACTTAAAAAAAAAAACAACAACAAAAAACAGAAACAGTGACAAGCAAAAACTCTATTGAAGTGCAAAGAAAAAACAAATTTGTTAAATAAACTTGTTCTGGATGGACAATTTTCGATTGATAACGTAGGGTACATAATTTCCAAAAATACCCCTAAGTGGCACCGTTGTCGCAATATACACTGACCACATAAAGTAACGCAACACTCATTCAATATCAAATATCTTAAAACTTATAAATAGATTCAAGGATATTTTTGTTTTGACATCAAATGTAATATTCCATCAAACAGTAAACAAAAGATCATAAAAATACTTAGACATTTACAGACAAAAAATTCTATCCAAAGACACATGGTGTAAATTCAAAAGTCACAAACAAATTGATGGTTATAATCATCCTCTGTATTCATAAACAACTAACATCTTCGTCACATTGACACCATTTTGAACCGATGTGATGTTAAAGAAACTTAGTTCACTCATCCTGACGGGTTGTTCGTTCGCAAAAATAGGTTTGTTGGAGGATTAAGACCACTACTACAAACACGCCTTTTCAGACAATACCAAAAGTGTTCGATAGCAGACGTGTCCTGGGATAAGTTTGTTTGCCAGAGCCGACCTTCCTGGGCATAAAGGTGATTTTCATGACTTTATGCGAACATCCGAAGCACAGAACTCCAGCTCTTTAACTGGATCAGACCGTCTTTGGATGGATAAGTTGTCTTAAATAGCGAATTTTACCCAAAAATTTAGTCAATAACGGATATAAAACGGTTAGCTTCTGATTGAATCGTTCATTTGTGATGGCTTATCCATGTCTGCCAATGTTCATTTATGTAAAATCTGCTGCTATTTGGAATCTTTTCCAATGTTCAGGGCTCTTTGACTAATACCCTACCGACTGATAGTAACTGGTCCAGTCGATGATCTGGATCGATCATGCACACTGGCGTTTGCTGTAGAATGGTACTACAACCTTGAAATTTAAGAAATTTTGGACGCCAAGCTTTTTGATCCGTGCAAATCGAATTTTCCAGAACTCAAGTTCAAGTGGTATGTTGACGTCTGTTTTCCGGAAGTTATGACATGGCGCTTAGTGCGCACAATTTTTTGTGTTTTTACTGTGTAATGACTACACACTATCAATAAAACTATCTTATAGGATTGTTTTTTAACTTGCAAGACCTTAGGATGTGTTTAACGTAAAATAATAAAGGGATGTAATTTTGACATGTTCGTTGGAAATTTAAATATTTTATTGAAAATAACTATCAAAAACCTTCCTTGCGAACTATAGAAAGTATCATTGTAGATCCTGGTTAGTTTAAAATAGAAATATTGAAATTTGAAAATGTTGCGTTACTTTATGTGGTAAGTGTATATGGAATAAGATATATTCAAAGAAGACGAAGGACTTGATTAAGACTGGTGAAAGACTTGAAGGGGCGTCAATCTTTTAGGTTTATGAGAGGAATAGCTCACAAAGGGTGCTTATAAATAGGAAAATCGGACAGAAAAGGGAATATATGAATCATCTGGCCGCAGCATTAATTTCCCTGTTCCATCTGGATTAGAAACTGGACTGGACTTTAACTATAGGACTAAACATATAATTAATAGTGTTTTACTTTTATCATCTTTTAAACAAATCTTTGTAATTATTGGTAATGAATACTGCCCATTGTAAAGTTTGTTGTTGGCTTCTTTATTCCTGTTACCCTTAGGTCGTAACAAGAAGTTGTGGGCTTGTCCTGGATTCGAATAACAGACAATCATTGATTGATTCTGCCATTCAAAATTAATTTCCCGTACAATCTAAAGAAATTCTGCTGTTTTTGCAACATTTATCTATCTTTATACTTAAATCCAGCTACAAACTATCATGTCTTTTGATTTGGAGAAATTAACGAGTGGCTCTTCGGTGGAGTTATTGAATTTTGGTCAAGTACTTAACAGGGGTCAAATAATCTTTGCGTAAAAATTGGCAATTTTTTTCAATTGAAGGGCAGATAAATGAAACATGAAACATTAACAAAATTGTATTTGCACAACTAGACACCATAGAGCTTCATTGTGGCTAGTTTGATTGAATTCTGATTGAACCTGTAGGAGTTGCGCACACGAGAAAATGGACAATTTTCCTTAAACTCAAGGGCATATCATTCAAGAACGAAAACAGTTATCTAAATTCCGTAAGCGGTGTGCACAACTAGACACCATGGAAATTCATTGTGGCAAGTTTGATGAAATTCCGATCAAAACTGTAGGAGTTGCGCACACAAAAAATGCTAACGGACGGACGGACGGACTATTTTGCCATAACATAATAAGAACATTCGGGCGTAAAATAACCTAAAATATACTTAAAATGACCTTTCACAATAATTTTTACATAAATTTTACTTTTATTTTATCTGAAAGAGCATATTTTCTTATGACAATTCTGAAAATCTCAAGCCAAAATATTGAACCGTTTACGAGAAATATATATTCTTGTGCTAAAATTAAACAAATTGTTGTGAACAGTTCAGATTTATATAGAATTTTTCATTTCTGTCTTAACTTTGAAGGCGTATTTTTTGCTTATAGATAACAACTTCAAAAAGCTGATAGCGTTCCTACGCATTAGAATAAATAATCTTTGCATCAAGACATACTTTCAAAAAATGAAATAAAAGTGAAATGTCACTTTAAACAATACACGTACCTGTGTCATACAGTAACGTGGATTGGCGATAAAATGAAATACTCTCGCACAGGCAAATGTGTTTCATGAATTGATCTTGTTTAACTCAGCTGTATTTGACCTGTTTGTAATTCAGTTTATTAAATGTCAAAAAGGACAACAAGGTAGATCTAGTCCGATTGTTGTTTTTCATCGATAGAGGAATTGAGCGGACATCTTTTCGCCCGTATTTAGGCTTTGCCTCCTTTCACATTAAAACCTACCATATCGGTGTCAAAATAGGTCACATACAACAGGCTCGACAACTAAAGTACGTCATAATGACGTCATGCTCAAGTTGGTAAATGAAATAAGAACATCCGCTGGTCTGAAACAGCCAATCATATGCAGCGTAACAAGGTGCCTACATGATTTTCCTTTCTAATTTATACCAAATTCTGTTATCATCGGCCCAGGGAGGCAATTATCGACCACCTGAATGATTTTTAAAAAATAGATCTAACAAAATTTACTTTTAGGCAGCAATAAGAGATATGCTTTCGAATTGAACACGTATGTCATTCAGGAACATAATTAGAGCTAGAAGGATTCTTTTCCAGGAGTTTACAAGTAGATCTCTAAAACACGTTGCATTGGGGATTCAATACAAAATTGTTTTTCTTTTTTTCTTTCCTTTTATTAAATAGATCTAGCACGTCTAAATAAACAGTCTACTTAAAACACAGTTTGAGAATCGTCAGCTAGTGATCCCCTAGAATGTTGTGTCTCATTTCTGTATGCATATCAATCATATCCATAAATAGCTATTAACAAGTTTTTAACTTACAAAAAAACTTCAAAAATGCCACAATATTGATCAATATAGATCTAATTAAAACAGTACGCAGGCCTAATGAAATGGTAAAACAAGCAACAGGTGAGTTAAATGCAGCATAATTATGTTGAAACAGATAGTGATGCAGAATTGACCAGGTTGTTACACGAGCGTTTGTAGCTGTGGATCTGAAAAAAAAAACCGACCTTTGTCACTTCATTTATTGGCAATGTGAACAGATAAACAATAAGTCACTCCTTTGTTCTGGGGACGTATCTCGCAGAGCTCCTCCATCGACGCAATTTATATGCCACCAAGAGGGGCAGTCCTCGCACCCAATCCACTGAAATCGGCTACCAACGCCGGTGTAATACCCTGGGCAGACCTCCCCGAATTCTACATCACTGTCCAGGGATAAATACTAACTCTTTTCTCTTAGTAGCCAACTGGGACCCTAACTTTGCAATGTTAGGAGCCCAGCTCAAAATGTACACTGTATGGAAACTACTGTATGTATAGTTAGCTGGGTTTTCCGAAGTCAAAATAAAAATGGCGGACGGGATTTCTGTACAAGGTAGGTGTCATGTATTTTTGGTCACATACTATTGAATATGTTCTTTCATGCAACTTGACGGATATCAGCGTGAAGGCAATTGGTTGGAG
Source organism: Fragum sueziense (assembly GCA_963680895.1). Lineage (NCBI taxonomy): Eukaryota > Metazoa > Mollusca > Bivalvia > Cardiida > Cardiidae > Fragum > Fragum sueziense. The sequence continues at coordinate 12,788,157 of OY804597.1, forward strand.
AACCAATAAATATAGCCCCCTTTTTACGAATTTGCCTCGTTTGACTGTAATGTTTGAATGAACACAGTGTCGTGTTGACCTTGAAATCCGAAGCGATATATTTTGAAAAATCGGTCTGTACTTCCGAATTCCTAATGCTCCTGTCAACAACACAGGGCTAGATGGGTGGAGAAATTGATATTCTTACCTGAAATGTTTCGACAGATCGTCTGTGTAGTCTACATTTGTTGTAATTACACTTTGAAAATTCGCATGCTGTACAGCTGTGTGCAAACCGAAACTAACCCGGTGTACAGCTGGGTGAAGCTGTTTTTCTGTATGTGTGGGTGCAATATCTAACCCGAAAACACTGTATGTTTGGGTTTTTCTGGATAAAATCAGATACATGATTCCGAAACTCTTTTGTGTTGAACTATCGAAATATATATTCCAAACTATCCAAACGATTTTCATTTAAGAGACATTTCACATATAATTTCTCATAAATTTCACCTTTTCTTTTATCTGAATGAACTGAATTTCTTATGAAAATTCTGAAAAGTTCAAACCAAAACTTTTGCGCCGTTTAAGAGACATATATTTAATCTTGAAATTAAACTCATTGATGGATGCCGCAGTTAAAATGTAAATGAAATTTGTCCTTTTCGTCTCAACTTTAAAGGCTTTTCTTTTACTTATCAGCAACATTTTCAAACAACTGATAGCATTTTTTAAAAACGCATTAGAATAATCGACCTTGGCATCAAGACATACCTTTCAAAATGAACTAGCAATGTTATGTCTTTTTAGTGTACTTCAGAAAACGTATGAAATCGATAATCTTACTTCAGTCTTTCTGTATATTTTTCCATTATCGTTTTCGTTCTGTGGCACACCCAAAGTGAATATTCACACCATCTAGTTATAACTGGTATCGGACTATCCCACAAATGAAAATATACACATAATTATATAATAACTAAATCAAGTACATCATGTTGTTTTTTTTTTTCAAAGTGTAATTACAACCAAAGTAAAATTACACAAACGAAATATTGAAACATATCCCTTAAGCTTAACTACGGTATCAATTTCTGCACCCATCTAGTCGTGTGCTGTTTTCAGGAAAATTAGGCATTCAGAAATACATTCCGTTTTTTTAGCCTAACATTTTTTTTAATTTTTCAAAATAATAAAATTATTGAAATGATATGTGGTACATGTAATACTATTGTTATTTATTTTTTATCGTATTCCCCACGTAATTAAGGGGAAGCTAACGCTGTTTAAGGTCATGCAACTTTTAATATTTTGTAGTTGAGTCATATTTCGTTACATCCAGTGTAACTGCCCCTTCCCCAGCGAGATTTAATTTGCGAACCAACCTTCTAAAATAGATATCATTTAATGAATAGATTAATGTAAAGCGTTATTCATATCATATCTTCTTGTAAAAACAAGAAACAAGATAGCACTTTACATTAATCTATTCATTAAATGATATCTATTTTAAAAGGTTGGTTCGCAAATTAAATCTCGCTGGGGAAGGGGCAGTTAAGCCGGATGTAACGAAATATGACTCAACTACAAAATATTAAAAGTTGTATAACCTTGAACAACGTTAGCTTCCCCCTAATTACGTGGGGAATATGATAAAAAAATAACAATAGTATTACATGTACCACATATCATTTCAATAATTTTATGATTTTGAAAAATTAAAAAAAATGTTAGGCTAAAAAACGGAATGTATTTCTGAATGCCTAATTTTCCTGAAAACAGAACACGACTAGATGGGTGCAGAAATTGATACCGTGCTTAAGGGATATGTTTCAATATTTCGTCTGTGTAATTTTACTTTGGTTGTAATTACACTTTGAAAAAAAAAGCATGATATACTCGATTTAGTTATTATATAATTATGTGTATATTTTCATTTGTGGGATAGTCCGATACCAGTTATAAAAAGATGGTGTGAATATTCACTTTGGGTGTGCCACAGAACGAAAACGATAATGGAAAAATATACAGAAAGACTGAAGTAAGATTATCGATTTCATACGTTTTCTGAAGTACACTAAAAAGACATAACATTGCTAGTTCATTTTGAAATGTATGTCTTGATGCCAAGGTCGATTATTCTAATGTGTTTTTAAAAAATGCTATCAATTGTTTGAAAATGTTGCTGATAAGTAAAAGAAAAGCCTTTAAAGTTGAGACGTAAAGGACAAATTTCATTTACATTTTAACTGCGGCATCCATCAATGAGTTTAATTTCAAGATTTAATATATGTCTCTTAAACGGCGCAAAACTTTGGTTTGAACTTTTCAGAATTTTCATAAGAAATTCAGTTCATTCAGATAAAAGAAAAGGTGAAATTTATGAGAAATTATATGTGAAATGTCTCTTAAATGAAAATCGTTTGGATAGTTAGGAATATATATTTCGATACGATTTCATAGTTTTCACAAATTTAAATAAACTGAGCAATACTTTAAAATGGTATATTTCGATAGTTCAACACAAAAGAGTTTCGGAATCATGTATCTGATTTTATCCAGAAAAACCCAAACATACAGTGTTTTTGGGTTAGATATTGCACCCACACATACAGAAAAACAGTTTCACCCAGCTGTACACCGGGTTAGTTTCGGTTTGCACGCAGCTGTACAGCATGCGAATTTTCAAAGTGTAATTACAACAAATGTAGACTACACAGACGATCTGTCGAAACATTTCAGGTAAGAATATCAATTTCTCCACCCATCTAGCCCTGTGTTGTTGACAGGAGCATTAGGAATTCGGAAATACAGACCGATTTTTCAAAATATATCGCTTCGGATTTCAAGGTCAACACGACACTGTGTTCATTCAAACATTACAGTCAAACGAGGCAAATTCGTAAAAAGGGGGCTATATTTATTGGTTCTCCAACCAATTGCCTTCACGCTGATATCCGTCAAGATGCATGAAAGAACATATTCAATAGTATGTGACCAAAAATACATGACACCTACCTTGTACAGAAATCCCGTCCGCCATTTTTATTTTGACTTCGGAAAACCCAGCTAACTATACATACAGTAGTTTCCATACAGTGATGTAGGGGCCCAACATTTCGGTCAAAAATCTTTGATGCAATGATTGATAACTACCCTTTCTTAAGATTGTATGCCCAGCAGCCCTAATGATTTTAAACTTGAAAAAAAAAAACAATATGGAAAAAAGGAAATTGCATGTATATCTTACAATCACTTTTTCTTTTTACCACAGTTTTTCCTAACACAAAGGATGTTTTCTCTTCTAATTGCACACAAGTCTACATTCATTGACTGTTGTCTGCAGTCCTGAATTTAAGCATTTCCCAAACAAAACCGGCCCCCCTCCCCAATAATAAAAAAGGGCCTGCCACCCTATGGCCCCATAATACACCCATATTTCCATTTACTTTCACATTTGCCCCCCCCTCCCCATATTATAAACCTACCTACGACACTGTTTCTCCATTTCTGCTATGCTTTAATTGGGTCTTTTCGTAATTCCGGTGATACAGAGTTGTCGTTCCTGCGGGACGGTATGTTTACTTCCATTTGCCTGTAGGACAAGCGACAACTTTAATATTTTCATTAAATCAATGAGTAATTAAATGAAAATGATTTTTATTGTAACTTAAAAATGGAATCTAATAATACCTCTGCACCTTCCATATTTTTTAAACCATTTGGAGATCTATAACAAAAAATATCTCACATAATCCGATGACAGGTTATCATTGAACTTATTTATCCCCGTGGAGTGCCTCAAATCAGGCCAGTGTCGATTTATGACGTCATGACTTTGCGTTACTTACTCTAGTAATATGACGTCATCGAAATAAAAAGAGGGGCAACTTTGGGGAAAAAAGATACATGTATATAGAGATCTTTTAATACATGTACGCCGTGAGCGAGTTTTTCCCAAACGAATTATTTTGTAATTGTTTGTAATCTCTTGAACATTCCGCTCCACACGGTTTTTCACTGTCGGAAAAAGATCAATATCGAAAATAGATTAAGTGAATGTTAAAGCACAGAAAATATTGAGGTAAGAGGCGATATTTCCGACTATCATTGATTGCTTCCGTTTACTCTTGAATGTTTTTCCAAAAAAATCTACTGAGGTCAAAAACGGGACTTTGATATTAAGAAAAAGGTTTAAAAAATTGAAGAATTCGTTTTTAAATGTGCCGAAAAATATGGTCCTTTCCAAATTAAGTCATGCTAGATCTACTAGTTGTCAGAATGATCCTGAGTTTGCTATTTGTAGGTATCAAAACAAAGAATTGGTTAGGAAAGGGTTAACATAATAAACCATCATTTCAAAGTTAATCCAAATTTGAAGCAGGCTGTTGACTATGATACGTAGATAAGGAGAACAGTTTGGTGTAGATTGTAGAATAAGAAATATTGAGGAAAAAGCAAAGTCAGCATGTTTTTCTTTTCTCTCAAAACTTGGCTATTGCGCTCAAGTAGATCTATGTTATTCATTGTTTGTTTGTTAAAGCGTTCCCAAACGAGGCCTGGTTTTGATGAATATTACTTAAGAGAAAATACTTTGGGAAACATTTTGGCAAAATCTAAGAGCATCCTGATAACCAGCCTTTTCTCCTTCTGTCTCAATAGACTAGATCTATGTATATGTAAGCGTTTGGTGTGTTGTGACTATGTTGCGATGGTTTCTCTCTTTCTTCTCTCTGGTGAGATTCATCTGTTGGAATCTCCCAACGATCTACGCGTTTCGGCTAACACTGTCTCTCATACTCGGGTAGGCCTAGGCCAGATACGATGTTGTTTGGTTCTAATTCTTGCGACTTATTACACGAATCCAAGCTCGTCTTGTATTTGCCTCTTTCGATAAAGTTTGTGCAGTTCAAAATTTCCAATTCTATCCGCAAAATTGTGCCATTCAAATGCAGTACTTAGCGGTTCTTTCCGAATGATAGCGCTTGTTTACATTGACACCGGAAGACGGCATACCGTCCCGCATGAACGACAACTCTGTCACGACGGAATTACGAAAATCCGGAATATGAAAAGTCGGATTTTTCAATTCGCCACCTGGGCCCCCAAGCTGGAAGATTCGAGTCGCCCAAAGTATTTTCTAGTCGCCATGGGCGACCGCTAATTGTTATCCCTGCTGTCTGTTTCAGCATATTGTACATTGAGCTGTTTTCATCAGATGATTCCGATTCAGACAAATGTTATCTGTTTTTGCATTTTATTTTGTTTCAAGATTTCTTTTTGATTCTTCAATCGCTCTCTTTCCCTTCTTTTTAGTTCATGCTCTTCCTATTCCATGTCATTTATTTTCATTTGTTTTTTAGTTTCATATTCTTCCTTCCATTTCTGTTTCGCAATCTTTTCCTCTTTCTTCTTTTGTCTTTTTTCTTTCAAAAGTTATATTGCTTCTGTTCCCGATATAGCTTTTGGGAGCTTAGATCTGGATATGTTTCTCTGCTGTTTTACTTAAGGCTCTGGAACAGTGAGGTATGAAAAAAGCTGGGGACTCATAGCAGTGATCAAAACGAACAGCTGTCTTCGGATATTTACTACATGCAGCTTCCTGTCCAACAATATTAGTGTTAACCTGTTTTAATGGCATTTGATCAGAGGTATCAGGTAGAGCATCACTTGCGGCTGACTAATGACTAAATTATTGATGGATGACGTGTTTTCTGGTTATTCAACGCTATGATCAACAAGTTCTCTAGATATGACATCTATAACTATTTCAGGTGTTTCCATGATATCTAGGTTGATGTGTAGTCCAGGTGCACTTGCACTAGTAGATGGAAAAGCAGTGGTTGGGGGGGGGGCGATGCAACTGACATCTTTGAGGGGGTCAAGCTTTGTCATATCAATACCAGAAACTGATAGCGGAAATAGTCCAGCTTTACGAAAGCCACGTGACGCGTTTTCTAGGGTGGCCTCTTCCCTTTTTTTTTTTTTTTTTTTCAGCTTTATTTATCCAATGTGTACAATAAGTAATGCATGTTATCATATATGGTGTCATACTATATAAACAAATTACACTTGAAATCTCGTAAATAGCATACTTAATATTGTTTTAATACATTGCTAGCGAAACATTTTTTTTTATATTTCTGCTTCAAAATGAGGAAAAAGTGAAGTGGGAAGAGACGGTATAAGAAATAGTCCTCTTTTTTGACATGAATCGTCAAAACATTTCTGTCTCAAAATTTTCTTACGTATTATATTGAAGGTTTCATCGATAATTTTGTCATCTAGCAATGGATTAAAACATTCGAATATGGATTTCTAGTAATACGGTATCTAGCGATGGAATGATGTATAATTTTGCTATTTACAAAAAAACATGTATTGTTTTACATAATCAATGATTAAGGATAAACAAATATGATGCTAATCAAAGATAGAAATAAAGAATGTTAGATGATCATATTTAATAAATTTTTTGTAAGGTATCAAGTCAAGTTCTTTGTGCCATCCTCTTAACAATTGCCCAGTTTATTTTAAGCCGTTCTTTATTTTTTGTTTTATCAATGATTTCGATAGTTAGCTTTAAGTAGTTTAAAAATCCGTTAACAGATGGGTTAGTCTTTTTCAATTTACGCATGTAGATATACTTTTTGTATTCTAAACATAATATATCAATTTTTGATTTATTATCGCACCCTAGTATGACATCAACACGGTTTAGATGAAAATTGGTATAAAATTCGTCGATACTTAGGTTTAGTAGATGAATTATCGGTTTGACCTTAACACAATCATAAAAAATGTGTAATAGAGTCTCTTCATTTGACTGACAAAAGGTACATAGGTCATCATCAGTGATGGCCATCTTTTTTAAAAGAGAGTTCGTTGGGAGTATTCGGTGAGATATCCTTGTCTGAAACCATTGCGTGTAAGTATCATTAGTTAATTTGAAAATTTTTGAGTAAATAATTTTCTAGTCTGTGTTAAAATGATTATAAATTGAAAGCCACTTAGTTTGGCTTGTTGGTTTTTCATTATTTTTTATTAATGATGAATAGATGGTTTTGTTCATATTATTTTTGGTGATCAATGGAAAAATAAAACAAGATGCACATGGGTTGTGCACTGTGAATAGCTTGGAGTTATCAACTTCAAAGTTTTGTTCTCTTAAAAAAGTTTTAACTGCATTCCGAATGCTGTAAAACTCTAAAAAATGCAATTTACCTTTTACATGATCTTTTATATTTTGGTAATTCTTAAAATTACCATTTTCAGTCAGAATATCTTTAACGAATCTTATACCATTTTGATAGAGACAATCGTTGTAAACAAACTTTGAATCTATCGTTATTTTATCGTTGTAAAAGAGGGGGAAATGTAAAACTTGAGTCCAATTTTCTAAGACAACCTTTTCGGTGTATGAAATATAAGCTTTTATAACATCAGCCCAAAAGCGATTATTTATGATCTGAATAATATGCTCACCGAAAAACATTCCAGTATTGAAAAGTGTATCTATATCAAATAAAGTATTAGCTAATTGGTAGCATAAACTATCCGGATGTACAACCATATTCTTTAACCACTTTATTTTCATAGTTTTGATAAAGCAATCAATATCAGGAAATCTTAGCCCACCGTCTTCGTAATCCTTAATTAATATCGAAGCTTTGATTTTCGGCCGGCCGTCCCAAACAAAGTCTATAAATAAATTGTTCATCTCTTTTAAAAAATCTGGTGTTGGTGTTGGTAAACTGATAAAAAGGTGGTTCATCATGGGTAAAAGAAGAGACTTTATGACAGTTATACGCCCTATTGGTGTTAACTTTCGCCTTTTCCAAAATGCAATACAGTTTTTTATGCTTTTTAACTTTGGCGAAAAATTCAGATTTATCATCTTGTTTAGATCAACATCAAATAGAATACCTAAAAGTTTAAATTGTGTTTCGCCCCACGATAATTTCCATCTCGTTTTAATGGATCGGGTGCTGTATTTCAAAGACCCTATCCATATAACTTTTGTTTTGTCAAAGTTGACGTTTAAACCTGATAATTCAGAAAAATGGTTGAGTATGTTTAGAACTGAATGTAACGATTTATCTTTTCCGTCTAGAAGAATGGATGTGTCATCTGCAAATTGTGAAAGAAGAAATTCTTTGCCATTAACATTTATACCGGAGATGTCTTTGTTTGATTTTATCATTAAGTTTAAGACTTGGGTACAAAGGATGAAAATATAAGATGAGATCGGATCGCCTTGTCTGCAACCTCTTTTTACGTGAAAATATTCGGAAATAAATCCATTCAGCTGTACTGACACTTCGGTGTTGTAGAGAAAAAGTTCGATCCACTTTTGAATTGAGTCGCCAAATTAAAAAAAATGAGAAAGTTTTCTTTATAAATTTAAAATACAAGGAGTCGAAAGCCTTTTCAAAATCAATCAGCATTAAAAGTCCGGGTATTTTCTTTTCTTCACAATGTTTCATAATATCATATATCAATCTGGTATTTTCGCCTATATATCGACCTTGTACGAAACCTGTTTGGTCGGGGGAAATAAGATGATCTAATGTTGATTTTAGTCTATTAGCGATCGAACCAGAAGCTATCTTATACAAGACGTTTAATAGTGTTATTGGTCTCCAATTTTTTAATTATTGTTTTGCTGGCCTCTTCCTTAATCATCGATCTCCAAGCAGACTTCATTGGTGCAAAGAAGCCGATGTCACGCGCCTGTAGTATGTAGGTAGCGTTTGGTAGTAAACAAAAAAGCACGACGTGGTTGTACCTACAGAACTCAGCAGCCTCCAGAGAAATATGTATCGAGTGTCCGCCCACTAACAAAAGAATGGTAAATAGAATATGTTTCTCTTGGGGGAAGCTCACAAGTGCTTTGTAGCTCCACTGGCCTTCAGGCAAGCGGACTATTGTCATGGCGCTGTGTCCGTCGTGCGTCCGTCCGGTCGTCAACTTTTTCTTCAAAAATCTTCTCCTCAGAAACTACTGGATGAATTTCAATCAAACGACACAGGAAATATCCTTAGGTAGTCCTGTATCAGATTCCTTCAAATAATTCTGATTGATCCAGAAAGTCTTATGTCTGCCCTTGAATTTAAAAAAATGGCTGTTTTGACTTTATTTTCACTCTAACACTTACAAATATTGACTAATTAAAAGAAAACGAAGTCAAAATGTCGACGATACGATCTTGCCTGAGTGCAATTTTCAATTTGATCTGAATACTATATCATGAGTTATTTGCCCTTGAAATTGACAAAATTGTCATTTTTGGCTTAATTTTGTATTTGTTTCACTCTAGCAACTACAAATACTGACCAATCAAAACAAAACTTAGACAGAATTTGGTGACTATTAGATCTTGACTAGGTTTAATTTTCAGCTTGATCTGAATTTTATATCATGAGTTATGTGCACTTGAAATTGACAAAATTGTTATTTTCGGCTTTAATTTGACATTGTTTTCACTTTAGCAACTACAAGAATTGACATATCAAGACAGGACATGGACACAATATTGGTGACCATAAGATCTTATCAGTGTGTAATTTTAAGCTTAATGTGAATTTTACATCTTTAGTTATGTCCCCTTGAAATTGACATAATTACCATTTTGACCTTATTTTTACTCAACAACCATAAATATCTACCAATCAATATGAAACTTTCACACAATCTTACCGGCCATAAGATCTTGCATTGGTGTAATTTTCAGCATCATCTGATTCTTAAATCCTTATTTATGAGCCCTACAATTTGATAAAATTGCTGTTTTCTACATTGTAAATTTACTCCTTTTATATCAACAAATATTGAAAAAGGAGGTCAAAACTTGAGCAAGATGTAGGCGAAGCTTTAGTGCTATTCTTAACTTGATAGGAATATAACACTCTCTGTCAAATGCCTTCCAATTTAGAAAAAATGCTAATTGTGACTTTGTTTTCACGCAACAGTCAAATTCACTCTGATCAAGACAAATCTTGTTTGGTATGTTGGGATAGAAAACACTGTGGAAAATGAAGGAATTGATTGTCACATGCAATTTCTTCATTTTCCAAGAATCTTCAAAGCCGTTAACTTCAGGGGCATCAAAAATGTCTGGGAATTGGTTAAACTAGCTGTAGATGAAAAAACACTTCGGACTGCTTATATCTTTGTGAAATTTAAGTTTTGATTGTTCATTTGGCATTTTTATGGACTATGCATCTATTTACATCGCCAGTATCATCCTAAGCTTGAATTTTTTCCACTTTCCTTTAACTTTTTCTTGCTCTAAGAACCACATGTATTGAACTATCTAATCAAAACTTGGATTAAACAGTAAAAAGATCTCAGGCCTGTGGAGCGATTCAAGACATCCATGTCTTCTAGTTTTAGGATATTTCAAGTTTTAAGTCCATAGACTTTGTATTCTGCACATGCTCCACGTGTCAACATGATATGTTGGAAAGTGATTAATTCGCATTACAATTACTCATTGTATATCCAATAGATTAATGTCAATATTTACGGAGTATACTTCAGTAACAGTCGCACTATACTCGAAATAAAAGTGCAAGACGGCGCTCCTTTCTGTGGGCAAACCGTACAACGACTTCTTCTGCGTCAATGTCTTTCCTGGTAAATGTTCAGCAAACGGAGCCCCGACAACCTCTCCGTGGTCATGGTGTTACGTACGTAGGTCTTAACACGCATCATCGCAGAAAATGACCTCTCTTCCATAGCCGTTTTTACTCATCATGTGATCAACCTTCTCTAACTCATGCTTCTGTACATCTTTAGGCGACACATAGATTTCCTCATTGCCCTTCCAATATTCCATTTCTTTTTGTTCTTGGCATTTGCCATCTTTGGAAATTTAAAAAAATAATAATAGTAACAGGGGATTTCCACAACAGGAACATAATTATGCCCCCTTTCGAAGAAAATGGGGGTATATTGTTTTGCAAGTGTCGGTCGGTCGGAAGGTCGGTCGGTCGGAAGGTCGGTCGGTCGGTCGGTCGGTCTGTCCGTAGACCAAACCTTGTCCGGAGCATAACTCGAAAAGTATTAAAGGTAGAGTCATGAAACTTCATAGGTGGATAGATCTCATTATGGAGAGGTGCAGTGCACAAGAACTGTAACTCTGCCGATCAAATTTTTTGAGTTATTGCCCTTTGTTGATTTTATAACTTGATTCTTGTCCGGAGCATAACTCAAAAAGTATGTAAGGTACAATCATGAAACTTTACAGGTGGATAGATCTCATTATGGAGAGGTGCAGTGCACAAGAACCGTAACTCTGCTGATCAAATTTTTTGAGTTATTGCCCTTTGTTGATTTTATAACTTGATTCTTGTCCGGAGCATAACTCAAAAACTATGTTAGGTAGAATCATGAAACTTTACAGGTGGATAGATCTCATTATGGAGAGGTGCAGTGCACAAGAACCATAACCCTGCCAATCAAATTCTTGGAGTTATTGCCCTTTGTTGATTTTTACACTTAATTCTTAACCTTGCCTATATCTCGTGTCCTTTTACACATACAGCCTTGATATCTCACACATAGATACCTCCTATCAACATCGTTCACATTTAACCATGACCTTGGACCTTGTGACCTTGACCTTGGAGTTTGACCTACTTTAAAAAAAATTAAACCTGGCATATATCTCATGACCTTTTACAAATACAGCCTTGATATTTCACACATGGACACATCTTACCAAGACCTTTCACAATTGACCATGACCTTGGACTTTGTGACCTTGACCTTGGAGTTTGACCTACTTTTAAAAAAAACTTAAACCTGGCCGATATATCATGTCCATTTACACATACAGCCTTGATATTTGACACATGGAAACCTCCGACTTAGACCTATCACATACGAATATGACCTTGGACTATGTGGCCTTGACCTTGGAGTTTGACCTACTTTTAAAAAAAATAAACTGGGCCTATATCTTATGTGCTATTACACATACAGCCTTTGTATTTCACACATGGACACATCTTACCAAGACCTTTCACATTTGACCATGACCTTGGACCTTGTGACCTTGACCTTGGACTTTGACCTACTTTAAAAAGAACTTTAACCTAGCCGATATATCATGTCATTTTACACATATAGCCTTGATATTTGACACATGGACACCTACGACCAAGACCTTTCACATTTGACCATGACCTTGGACCTTGTGACCTTGACCTTGGTGTTTGACCTACTTTTCTAATACATTAACCTGGCCTATATTTTATGTCATTTTACATATACAGCCTTGATATTTCACACATGGTCACTTCCAACCAAGATATTTCACTTTGACCATGACCTTGGAGTTTGACCTACTTTAGAAATATCTAACGTAGCCTTTATCTTATGTCCTATTACACCTACAGCCTTGATATTTCACACATAGACACCCCCTACCAAGACCTTTCACATTTGACCATGACCTTGAATATTGCAACCTTGACCTTGGAGTTTGACCTACTTTTAAAAAGACTGAAACCAGGCATATATATCATGTCCTTTTACACCAACAGCCTTGATATTTCACACATGGACACCTCCAACCAAGACCTTTCACATTTGACCATGACATTGACCTTGGCATTTGGCCTACTTTTAAAAACTTTAACCTGGCCTATGTTTCATTTTACTTTTACATATACAACTTTAATATTTCACACATAGACACCTCCTACCAAGACCTTTCATATTTGACCATGACCTTGGACCTTATTAACTTGACCTTGGACTTTGACCTACATCAAATCTAGGCCCTTGAGGGGGCATATATGTTTTACAAACATCTCTTGTTAGAGTTAGAGTTAGAAGGATCTCTTTCTAGGAGTTTACAAGTTAGACACGTTGCATTGGGGATTCAATACAATATTTTCAATACAATATTGTTTTGTTTTTTGTAATGGATCTAGCACGTCTAAAGAAACGCTGTCTACTAATAACACAGTTTGAGAAATCGTCAGCTAGTGATCCCCAGATGTTGTGTCTCATTTCTGTATGCATATCATATCTATAGATATTAACAAGTTATAAATTACAGACAAACTTGAAAAATGTCACAATATTGATCAATAAAATTTAAATAAAAAGTAGCCCCGCGCATGCGCTATTGTCACATTAAGCCCTCTTTTCCCATGACAGATTTTTTGTACACACATTATTAATAGAATATGGTGTAGAACATCTCATTTGTCACAAATGTACAAAATTTCATCTAATTCTGCTCATTAGATGAAGAGAAATTAGAGAAAAACTAATTACATTAATGTAACCTTTTTGCATGACGCAGCCTCAAATTAAGAAATGGAGAAAAAAATCCCTAGGTATTATCACAGGGAGTTCACATGTGAAGTTTCATTAAATTTGGTCCATGGGTTGCTGAGATCTGGCTGTGGACGGACGGACGGACAGCGTGGCGACTATATGCTCCTCCGAATTTTTTTCGGGGAGCATAAAAACAGCAATTTTGTCAAATGCAAGGGCACATAACTGAAGACTTTCTTGTTAGATCAAACTCGATATCAAAATCATCTGAGATCATCAACGTTGTGTCCAAATTTTGTCTTGATTGGTCAATATTTGTAGATGCTTGAGTGTAAACAAAGTTAAAAAACGGCATTTTTCGACATTCAAGGGCAGATAACTCGGCACTTTCCAGTACAATCATGTGGGTATTTGGTATGTATTTTATATTTAAAAAAGAATCAGTGAGATGCCCGTAGGACCCACCCCAGCAGTATGGGGATACCCACAACCCAGCCTCCTCTGATGCATTGGGCATATATTTTGCGCACACTTTATTTTCGGCTAGCTACGCCATTGGATATATACTGAGTCAAAAAAGAAAGTGTGCATACTTCTTCTTTACATATCTACGTAACCGCTGCAATTAACTTCACCAAACTTCTTCACGGAGTTGAGCTATCAACTTTTTCACGTTTATAAACATGGAAAGCATCTTTGGAGGATTAAATTGTCTGGCAAACCAGCAAACGATGTAAACACCTTTTTGCGCGTGGTTATCAAAACAAAAGTTTCATAATAAACTTTATTGATTTAAATCTTCATACAAAGTGTATCAAAGCTAAATCAAACATAAAAGTTCAATATGCTGTATAGCCAAAGAAGCTACGTCTTGGTAAACACGACCAATTTCACACGTTAGTTTTACTAGTGTCTTGTACCGGCGTAAAATGCGTCGTTGTCGTTTAAATGTCATCGTTATGAAATTAGGCGATTGCAATCATGTTTCCAAAAAGAAAGGATTCACTTTTGATAGGCTTCAGTCTGATAAACCGAATGCAGCAATGGCTAGGCCAGATCGTTACATGACGTTGACGCCCTTACGTCGACGTTTCAAAACTTCACCACCTATGCTGATTCGGTACAACAAGCATTTGTTGGCAACATTGGAAATCGGCGAATGCAGGTAAACGGCCCATAAGAGATTTGAGACGATTCGCTTTTCACATTACCATGATGCCGAAATCTTACGTTACGCCTGCAGTAGGCACATTGTCATAGGCACGGGAGGCGTGAAAATTAGTCTTGAGTGTGGTGTAGGCCCGAAAATCTTTTCCGCCTCAGTTTCGCTAAATTTAAGGTCCACTTAAAGAAGTTTCAGGACGTGGAATACGTCATGAAATATGCACGCAATGGAATTTCAAACCATACAATGAAACGTTATGTTCGATCAGTGAGACCACACATGTTTGCCGTCATTCATTGAAGACATGTCACAATAAAAATTGAAGCAGAAATCTCAAGAAAATTGCATTATTTAATTTTTCACTATCGTCAACAAGTTCTGTGAATTTTGAAATTGACCCCTGTCTCGAATTTCTTAAGAAAACCCAAGAAATATTCCATTTCACTCCATTGAAAAAGTAACCCACTTATAGGCAATTGAATTATCTTTAATGTGATACCAATATTATAATATCAAGATTCAATATTACAATAGAAATTCTAGTTATTCTCTGTGCACACTTTCTTTTTCGACTCAGCATAGTTCTTTGGTCCATCAAGTTTGTTGGCACGATGCCTGTCAAAATGGAATTTATCACGACAGCTAAAGCCGCAACAGGGATACTTGGCTTTGTCTGTGTGGACGGCCTTATGTCTGCTCAATTTTCGTTTGGTTGCCAATGTCTTTATGTCACTTACGGCCAAGTTTGGGCAAAATCGGTCATCAAAACTAAACAAATATCTCCCTTGACCCATATTGCAAAAAATCACTTATTTTGCATCGGACGTCTTCCCGTGAATTTTGCAATAGAACTTCATAGAGAGAATTAAAAAAAACTTTTAGGAATACTCTCCAAGTAAGATTAAATCTATACAGATATATTATGCACATTAAAACTAACAAAAAATGCATAAATGTGCAACATAGCTGCTGCACTAGGTTAACACAATTAAAAGTAAATACACTAAGGACTATAAATAACGGCTAAGTGTCTTTTTAGCTTAAAGTGTACATGTATGACATACTCCAAGAGTGTTGTCAACAAATCTTGCTAAATGTGGCTTCTGTGCATGAAAGTTATGCTTGAACGTACATAAGACAATTTAGCACTCACGAGAAATAATATTGTTATAATATCAAAAACAAAAGCCACAAAGTGGTCAAATGTGTAAACTAAAATCTTTCAAAACCTTTGCGAAAACTGAAATAGGGGTGCCATTTACTAAGTGAACACATTATCTCGCAAGCTCATGGAGATAAATTGCTCAAACTGTCTAAGAAGGAATACATAAAAGTATTTATTAACAATATCATACATAAAACATGGAGACCAGTATAGGATTTTTAAGAGTGATTGACCAAATGAATGCTTTGTTTTTTTTGGGACTCCGTACATAGACATGATCCAAGTAAGCTAATACACAGATGCATTTGTATGGTTCGATCCGTGGTGGAAAAGCGAAATGAGTGTCATACAACATGTTCGGATTCCACAACGGATTTTTTATTGGCACTGTCCACAGCGGAGTAACCCGCTTAAGTTTCATGATTCCAGAAAAATTTCTAAGCATTATGATTTGGCGGACTTCAATTAGGCTCGATCCGATAAAACAGCGTGATTTCGTACTCGGACATATATGTACACTGAACAGATCTTCTAAACCGACATGGCATGCAACTTTATATAACTCCATTAATATTTTAGATAGGAGCTTGAAATTGTAACATAAGGAAGATTAATCATTTGCACAGGAGATGCCAAAATTTCATTGAGCCCCTTTTACAATAACATGGCTAAATTGCTAATTGAAAAGGGTCACTGTCACGTCTAAATTTTCACATCAGAAAGGTAAACTGTAAGTACGGGATGTGACATCACTCTTTGTCAATAACTCTGATTGACAACGAGGCCTCATTCAGTTGTAGCTATTTGGGAAGACTAAGGTGTCATTTCAGACGTCTCAGTAGCCTTGGTATGCATGCCACACTTCCGGTTGCCTGGTATTTTTACCAAGACTTATTGTAACGTCCTGTGATTACATTTGGAGCATTTTGTCCGATTTAAAATAATCTGCGCATCAAATCTGAGTGATACTGTTGAATGTTAACAAAAATGTCGGTCAGTCTTCACTTTTGAATGATTTGATGGCGTTCTACGGAATACAATACGTGCTATAGAAATAACAAAAAATCCAGTTTGTAAACAGAACTTTGTATCCTATCCAGAATCATACAGACGTCAAGGATCTAATTATGATATAAACAACTGATTCTTAAATCATGTCTTTCGTAAAGAAAGGTACATGTGGAATAACAATAATTTTTATGGTACACTGTACGGGTCATGATCTGTGGTGCACTTTGATATGTTTTTTGGGGCCATATAACTCTTTAGAAAGAGCAAAAGGAAAACAAACGATACAGTTAACAACAGTGTCGGCATATCAAAATTTTTGAATGCTTAACCCTATTCCGGACTTTTGGGGTCCATTGGACCCCAAGGGGTATTTTGGGTATATCTACGGTGTCATTTAAAAAGCTACAGCATTTATATTTTAGGTAATCTATACCAGTCCATCGATGGTTCTTGGCACAAAATATTTTCCATGTACACTGAAGGGTTTTCATACTATAGCCAAAAAGAAGCTTGGGGTCCATTGGACCCCAGTTGGGGTCCACTGGACCCCATATAAAATTATATGGGCAATATTGAAGAAATGACGATATTTTTTCCATTTTAACTGAACTAGGAATGTACTCTGTTGTACACATTATTAAGATAAGTTGTGTTTGAACTGGTGTTTTACTTACCTAAATGGTGTAGAGATAGTTTCGTGAAGTTAGTACATAAAAATAAGCAAAATCTGAGATTGACAGAAGAACGAATACAGAAAATCAACAAACTGATATATATGAATAATGATGCCTAAAATGTTTTATCCTCGGTCCATTAAATGTACGTGCGAAATTTCATCATGATCTGATCTATACAGAAACACTTATTCAACTTCAAAGTAAAAATTTGCTTCTCGTGTCAATTTACCCCACCCACTTTGTTAGCCATTATCTCCAAAAATAAGCCCCCTTCAGAATTTTTACACATACAAATTAATGATATTATGTAACCCTGTCAATGCATAGAATTTAAAGAAAATCTATTTTTGAGCCCTTGTTGCAACCCATCCTTTCAAGACTATAGGCCTTTAGGTTTGGGAGAAAATGACTTTTTTGTAATTTTGAACAGACGGGTAAGAGAACAGATGGACGGACAGACAGACGAATGACAGTGTACGATCACAGTACATTATCCACGGTACTTTATGCTAAGATAAGCTAATAAATCAATGTAATTTAACAATTCACACTGACACATTATTTGCATTTTGCATGCATTTTTGTAATGGGGTCCATTAGACCCCAATTGACCTTTAACGTAAGTTTAAGTCACTGACCGGAATATGGTTAATGGTGTTCTATGGAATATAAAACGTGCTAAAAGAACACAAAAATGCAATTTGTAAACAATTTTTAAATCCTCAGGTTAAGCATACACGCGTCAAACATCTGATACTGACATGCTGAATTCGTGCAAGAGGTATGTCATCTGTCAGAAAATGAACATATGAAATAATAATGTTGAGCATGGTGGACTCTGAGGGCCATGCTCTGTGGTTCACTTTGACACGGTTTGAGGTCCATAAAATTCGCAAAACAGAAGGCAATCGGAAAACAGTTAATGCAATTAGCAGTATCACGAGCAACCTTTTGA
Organism: Fragum sueziense; assembly: GCA_963680895.1. NCBI lineage: Eukaryota > Metazoa > Mollusca > Bivalvia > Cardiida > Cardiidae > Fragum > Fragum sueziense. Next base: position 12,806,405 of record OY804597.1, read on the forward strand.
AACATGCACACATCAATGAAAAAGGTACATGCCTTATCCATATTGACGTCGCTTTCGATAAGCTCCACAGTGCTACCCATATCACTGAAGGACATCCGGCCCATTGAGTTGCTTTTTCTTTGTAAAATCGGCATGTCGGATCAATATGAACTAATGCTTGAGTAAATGTTGTGCAATTCAACTCATCACATCGTGCACCACGTGCAAAAACCGGTTTTATATCAAAGCCTCTTCACACAAAAAGTTATTGTTTTGATTATGAATAAGACTTTATCGCGTTAAATCGATAGCTGGTGATCGCACAATCTAATGTGCAAAATATTGTTTCAAAAGGGCTTTTCGTTTTTCAACTATACCAAAAAATATGTGTCGAAAAGTGGCGGTTTAGAACATCTGTTCAGTGTATGTTACATGGAAGCTCCTTTCCTCATAAACATTGTACGTGGTTCCATAGGGGTGCTACCAGGAGCGCTTTTTCCAATTTTCGTTATTCAATAACTTTTTTTTTCATTTCTGCGTGTATGGACGTGAAATGAACACCCTATGAAGGTGAGGTCACTCCACGTTAGTCTTTTATGCTCCCCGAAGGGAGAGCATATAGTCGCCGCTTTGTCTGTCCGTCCGGAGTGATTTCTCCATAACCCTTGGGCCAAATTAAATGAAACTTACCAAGTGAACTCACTATGACATAATGCCGATATGATTTTCCCGGTTTTTAAATTTTAGGCCTCGTCATGGGAAAAGGGAACTTAAGGTAAAATACAGTTTTTCTCTAATTTCTCCTAGTCTAATGGTCACAATTTGATGAAATTTCATATTTGAGTAGTAAATCAGATGCCCTTGACAATAAACTATGTGAAATTTGGGTATAAAAATTATGTCATGCAAAAAAGGGGCATAACATTTGTTAGCTTTATGTTAGCTCTGCATGGCATACATTTATTGTTACAATGTCTTATTCGGGGAGAATTGTCAATCTCTGACGGCTCTTGTCAATACCCGCCTTAATTGGCGGAAATATTTGATAAAAAAAACTTGCTTGACTAGAGGAAATTTTCACAACAAATTTAATATACATAGCCACAATGAAATTGCCCTGATGCAGTTCGAACGCTGTGTATCCTATGAAAGGATTTAAACTAAACTTGGCAGCAATTTCATCCCCATGGAAATGCTCTTCAGATTTGTACAAGACATGAAGTTGTCATCCGTTATTTTTTTTATTTCATTCTTTAGATATACTGGTTGGGAATATCGTATAATCATATCTTATCTGTAAATCCACGTTTTCTACTCTGTTGATTCAGGTGGCCGATAAGGGCCTCTTGACTACCATATAACAGAAACCAGTATTAGGACTGATTTTTCCTCTCTGTCAAATAAATGCCAATGTCTCCAACATTGCAAACTTTCTCTCTTTCCAATTATCTCATGCCACATGTAACATTCTTTCTACAGTATTTGACACAATATCGAACACAGTACAGTAATGTGTTGTATACTTTCTAATGTAATACACGTCAACAACACTTGTTTTAGGACATAGTAACACCTTCTGTAAATCAGAATTTAGACTTTTTGTTTCCTTGTTTGACTCTAGTACTGTAATCACCTTTTGTCTAGGTTCCGTCCGTCATGTGTCGTCCGTCAACAATTTCTTTAAATGTCATCTCCTCCGAAGCTACTTGGCCAATATCAACAAAACATTGCTAAAAGAATTGAAATCCATTAAAAACTTGTTGCCATGGCAACAGAAAAGGAGGAATTTGACCAAATCTCAATAATTTCTCAATAACTTGGCCGAAATAGGAGGTCCCCTTTTAGAATTGCTAAGAGAATTGAAATCTATAAAAAGAGAAAAAAGCTCTGGTGCCATGGTAACAGAAAGAGAAATTACACGAAATCTGTCAAAAGCAATTTCTCCATATCCACAGAGCCCAATTTGACAAAACTTCATATTTGCATTACTTATGATATTGCTAAGAGGTACTTTTCTTTGTATCGCAATATGAAGCCACGTCACAGAAAAAGTGGACTTAATCTGCTTATCAGGGGCATAACATCTACTTTATTACATTATCTGCTTCGGATGTATTTTGAACTCGGGTGTTTAATTTCTTGCAAAAATGTGAGTTAAGATTTTTATTGTTCACAGAAACCGATCCCTCTTTTCATGAAATCCAGGATTGAATACTTCATCGAATATTTCATTATAGATCCAGCATTTTTGCGGTCAAATATTACCTTTGTTGCATATTTCACAATATTTTCTGTGTGTTTTTGGCAGAGAAAGATCCTTTGGTAGATTTTTTTTCTTTTTTATGATGATCTACAATAATAAGAGTCTGTCAATCAAGGCGTCGCGAGTTTGAACCCCGGCTCGGCCAATGTACATTCTGATATTTCATATTTCAATCTTTTGGCTCTAACCAATGGACGTGAATCATCTATGTGAGTAGATAGGGCTCGGTTTGGATATTGTGGTGGTACTGGTGAGAGAAATACCAATAATCTACGGTTAGGTGCTCCAGCCGCATATACCCCCACTGAATCAAATCAAACAATAACAACGGTCTACATTGGGATAACTATCTTTATGGGGCCTTTCCTTTATCTTTGGATTGCTCAGAAATCTTAGGTTTTATTTAATGTAGAACCTTTTTCCATTTTTATAATGTTTTGCACTGTTTTATTTTTCTTTGATATCCAAAGCTTTAACAGTCAATCCCTATTGAGATTCGCGTGTCGGAATAATTCGGGCGACGTCGAATATATTTGCCGAATGTTTACGATCGCGCCTGAATTAGTTTGGATACGTAACTACACCGCTCGAAAAAAATCGATGTTTTATGAATCTAAAAATGGCCACATTACGGGCATTCTACCTTAAAGAAAAGTGTACGAGATACTTGTAATCTACCACCCACAATAGGAAGGAAGTACTCGTGTGTGTGTTTTCTTTTTAAATCCTCTTCTTTTTTTTTTTCGATCAAATTTACATGTGGGAGAAATGACATTTTACCTTCACAAGTGAGGCGCCAAGTAGGAATGAAATATATCTTCTCTAATTTCCGCACTAATCTTTGAACAATTACACTTAAAGTTAGAATTCATTTTATCTACTAGTTTACAACATTTTTGACGTGCTCCTTTACATCTTCTTTTCCTCGTTTACGAACTGCTTGTTTCCAGTGGGTGCGTTCAGGGTTCTCCCATCGGTAGCCATCGGTGCCGTTGGTAACCATCGGTAACCGTCGGCATACCGATGGATATTTTGTTGGTAACCAATTGTCCCGAGAGTATACAGGTCGGGTAGCATCGGTAGCCTCGTTTTCAATACAGTAAGATGGCGGATAACAATCAAACTATGGCGATCCTCATCATATATTTTCTTCAATAGCAAGCGAATAGCATTCTAACCGTTCTTGAAAGAATTTATCGTAATAGTTGAAACTACAGTTATTTTATTAGCCATTTATTTCTGAAAATATCTTTTTATTCATAATTTTTGAAAACGAACGATCACTCTGCGTGGAGAATACGCTCTTGGTAATTGATTATCCGCCTTTTTTACCGATCGGTACAATTTTCGTTCAGAGTTTATTGGTTGCCGACGGTGCCATCGGCTACCGATGGTACCATCGGTTGCCGACGGTAAATACACTCGGTTACCGATGGGAGAACCCTGAACGCACCCATTGTTCTACATTATTTTTTTTCTTGATTCATGTATTTCGGTGTTTTTTTTCTGTATTTTCTGTCAAGGCCAGTTAATTTGAATATTTTAGCTGTCTCCTCTTTTCGTCCATTTTCCTTGGACTGATGTTATCACCAAATTTACCAGAAATGTTAAAAGATATATATGTTTCTTCAGAGGAATAACATGGAAATTAGAATTTACCTGCTTTAGGCACAAAACTTTGACTTAAAAATGTATTGCTTTGATTTATATAGCCAACAAGAGTGCCATAGTCAATATATACGCCGCCACTTCGCTGCTGTTTCTCGAAAATAATTGTAGTACTAGATAATAATTATTTTGACAATCAAATTCAAAACATTTGTAGACTACCTTTTCAAATTGTCAAGTTCAAACTGTTCGTAATGATTGATTGATTGATTGAATGGGGTTTAACGTCTCTTTAAACAGCAATGGTCATATTTCGCCAGCTGGAGCACCTAACCAGTGATTCTTGTCGTAGTACTCACCAGTACTACCATGGTAATATCAGCTGCTCACTTGTATGTATACATCAACGGTTATCAAACAAAACTTCAATATGAGACAGACACTCTTTTTCAAAATTGTAGTGGCATTTAATCTAAATAGCCCAAAGAATAACAATACTGTAGGCAGCCGGCGGTTTTAATTTGTCAGGATGCGGTTACCTACAGTGGCTACATAAGCTTTTGGAACTCTACCGAGCCACGATAGCCGATAAAGTTCCGTAAGCTGATCCGGATCGAGATCGGCCTCGTCCTGATTTCTGCTACACGCAATCTATTGTAATAAGCTTTGGAAATCAACTACCAATGATAGTCAGTTTCACTAGCTGATCTAGACTGAGATCGGCTCGTCCAGATTTCTGCTGCAAGCAATCTCCGTTGATCGGAACTAAATGAAGCTTTGCATTTTAACTTGGAACGGGCCTCTGATTTTGACCAGGACAAAGGGGCAACTGCACATGTCACAGAAAAAGGGGTTTTGGCCTAAAGTGACAAGAGAAATCGGATAAACAACCAATTTCCCTAGTCAAACGGGGTCTAGCAAAGCATCAATAGTCCGACCGTCATAGTGAAGAGGGCCTGTCGGTTTTGACTGAGTTCAAAAATGGGTTGATTGCAAGTATCACAAGAAAAGGGGACTTCTGGCTTACAGTTAACAAGGCAAATTGGAAAGACTACCAATTTCCATTGTCAGAATGTTTCCAGTCAAAACTTAAAAACAGGTCATTGTAAAAAGGGGCTCCTGGTTTTGACTAATCACAAAGTAAAGGAAGGCAAATGTAATGCTAAAATTACATGGATTTAATAAACACAGAAAACAGACAAGTCAATTCATGAATACAAATTAACACCAAATTCAGCATACTCCCAAAGTACTCACTTTACTTATTCTTTAGCTTATTACCAAAGACAAACATTATTTCAAAAGGACACTCAAGGTCATGCATAACAATCAAAGTCATGTAAATGACAATGTTCTGGTCCTCCGGACAAAAAGGGTCAAATTGGGAAAAGGGTCTGGTTATTCTTCAAAATAAAAACAAGGGACAACTGGCCAAAATGGACTAGGACTGTCGGACCTCTAGTGCTCAGTTATGTGCAAATAACCAAGGGAGAGGAGGCGACAGGTGTTGAGTTGAGATTCTCTTCCTGAAAAGGGCTAAGACCAAAAATAAAGGAATATTACGGGGAAAGGGGATGATCAGCAGCTCGTTGGAGTGACGGGAATGCCAGAGAGTAAAATAAAGTTCCAAAATATTATCAGTCTTACTTTTGTTTTGTTTTATCCAAAATAAATCCAAATTCTAATTTAATCCAATTTCACATAGCCTCCTATGGCAATCCCGTCCAAGCCGCTGATAAGCGGGCTCGGGAACGCGCTCGAGTATTTATAGTTCTGAGCATCTGCTCGTGCCGAATTGACCAATCAGAATTGAGCGGGGATTTTGAGTAATCAGGTCCCGACGGCTCAAAAATTCTGAGACAAGATTCGTTCTGACTTACACAAATGATAGAATCCAGGGAATAGAATAGCAATTCTCAATTCCCGAGTTTCTAAAGTTTGTTCTCGAGTACAAAACATATTGGGAAAAGGAGATTAAAATGCTGAAAACAACAATCAAACGCGGCGGAAAGCATTGTTCTCCGTCCGCGAAAAGACCAAAGAAATAGTCCAAAATATTATCCCAAAATACATAAAACATACGGACAATTAAAATCAAAACATACATGACAAATATTATTTGATCCAAATTCTATCCAAACTGTCCATTAGAAATGCGATTTGAAGCGATAAAATTTTCCTACACCGCGATCACTCGAGTACCTTCGGCGCGCTTAGCGACGAACGTAAACAAAGTGACCACCCTGTGGAAAATTCAAATAATGAATAGAACCTTTAAAAATACAATCAAAGACCTATCCCAGAATAAAATAGACATATTAATCTAGCATTTTCCGTCCAAATATATGCATGAAACACTGAACTCGGCCCAAAAACGGAGGACCAAAATGACAACAACAATCTCGGAAAATTCCGATTCTAGCGATCGAAATTTAAGACAAGATACGGCTCGAATCCACTCAAAACCAGGCTGGATAGATAAAGTAACATTCAAACAAAATGTACATATAGGGAACAGCATGCGAGAAGTCCGATTCTTGGCAAAAAGTAAGTGACATCTGCGGAACAAGTGTACCTATATTCGGACGTCACAAAATCCGGATGCATTTATGCATTCTGGCTATTACACTACTAAGGATAGCTTGACGAGGGTCTTTTATTTTCCAGATTCTTTTTTCGAAATCAACTGAAACCATTACTTTACATTTACAAAATACAATCTTTTTTAGCGAGCCGGGACTTTATGTCCGGGGAGCTAATGTCACAGCCCTAGTGTCGGAGTCAGCGTCAGCGTCGGCGTCGCGTCTTCAAAAACTTTAACCTGGTCTATATCTCAGGCACTATTAGAGATACAGCCTTGATACTTCACACATGGATACTTCCTGGCAACACCTTTCATTGGGGACCATGACCTTTGACCTAGTGACCTAAACCTTGGAGTTTGACCTACTTTTAAAAAACTTTAACCTGGCCTATGTCTCATGCACTATTACAGATAGAGCCTTGATATTTCACATATGGATACCTCTTGTCATGACCTTGACCTTGAGACCATGACATTTGACCTAGTGACCTTGACCTTTGACATTGAACTCCTTTTTTTGTGACAAGCTCTCGTATAGGCGAGCTACGTTGTCCGCGGACAACTGTTGTTGTAAGATGTTTTCAGCATCAATGTCTCTGTCAAGTCCATATAACTGTTTCACTTCCATGAATCACTACACAGCAGCAAAGTCTCTATAAAGCCAAAATCACTGTTCCACTTCAATGAATGACTACTCAACATCAAAAGTCTCACTGTTGCACTTCCATGAATCACTACTCAACATCAATGTCTCTGTTAAGCCACAATAACTGTTTAACTTCCATGATAGCCAGGAATTAAAGTTGAATTGTCACTATCTGATTCCATAAATCGTGTTTCACAAAATGACAGAATATTGAATGTGGAGAGACTGGATTCTGCTCTGACATCAACGAAGTGGCAATTTAGGGAGTTGCTTTTGAGAAACAGTATTTTGTACTTATCAGTTTCACAGATAAACTACTGGTTGGACCCAGTTCCATTTCACTCTGAACGTCTTTACTCACAATGATCTTGTCCTCTTGTCAAATTAGGATATGGAGTCCATGTAGTGATTAAGCCCGGCTCAAAGCGACATGGTGTATGTGCTATAACTTGCGTTTTATTGCGATATCTACTACAACCTCTGATAAGGTGTCTCCTTGGGCCCGATGGATAGTTTTGCTGCAGCAGGTCGTAATGGAAACCGAGTCCTTTGCACTTGGGCTTCCCCTTCATAACCTGTTACAAACTGGGGGTGTCCATTTTCTAGGAACCTGTGCTGAGTACAGGTGCAGGTTGTCCTTCCTGGCTTGCTTACCCGTCTTCTTTTTAAGAAACTCCTTTCACTGCTTCGACTGAACTGGATAAAGATGGAATTTGTATTTTTTAACTTACATGACGCCCCCATTGGTAAGGCCACCAGCTGTGTTCATATTTATTGTAATGTCATAGAGAAGTCGCTCTAATTCCAATGAAATGAGAAATTGAGTTGTTTCTTTAGAGTTGGGGAAGAGTTGAAGAATCTTTCCTCTACGTTCAGGTTTAGCTGACCTAAGTACTCTGTCTTTTGCTTTCATACACATCTTTTTGGTGCTTGTCTTGTTAAATATTGCTATATCATGTGCATTTACACTCTGATTGGTAACAAACAAATGAGCTGCACTTTGAGGGTAATCTCCTTTTGTTGATTTTGTGATTCTTGTCTTTAGACACCGGATGTCTTCTGTTTGTCTTCCTTCTCCGAGTCGGTTAAGAAGTTCAGTAAAAAGTCACTTGATCGCCAGATTGTTTTGCAGGAGTTTGTACTGGTGAACCAATAGCTGAAATTGTTGGTTTTTATGCTCCCCGAAAAAATTTCGGGGGAGCATATAGTCGCCACGCTGTCCGTCCGTACGTCCGTCCGTCCGTGTGTCCGTCCGTCCGTCCGTCCACAGCCATATCTCAGCAACCCTTGGACCAAATTCAATGAAACTTCACATGTGAACTCCCTAGGTCAATACCTAGGGACATTTTTCTCCGTTTGTAAATTTAAGGCTGCGTCATGGAAAAAGGGGCCTTAGTGTAAAAATTAGTTTTTCTCTTATTTCTCTTCATCTAATGGGCAGAATTTAATGAAATTTTGTGCTCATGTAATAAATAGGATGTTCTAGACCATATTCTATAAATAATGTGTGTACAAAAAAGCTGTCATGGGAAAAGGGGGCTTAATGTATGATAGTTTTTATTTTGTGACAAACACTTATTCGGGGAGCATAATCCGTCTGTGACGGCTCTTGTTTAGCATGAGGTTCGGCTGGTGAACTCAAAGCCGGACTTGTCGTAGGCGGGCTTGAAAAGAGTTTCCTTTTGCTCACCCTGTTGATTTTATTGTAACAGACATATCAAAGTGTAGGATCCAATGACACTGGTTTACTATGATGGAAATTCCAGGGGTCTAGCCATGCTGGTACACTGTGACACATTGAAACACTAGTGAAAAAAATCTGAAAAGAAAAATATACTCCTGTGAATCTGCAACAGCAACCAATATATTTTAATGTATTGCTTCTTGATGACATTCAAGTGAAAAGAATGACAAAACTTGCAGCCTCCCTACCAGTTACTCTACTTTAGAGTATAGAGTAATCCAGAAACCACTCTTTAGTGCAGAGAAAGTTACTCCTATTTACCCATTCCCACATAATGACACCTTTGACGAGCCTCAGGTGTTGCCAGGGAACGATGATCTTTATGAAACAGATTTTCGCTGGCGACCCGGGTTCGATTCCTGGTCGATGCCTTTTTTAGCTCACCTGAGCACGAAGTGCTAAAGGTGGGGTATTGTGTCGTTGTCCGGCCGTCCGTCCACAATTAAGATCTTCTCCCAAACCAGTTAACCAATCTTCTTGAAACTTTGCAGGGGTGATCCTTGTGGCAAATGCTTTCAAAGTTGTTAAAAGAATTTGATTCCATCAAAGACTCTGGCTGCCGCGGCATGAGAAAAGGGGAAAATATGATAATCTTCAAAAATCTTCTTCTCCTAAACCAGATGGTCAATATCCTTGAAACTTCACAGGATTGATCCTTAGATGAAAGACTTTCTAAATTGTTAAAATAATTTGATCTTCAATCAGACTCTTGGTGCCGCGGCACATGAAAAAAAGCAAATTTGCCAAAACCTTTAAAACCATTTCTTTTGCCAAACTAGCCTCCCAATCTTCTTGAAACTTGGCAAGAACTGTTATTTTGTGAATGGCTTTGAAATTTTTGTAAGTAATCTGTTTCTTTTAACAAGAGGGCCGTTGGCCCTAGGTCGCTCACCTGAGATGGGGTTTTATAACAGATCAGATTTCTTACAGGTAATGCAATAAAGGGTCAAAGATCATATGAACACCGCTATGCGATTTCAAACCATAGAAAACCCAGAAAACTCATATGTAACTCAAATATGGTGTTTCATCCAATTCGGCGATTTGGTTATGGAGAAATTGCTTTGGACAGATGAAATTAAAATAAAACATACAGACTGACAAACAAACAGAAATTTACAAATTGACCTAGATCTATGACCTTGAACCTACCTAAATATATATTTCAAATAGAACATCTACTCATGATAAAGAACACATTTACCCATACATTTTTTTTAAATCCATGCATAAATGTAGATGCTATGCGCCTGATAAGCAGACTTTTACTAGAAGTCCCCCTTTTCTGTGACAAGGTTTTATATTGAAAAGCAAAAAAAAGTACCTCTTAGCAATATCATAAGCAATGTAAAAATTAAGTTTTGTCAAATTTGGCTCTGCGGTTATTGAGAAATTGCTTCTGACAGATTTCGTGTAATTTCTCTTTTTCTGTTGCCATGGCAACCAGAGTTGGTCTTTTTTTTATAAATTGCAATTCTGTTAGCAATTTTTGAAATGTGACCTCCTAAGGAATATTTCTGCCTAGTTTGGTGGAAATTAGCCTGATAGTTTAGGAGGAGATATCATTCAACGATGTCATTGAGATTTGGTGGAAAATCTCCTTTTCTATTGCCATGGCCACCAGAGCTTTTTAGCAATTTTTAAAAGGAACCTCCTCAGAAATATTTCTGCCAAGTTTGGTTGAAATTGGCCAAGTAGTTTAGGAGGAGATATTGTTTAAAGAAATTATTGAGAATTAGTCAAATTTCTCCTTTTCTGGTGCCATGGCAACCAGAGTTTTCAGTCAATTTTAATTCTTTTAGCAATTCTTAAAGAGGACCTCCTAAGAAATATTTTTGCCAAGTTTAGTTGAAATTGGCCTGGTAGTTTAGGAGGAGATGTCGTTCAAAGATAGTATTGAGATTCAGTCAAATTTCTCCTTTTCTGTTGCCATGGCAACCAGAGGTTTTTATGGATTTCAATTCTTTTAGCAATTCTGAAAGGGGTCATCTAAGGAACATTCCTGCCAAGTTTGGTTGAAATTGGCTTGGTAGTTTAGGAGGAGATGTTGTTCAAAGATAGTATTGAGATTCAGTCAAATTTCTCCTTTTCTGTTGCCATGGCAACCAGAGGTTTTTATGGATTTCAATTCGTTTAGCAATTCTGAAAGGGGGTCACCTAATGAACATTCCTGTCAAGTTTAGTTGAAATTGGCCGAGTAGTTTCGGAGGAGATGTCGTTAAAAGATAGTATTGAGATTCAGTCAAGTTTCTCCTTTTCTGTTGCCATGGCAACCAGAGTTTTTTATGATGGATTTCAATTATTTTAGCAATTCTGAAAGGGGGTCACCTAAGGAACATCCCTGCCAAGTTTGGTTGAAATTGGCTCAGTAGTCTAGGAGGAGATGTCGTTCAAAGATAGTATTGAGATTCAGTCAAGTTTCTCCTTTTCTGTTGCCATGGCAACCAGAGTTTTTCATGGACTTCAATTCTTTTAGCAATTCTGAAAGGGGGTCACCTAAGGAACATTCCTGCCAAGTTTGGTTGAAATTGGCCATGCAGTTTAGGAGGAGATGTCATTTAAAGAAATTGTTGACGGACGACGGACGGACGCCGGACAAAAGGTGATCAAAATAGCTCACTTGAGCTTGTGCTCAGGTGAGCTAAAAACTCTGGCTACCATGGCACCAAAAAGGGGCCAAAATAGCTAAATAATAAACAAAAAGCTTCTGCTTTAAAACCAGTTGGCGAATCTTCTTGAAACTTGGTAGGGATTATTCTTTGGGTAAATGCTTTCAAAATTATCTAAATAATTTGAATTTTTCAAAATCTCTGGCTGCTGCGGCATAAGAAAAGGGGTGCAAATAGCCAAGATCTTCTACTCCCAATCCAGGGGGTCAGTATCCTTGAAATTTCACAGGAAGGATCCTTGGATGAAGTCCTTTCAAAGAATTTGATTCTCTTTGAAAGTCTTGATACCATGGCATGTGAAAAAGGGCAAATTTGCAACAAAAAAAATAGAATCGCTTCTTCGGGCAAACCTGCCTTCTAATCAATTGGGTGAATGGCTTCGAAATTTGCTAACAATTCTGGCTGCCATGGCACCAAAAAAATGAGCCCGAAATAGCTAAGTAATAAACAAAAAGCTTTGAGCTCCCAAACCAGTAGACCAATATTCCTAAAACTTCCTTAAGATATCCAATCTTATGTGAGCGACCCAGGGCCATCATGGCCATCTTGTTTATCATATTTTAACTTTAGATTATTTATTCAATGTGGCAACATAGGTGAGCAACCCGAAATCTTTTGATTTTATAACTTGGATTATTACGCGACCTTGATAAACAGAGAAATGATGGACATCCTATTGTTTGTCCGTTAGCATGATCACGTTTTAGGGCATTCTAATTATTACCAATAATAGTTGTAGGTTATATCAATTATTAATGCAATTAACGATACTATCTAAGATGATAACAAACAATGAGGCTGTAGTTGCAGGTTTTTGATCATTCATAGATATAATTCTACCGTAAACTTAGGTCCATTCATTCATAAAAGAGTTCGTCTTAAATAAGACTTTTATTGTTTAAAAAAAGGTTGTTATAGTGGTTGTTGAAGGGGTGTTTGTGATACTATTTACTATGTGTCCATGTAGGTCCTGAAATTGGTCTTTTCTAATTCCAGTGAGATTGGTTAGGTCTTCAGCTGTATAGGTATCCAAGTTATCGAAAGTCCTTCTGTTTGAAGAGGAGTCTAAAATGATCTGTTTTGTTTTATTCAAGAGTTGGACGATGGATGATCTGTTAAGGTATAGGTGGTCATTTGTTCTCAAGTTGGGTAAAATTGATGGTTCGAACTTGTCAAGTGCGTTGTTTAAATGGGCAGGACAACATCTGCTGTCCGTGGTGATCAATGTATCATCATGTTCTATAAATGTGTTGATCCTTACATTTGGTGGAACGACAATTAACTTTGGACCAAACCTTTTCCAAACGAAGCAGTACGCATGACTTTTTGAAGTTGACTTGATACTCTGTCTCACCGATGGAGGACTTTGTAGTTTGGTAGGTTGCACTGTCGGCTCAGGAGAAAGAGGAGTTTCTGCTTTGAGTATAACTAGTGGTAGATGAAGCATTTTTACATCCAGGATATGCGGGTCTACTACATCGGCTGCAAAATCAAACTTGGCCGAAATGCACCACAAGTGACTCCTTACATTAATTGTCCGTGAAATTTCGAATAGCGGATAAATGTGTGCGTGACAGGGCGGGGCTTATCACATCTAGAAAGATTCCAAAATAAACCAGTGAGCCAAATTTGACCAAAATTTGCTGGAATGTTCCTTGGGTGACCCTCTACTAAAATTTTGATTGGTCCATAAATATGCGCGTGGCAGGGCTGGAATTTGAGAAGTCACAGAATAGCTCTTTAAAAATCAACCAATGGGCCAATTTTGAACAAACTTGGCAGAAATGTACCTTCAGGTTAGATGACTCTTAACTTAAGGGGGAATGCTCCATTTTTTTTTTTTTTTTTTTCATTTTTTTTTTTTTTTTAATTTTTTTTGGAACACTCGGCCATTACTGTAGAAAATTAAATGTTTCGTACCATATTATGTTTCGCTACCATATTTTCAATAATATAACACGTCATCACAATTTACCATTTTCGCCGGTAAAAGCGTATTTAGTATATGCGAAACTGATTTCCTCAAGTTGGAAATCGATTATTTAGAGCAAGACAGTCGTAAGTGTGTATGCAGTTACCACTATTTTGCGTCATTTGTTTTTCATGTGTTGGTGATAAAGTTTGCTGTTATTCACTAATAAGTGCGATGGCCTATACATCTTCTTTTCGAATTATTACCAGGACTGGTTGCTTAATACATTGAGGGAGTGTCATCAAATTCTATTATGTAGAACTTGAAATATTTCCAAAAATATGCAAATTGACATAAAACACTTCAGCTTCGTTGATCTAACTGAACACGAGATCATGCTGTTTTATACATTTAAGCGTTTAAAATAGCATATATTTCGGGTTTTCTGGTTCTATTAAATGTAAGACGTTACTTTAAATCCGTTTTCGGGACTGAACGATGATTATGCTGCATTTTATTAGCATTTTACTGACAATGGACAGGTGAAAGAAATTGTGTTTTTTTTATGTAGGGGTATGTGATACGAAATCCTATAAAATTCAAACAAGATCGATGACCATCCATTTGTATTTAATTTTTCAATTAAAATATATTCTATCATTGTGGGAAAAAATAGGGAACTGGAACATTAATTCCCGCTTGGAATAACCGTGAAATTTTGAATAGTCCATAAATATGGGCGTGGCAGGGCGGGGCTTATCAGAATTTGAGAACTCATAAAATAATTCTTAAATCAACCAATGGGCTATTAAAGACATATTTTGGTAGTAATGTTCCTAGGGTGGCTTATCAGAATGGGAGATATCTAGAAATAATTCTTTAAAAACAACCATTGGGTCCTTTAGTACAAAACTTGGCAGAACTGTTATTTTGGTGATCCTATACTTACAGTGTTAGGAAAATTTTGATTGGTCTTTAAATGTGGGTGTGGCAGGACAGGGCTTATCAGAACTGGACTAACCATGAAATAATTCTTTAGAAATAAACCAATTGACCAATTCCAATCTTACTTGGCAGAAATGTTCCTTGGTGGCCCTTTTCAAGATTTGGCAGTGCTAGGCTCACGAGAAATCATGAGATAATTGTTTTACTTAAGCCAAAGGAGCAATTCGTGCCCTTTTTTAACTGGTAATAACTCGTACTTTGGAGAGAAATAATACAATTAAATTGTATTATCTTGAAAAGAAATAGTAATACTGGAATATTGTCCCTTAAGCAATATGTGAAGCAATATACGGGAAATTATTCAAGAAGAAAAAAAGTATAGATCATCGCACTTATAAGTGAATGACAGCATGTTTTTATCATTAAAGTTACAGTAACGACCGAGCATTGCGAATAACTAGATCATTGTCCCTTAAGTGATTCGGTAATCTTGAAATTTACCTTTTTTTTAAATTCCGTTTTAATATTCTTTGACGTCGTTTTGTATGTTTTTTTAGTCCCCTACCGGCGAAGCCGAAGGGGACTTTAGGTTTGCACTCTGTCCGTCAGTCAGTCTGTCTGTCCGTCCGTCCGTCCGTCCGTCTGTCCGTCCGTCAGTCCGGTGAATTAGTTTTCCGGACTTTTTTTCTAAACGGGGATAGCTATTGAGCTGATTTTTGGTATGTAGACCCGCATTGATGAGTTACAGAACAAGTTTAAGTTTCGTTCCGGTCCAGTGATTTTTGAGGAAGATATGGATGCTGGACTTAGAAAATTACCGGGAAATTACAGTTTTCCGGACTTTTTTTCTTAATGCTGGCAGCTATTGAGCTGAATTTTGGTATGTAGACCCGCATTGGTGAGTTACAGAACAAGTTTGAGTTTCGTTCCGGTCCAGTGATTTTTGAGGAAGATATGGATGCTGGACTTAGAAAATTACTGGTAAATTACAGTTTTCCAGACTTTTTTTCTAAACGCTTGCAGGTATTGAGCTGATTTTCGGTATATGAACACATATTGATGAGATACAGAACGAGTTTGAGTTTCGTACTGCTCCAGTGATTTTTGGGGAAGATACGGATGCTGGACTTAGAAAATTTCTGGGAAATCACAGTTTTCCAGACTTTTTTTCTTAATACTTGCAGCTATTGAGCTGATTTTTGGTACGTAGACCCGCATTGATAAGTTACAGAACAAGGTTGAGTTTCGTTCCCGTCCAGTATTTTTGAGGAAGATACGAATGCCAGCAACTGGACTTTGAAATTTTTTAGGTTTCCTTTTTCTAAACACATATATAAAGCCGGTAGGGGACTTGGTATTGTTTTGCAATACTTCAGAATGCTTGTTTTTTAAGATTTCGATAAATCTGCAAGGTTTAGATCCAATTTTTAGTGAAATCAACTCACGATCATTTATTGATTGAAAGGGTAAAGTGATTACCGAAAAATGATAACCGGATGTTCTATTCATGTCTGTCCATTGAATGTCTTGTGTTTAAGATATAATTACACGTAGATTCTTGTACAGGGTTTCCCTTGACCTTTTTCAGAGGGTGTCATTGCCCCCCTGGTCTTCAAATTAGGGGGTCATTTCTCAAAATATGGGGTCATTAATTTAAATGCTTTTACGCATAAAATTGAGTCCCTCTTTTTGGTAAAATGACACTAAATCATATTTGGCAATAAAGAACAGAGCAAAGGCATCATGCTTTTAACCAAATCACTTTTTACAGTAGTTACTTTAACCTATAACTGAATTTTTAGCTCCACTGGCCTTTCAGGCCAGCGGGCTATTGTCATGGCGGTGTGTCCGACGTGCGTGCGTGCGTCCGTAAACTTTTTCTTTAAAAATCTTCTCCTCAGAAACTACTGGATGGATTTCAACCAAACTTCACAGGAATGATCCTTGAGTGACCCTCTCTCAGATTCCTACAAAGAGTTTGGATTGAACCAGAATAAATTGAGTTATCTGCCCTTGAACGTCAAAAAAAGCTGGTTTTGACTTTATTTTACTCTAAAATCTACAAATATTAATCAATCAAGACAAAACTTGGACAGAATATATATAAGCATGATATCCTGACTGGGTTTAATTTTCAGCTTGATCGGAATTTTATATCATGGGTTATGTGCCCTTGAATTTGACAAAATTTCCATTTTTGACTTTGTTTTCACTCTAACAACCATAATTGTTAACCAATCAAGATGATATTTGGACAGAATCTTGTTGACAACAAAATCTTGTTTTTGTGTAATTTTCAGGATGATTGCATTGCTACAATCTGAGTTATGTGCCCTTTTTTCACTTTTGTGGCCACATATATAGATTAATACTGACAAAATTTGGACATACCATTAGATCTTGCTCAACTTTAATATTCAGCTTGATTATTGCGGTGTTCAAGACATCAATTATCAAGTCATAATCATATGTTTAGATCATAATGTCTCTTTATTGTCATGACCACAATGTTACATGCACAATCGCAACTTCTTGAACTAATTATCATAAAGAAAAACAACTCTTACTGAACTTTAAATTGCTCATATCAAAAGTTACTTCCCTTAGTCTACCACAATTATTAACTCACATATTGAATTATGTGCCCTTGTATTTGGCATAATGACGTTTTCAACTTTATCATCACTCTAAAAATCCCCAAAAAATAAGTCAATAATTTACCTTCTTTTCGCTTTGACCACATAATTGCTTCTCTTTACTTTGTTTCTGCTCTAAGAATCACAAGAATTTAAAAATATATCAGTTAAAGCATTTAGATAAATTTCTCAATTTTTTATAGTAAACCACAAGAATTCAGGCCTGTGGAGCGACTCAAGACCTTCAGGTCTTTCTAGTTTTTATTGTCATAGACATTATTGACTAGTTGTTCATCATCATATGTGTAACGGATACACCATGACATGTTAAGATATTGATATTTCAATGTAAAGAAAGGCTTGGCATGCTACACATTTATTTTCCAGCTTTTACAAAAAGAAAATGCCGAGATTTGACAACTCCAAATGCCCTGGCAACTGATAAAGAAATCTCTGTTACTGTCATCCACAAAACTCAAGCTTATCACGAGTAGCCTGTCAAGTCATTCTGGGTCCAACCTGTATCTCAATTTATATTTCAAGATATTTTGCTTTGAAAATCCCCTTTCACAGGGTGCACAGGACACAGGTATTATTATTGCCAATGATGCTAGGGTAGCAAAATCAGGATATACATCAGATAAATCTGTCCGAATTAGTCTAGTTAACTTCTGAAAGTCTCCGTAATCTACTTTGTGGGGCATAAGCAGATGTTTGTATTGGAGAAACTGGCCTTTACATCGTCCAACATCAAGAATTGTTGAGAAATGATCACAAAGAGTATTTAAATGTTCAACTCCATGCTTTTACAAGTCATTCTGTTGAGCAGGATACCTCCTAGGATTTAAAACCCTATCAAAACATTCCAACAAGTTCAGATCATCTTGTGTGGATCTATTGGTAAGGTTTTCAGTCAACTGATTTAGAAAATGCTCTCTCACACTGTTATATTGTCTAAAATTGCTGTCATTATGCTTTATTTGAACATTCTTGTATTTCATAGGTTCTCCAGTATTTGAAGCATTTAGATGTTCTAATCCCATGTTTACTGTCAGTGATCCATTTTTCATTACTAGTATGTTGATAGCACTTACAGTAGAATAAACATTATGTCTTATGGATGACAATTTAACATTATCATTTTGGAAAGTAAGGCTCAGTATTCCAATGCATGTTAGAATATCAATCAAGAGTGCTGTAATTAAGACAAAGACAGATGTTGCCATGAATCTCCACAGACCAGCAGCTTTACCAGTGCCATCTTTGTCATCCTCTAAGGTCATAACAATAGAATAATAGTGGTCAAATACCATTTTTACAGCACTCTCTGTCTCAATTGATAGCCACCTGACAGAGGAGATCTCTAAGTTAGTCACATCTGGCCTGAGAATCAGACCGTGACAGCAGCAGCATAAGTGCCGAGACCCATCATGCACGAATAATCTCCTTCTTTGATTAATCCTAATTCCTAACAATGTTCACATGAGGAAGTTTTCAGACCAAGACCAGTGCAGTCAGTCACCCTTTTGTTTCCCAAATAGGATGTACATGCTTAGCCATCAGGGAATATAGCGGACATAGACGCACAACTTTTTCTCTGCGTTTATATCGCAAGTCTCGTCCAACATCAGACCAAAAAAAGGACTATTATCAATCTCACTAAACAATGAATTATCTTCTTGTTGAGCTAACACAGACTCCATTTCCGACATAATTTTAGGTTTTCTATTTTAATTTTCTCAATGCTTTTAGTCATAGTTGCACCTAGATTCACGCTATCAAGAGCAGAAAAGTGGCCTGCAGTTTTTGTGAGTCTCACTAGTGTAGAACTACGGAAAGTTTCGAAACCGTAAACAAATGGGTTGTCTTGTCGTGTTTTAGGCTCATTTTGCCGTCTTCTAGATAAGACAATTCATATAAAGAGAGCCACTTTTCACAAAATCCCCTTGGTTTGGGACAAGCTTTGAGCTTTTTCGGGAAGGTAGGGCCCGGTTCTGAACACTCAATTTCTTGCTGGGTTGAGAAGGGTTTTTTATTGTTAAAAAAATCGTCAGCTTCTATTGCGACATGATGTTGCGCTCGACGTTACCTAGTTACGAATGGTTCTCGATTTTCAGTTTTAAGTCGGTCGTAAGAATTGTAAAATGTTAGATCACAGTCTATCGGAATATGGACTGGTTTAAAGTTATGAAAATATTTCTGTCGAGTAAAGAGTATAAAGGAAGGTATATTGACGCGTAATTGTACCTAGACACAGGTCCCAGTCTACAGTAGAGGGTGAAATATTTGGAGTGGCACTGGTCAAAATCAGAAATATGAAAATGAGAGTTTTCAGCTGGCAGTTTATGTTAAAGAAAGGCAAGAGGACCATGATGGTCCTATACCGCTCACCTGAACCAAAATGATATGAGCAACACTTTTGTTCAATTCAATTAATATTTATTACTTTAAGACTGAAAAAGAATTTATGGTTAATAAGGTTGTGAAAATCTAACTCATCCGTGATCTAAATTATGGTGCCAAACATTGTATCCAAGTTTTGTCTTGATTGATAAATAAACAAGGTCGAAAACAGCCAAAAACAGCAATCTTATCAAATTCAAGGGCAGATAACTCTCGACTTTCTTATCAGATAAGACTGAAAATCGAACTAATCCCAGATCTTATGGTCCCTGATATTGTGTCCAAGTTTTGTTTAGATTGATCCATAAATGTAGATTCCAGAGTGTAAACAAGGGCGAAAACAGCCGAAAACAGCAATTTTGTCAAATTCAAGGGCACATAACTCTCGACATTCTCATCAAATCAGACTGAAAATCGAACTCATCCAAGATCTTATGGTCCCCAACATTGTGTTCAAGTTTTGTCTTGATTGATAAATAATTGTAGATTCTTGAGTATAAACAAGGTCGAAAACAGCCAAAAACAGCAATTTTATCAAATTCAAGGGCACACAACTCTTGACTGTCTAATCAGATCAAACTGAAAATCGAACTTATTCGAGATCTAATAGTCTCCAACATTGTGTCCAAGATTTGTCTTGATTGGTCAATAATTGTAGATTCTAGTGTGTAAACGAAGTCGAAAACAGTAAAAGACAGCAATTTTGTCAAATTCAAGGGCACATAACTCTTGACTTTCTGATCAGATCAGACTGAAAATCAAACTAATCCCAGATCTTATGGTCCAAAACATTGTGTCCAAGTTTTGTCTTGATTGATTAATAATTGTAAATTCAAGAGTGTAAACAAGGTTGAAAACAGTCGGAAATGGCAATTTTGTCAAATTCAAGGGCAAGTAACTCTTGACTTTCTGGTCAGATCAGACTGAAAATCTTACTCATCCGAGATCTTATGATCCAAAACATTGTGTCCAAGTTTTGTCTTGATTGATTTACCCTTTCCCAAACGACAAAAGTTAAAGGTGATCCACTTTAAAAAACTGCCACAAATGACAGAATGGATATTTATAAAAATATGATTTGTGTATAATATGGCACAGAAAACATTGAGACAAAATGAGAAACAGCTGGTTATCAGCAGTTTCTTCGTTTGTTTCAATGTTTTCCCAAGCCTATTCTGTTAGGGACGTCAAAACCAGGTCTTGTTTGGGAAAGGATTAATAATTGTAGATTCTAGAGTGTAAATCTATTTATATCCTCTACCAAACAAGATAACTCTACTTATACTAAAGGAAAGTAGAGTCAAGAGTGACTTCCCTTAGATTAACACAAGGTTGAAAACAGCCAAAAGTGACAATTTTGCCCAATTCAAGGGCACATAACTCTCATCTTTCTGGTCAAATCAGACTGAAAATTGCACTAATTCAAGATCTTATGGTCTCCAACATTATGTCCAAATTTTGTCTTGATTGATCAATAAATGTAGATGCCAGAGTGTAAACAAACCTAAAAACAGCATTTTTTGACATTCAAGGGCAGATAACTCTGCACTTTCTGGTCCGATCAAACCCATAATCGAACTTGTCCGAGAACTTATGATCCTACTTGTTTTGGCCAAGTTTGATCAAGATTGCCTAACTTTTGTGGATGCTAGAGAGAAAACATCCCAAATGTTGACGGACGGACGCCGGACAAAAAGTGACCACAATAACTCACCTCGAGCACTTCGTGCTCAGGTGAGCTAATAAAGTGGAAAACTGTAATTTTGTGAAATTCAAGGGCCAATAACTGGTTTTTCTAGTCAAATCTAGCTGAAAGTTTCACTCATCCAGGATCTTATGGCCACTAACATTGTGGCCAAGTTTTGTCTTGATTAGTCAATAAATGTAGATGCTGCAATGTAAACAAAGTCGAAAACAGAAATTTTGTCAAATTCAAGGGCACATAACTCCAGACTTCCTACTTCAATCACACTGAAAATCAAAGTCATCCAAGATCTTATGGTTACCAACATTGTGGCAAAGTTTTGTCGTGATTTATCAATATTTGTAGATGCTAGAGTGGCAACAAAGTCAAACTAGCCATTTTTGACATTCAGGGGCACATAACTCCAGATTTCCATGTCCGATCTGACAAAAAATTGAACTCATGAGAGAACTTATAGTTACCAACATTGTTGAAAAGTTTTTTTGATCGGTCAATATTTGTAGATGCTAGAGTGGGAACAAAGTCAAAACCAGCCATTTTTGACGTTAAAGGGCACATAACTCCAGCCTTCCTAGTCCGATCTGACTCAAGATCGAATTCATCTGAGAACTTGTAGTTACCAACATTGTTGTAAAGTTTTGTTCTGATCGGTCAATATTTGTAGATGCTAGAGTGGTAACAAAGTCAAAACTAGCCATTTTTGACGTTCAAGGGCACATAACTCCAGACTTCCTGGTCCGATCTGACTCAAAATTGAACTCATCCGAGCACTTATGGTCATTCATATTTTGACTAAGGTTGGTTAAGATTGGTCAATATTTGTAGATGCTAGAGTGGTAACAAAGTCAAAACTAGCCATTTTTGACGTTCAAGGGCACATAACTCTAGACTTCCTTGTCCGATCTGACAAAGTCAAAACTAGCCATTTTTGACGTTCAAGGGCACATAACTCCAGACTTCCTAGTCTGATCTGACTCAAAATCGAATTCATTTGAGAACTTATGGTCATACATGTTTTGACCAAGTTTGGTTAGGATTGGTCAATATTTGTGGGTGCTAGAGTGGTAACAACAAAATGTGAACAGACGGACGGACGCCGACGGACAAAAAGCGACCACAATAGCTCACCTTGAGCACTTCGTGCTTAAAATGTTTCTTTAAATGACTACAAAACATGATTTTAGGACCCTTATCACAAAGAACGGTAAATAGCTTTAGACTTTTTTCCTGCACCCGGTGAGTTTAAAAATAGAAAGTGGGTAGGGTAACGGATTTTTGCTTGCTACATAGGGTAAAATAGTGAGGTAAGAGTTTATCGAAAAATTTTGAAAAAAGTAGAAGGATACCATATAGTTTTTGATGCACCAGCAGACTTTGCACTGTTTCTATTTTACAGAAAGCAAGCCATTTATGGGGCGTCATTTCCCTTGTGGCTACCACATAAGTTTGGTTTAAAATGCGTCATTTTTCTGTGAAATTGGCAGCCATGTCCAATATCTGTGATTGGTAAATTTCACACTGATTTCGTGTATTTATTTTAAATCACAGCATTTTTTATCAAGCTTTACTCTTCATTTATGCTACAAAAAATGTTTCTTTCACTGCAGGTTGTTGGTTTGGGGAGCTTTATTGGCTGTGACGTAACAGATGTGTTGATGTCAAGAATTCAGACTATTTTACTTTAGTCTGGACCCGCAGTCTAAAACTTATTATTCGTCCTTAAATTGTTTCGTGAGTAAACATCGCCGATCTTTTTATTCGATTAGGCCACGCGATTTTTGAAGGTAAACCATTGATTTTCGTATTATTGCGTCCCTTTGTCACAGTTGATCATTTTAGCGAGTCATTTAGGTTTAAAATGCTTCAAAACGCACAAATTTGTGCGCCAGGGAAAACCCTTCTTGTATACTTTGGATAATTAAAAACTGCGAATCTAAGCAAGTGTTTATTCAGAACATGGAAATTCACAAAATATGAGAGAAACGAACAGTAAATTTCCTGTTTTTTCTCAGATGCAAACGTATCATCGTGTTGAAACTTGACCATAAATACTGGTATTTCAATTCAGAATGGTGGACAAACAAATGAAGGTGCAACGCTTCAACATCTACTACTACTACTTAAGTGATTTTATACCTATTGTACATTAAGTAAGCGTATTTCATTTCAATCGGACAAGAATAAACTAAAATAACATATAGTCCTTCAACGATAATCAGGTTCCCGCCAAAAATATAGACCATACCCATTTGATAATGAAAGGTTAGACAGATCAAAACACAATTATCGCAATTATCACAATGAAAACAATGGTTATATTGTAAGTATGACTCTCTTCAAGTACCTGTGTCTGTGGTCTAATGGTTACACAGTTGGCGCTTGACCATTGGAAAAAAGTTCTATTTTAATTGTGTGGGTTCGATTCCACACATATCCGTGTACTTTTTTTTTATTTTTATTTTTTTCACTTATTTGCGTTTTCCTTTTTTTTTGTTCCTTTCACATTTTTAAATACATATATATTCTTTATTTTCAATGTAAACCATTGTCAAACGTAAAAATAGGCTGAATAAAATTTAAAAATGCTGCAAATGCAAGTAGATCTTAAATGAGCTTCACATTGTTTTATGCTTTTCTATGTAGAATACAGTTTGTGAAATGAAAACATGCTTATGACAAGCAGTTTCATTCTTTCCAATAAATAAATGAAAAAATCATGATCTTTTATTTTGCGGGCTGTCTAAAAGCCTCATTATGTGGAAATGGATTAAATGTTTTTTTATTAACAATATATAAACTTTAAAGATGCAATGCATTACAAAACATAAATTAATTAATAAAGGTGTGGAACTCTTACTGTCGCCAAACGGCAAACATTTAGACTGCTCAATTTTTAAAGTTTTGTAGACTGATTGGCGATTTTCCGAAATTATCTTATAAGTCTATATAAAAATCATCAAGAGTCTGCTTTCTTCTCATCTTTTTTTTCTAAAATGATAAAACAAAATATATTTGTAAAACAAAATATGTAATTACCCATCGATGTTCTATCCACTGCGCTATCGAGTATGTCTATACATTGCAGCGTAAAATATAACATTTTAATCGTATATAACAAGTCTTTCTTACCTGTAGGCCGAGTTCATTCTATTTATAGCTTTGTTTGTAAATAGCACATTATCGTTTGAATGCTATACAGGTACTATGCGTATTTTTCGAAAACGATAGGCCTACTAATGCGACGTCACTGATTTTCAGTTACATTTATTCGGCGAAAACACTGTGGCATAAAAATCGTCTTTCATATTTTTCATAATTGGTCATTTGTGATGATTTATAAACATGTTCTATTATACCTCACGAGAAATGACCTGGCAGAGCAGCCCATGCTTATCGAATGGTATGCTCTGCCAGGTCAATTCTCGTCCGCTATAATAAATAGAGATATAACCTACGTCTTTTATTAATCTACGTGTTTATTAACCCCTTCCCAAACAAGACCTGGTTTTGACGTCCCTAATAAAAAAAGGATTGGGAAAACATTGCAACCAAAGAAGAAACTGCTGATGACCAGCAGTTTCTCCTTTTGTCTCAATATTTTCTCTGCTATATTTTACACAAATTCTATCTTTAAAATGATAACTTCTATTTTGTCATTTGTGGCAGTTTTTGAAGGGGACCACCCTAAAATTTTGCAGTTTCGGAAAGTGTCAACAACGTTTGAATTGGGTGGTTACGTCAAGAATAGAGTCAACCGTTAAACACATTACACTAAATACATTTTTCTACGTTCGGATAAATGAATCCTCCACAAATACTATCATAATCATCAAACATTTTATCATTTACGTTATTTAATTTCAATAGTCCTCTTTCAGAACGTCATTTTCAACGCAATATCACAGAAACCTGGCGCTTGAACACGGACGTCAAGATTTAGTTCCTTCACTTTCGGTTTATGGACTTTGTACGTAATGACCAATGCTGACAACCTGAATCATCAAAACCACACGAGATTACATAGAGCCATTCTCTTTAAAAGTGAAAGAGAGTGGTCAAGCAATGCCCTTTTTGTACAAAGGGAGGTCATTTTTATTGAGATACTAAAAGATCTGAGTAGTTATATCCCTTGGTATACTAATAGAACGCAAATTAAGAAAACATTGTTTTTACGCCTGACTGTCAACTTGTACCATTTGATTGATAGAATAAAGTGACCCATCACGCTAAAAGGGACCTTATCGGATGTGTGAAAAATATCGACCCTAGTCAGTCTGCGCAGTCCGCGCAGCCAGACTAGGGCCGACACTTTTCACTTTCATGTAATTTTCTGAATCTAGAATGTTTTTCCTATCTTACTTTATGTTTATTATTCGCATACGGAATTTGGTTGACCTGTGTAGAGTCTGACAAGTTTGTCAGAATTTGGATTTCTGGAGATCGGATAAGGTCCCCTTTAACGAGACGGGTCACATTATTTAACGCCTCTGTAGACTAATTTGATCATGACGCGGAGGCAGAAGTATCTAACCATGGATTCCTGTCCTTTCTCATACCCCAGTACTTCCACATCATCCTTACCGAGCCTGCAGTTTCTCTTAACGTTCCCGATTATCAAACAATTGCAATTTTGTGACAGAAATGTGTTTCCCGCGGCCAGGTGTACCGTTTGAACCAAGACTAGCGTGTGCAAATAAATATTATGTAGTTTGATCAGGGTCTGTTGTCTTTTCTTGTAATCTCGAAAGATAGTAATTGTTAAGGTTTACGAACTGAGAATGAAATGCAGAGCCAGAGGCGAAATTTGAAAAGTGCCAATAGTTTCTAAACTGAGTTACATTTCCATTCCAAATACAAACATTAGCATTTTGTATGGTTAAGAATTTGAATTAATACATACTTATGGAAATATTTGACAAAAATGTTCAAAATTACCTCCCTTGCATATGAATATAGAGTAATATAATATTTGTAAATTATTTTCTTCTTGAAGCATAATCTTGAAATCCGACATGGTGAATCAACTTATGTGAAGTGTATTTATCAATTAGTGTAATTTGATGCATTTCGTATGGCTAGAAAGCGGTGTTTTCATTCTCAGTTCGTAAACCTTAAGTTTTACATGTACCAAAGGAACGCGAATCCTGGTAAGGCTGAGTGTAAGATTTTTGTCAAGGCTTGACCTTTTCTTTAGGGAAAGTGTTTACCCATTCCCACATAATGAGGCTTTTCATGACCTAAAGATGTCTAGACTGGAAATCAATATGAAAAATGAAGAAATGGAATTTGACAAGTAATTTCCTACAAAAGACAAAGGTCGTAAAATTTTGTCCACTTGAAAATGTCTGAGTTTAGACCACCATAAGCTTTTGTCGTTTGGGAACGTGTTAACCCTTTCCCAAACAAGATATGCTATTGATGTGTCTAATAGAAATGGCTTACGAAAATATTGAGACAAAAGAAGAAACGGCGGATAATCAGCAGTTTCGTCTTTTGTCTCGACATTTTCTGTGCTATTTACGCACAAAATATATCTTTAAACAATATTCATTTCGTCGTCTGCATCATATTTCAAATTGGACCACCCTAAAATTTTGACTTTTGGGAAATGGTTAGATTTATTACTACCCACCCATATTGTTACTGTTTGTAAAGCTTTTGAAATGTATGTTGGTTAAATCTTATACAAAATATAAAAAAAATCAAGTTTTCCATAATTTTAATCACAGTTTATGGGTGAATGTTAACAATATATAGATATATGAATTGGAAAAAAGCAAAATATTTGCAAAAAATACTTATAACAATAAACATTTTAAACATATTTCAAATTATCAACATTTTGAAATATATATATAAACTTATCAACAATCAACGTATTTAATCATTTGCCCAACAAATCAGAGTATTACTGTAAAGACACCTTTGGAAAATGTTAAAGGAGAAGAAAAAATGCTGATAGTCAGCATTTTCTCCATTTCCCTCAATATTCTCTGTGATTTACTGTATTATACATAATTAATCTTCGTAAAATAGATTTTGCCGCTTACGTCACCATTGCATTTTCCGTTTAGAAAAAAAATCAGTGTTTACCTATTGCAGTGCCATTACATCACTTTATATCACTTGGAAAAGGTCCCTGATTTTTACACGCAGCATCTTCGGTGTAATATTACAAAAACTTCGTAACTGCAGTTTGATTTACCATCATTAAAGCTGGAGTTACCAGGCTTTGCAATGGCACAGACAATATTTTCTTAATTTTTCAACAACTGGTAATACATGTATATGACCGACTTGGGGGAAACATAAAACAAAGAAGGTTGGAAAACGCCAAGAAGTATTTACTGAGTCTGAAGGATTTTAAGGAAGTACACCCATAATGAGATGTGTGCGACGTCGTTAACATTCGGTGGTGGAACTACCCAGTATTGATCGACGGACGTCTCAAATGCTTCAGGTTAACCCTGTCCCAAACAAAAACAGGTGTTGACGTCTCTAATAGAAATAGTTCGGGGAAACATTAATGCAATAGATAAAGTTGATAAACAGCATTTTTTCCTCTTCCATCAATATTTTCTAAGATTTAATGAAGGCAGATCCAACCTTTATCAAATGTCTTTCTGTCATCTTTACCCAATAGTGTTTAAACAGAGGCAGTCGTGGAAAATATTGATGAAAAAGGAAAATACTGGTAATTTCTCGTTTACCTGAACGACTCCCTGGCTCCTCACCCCTGCCCGAGTGAAGAAAATAATGCTTTCGTGATCAAAGTGACATTTTGCAATGCTTTTAAGGCCTTTTCAAATTCCTAGTTTTCACGAATCTCACGAAAAGCGTTTTAAAAATGTGAGTAAAATAAGCAAAATGCTGTTTCCCCCTATACTTTCATTATGAAAATGCATAAATATAATTATATATAATTTTTAAAAGGGTTAATCAGTCTAAATACTTGTAGAAATGTTATAAAGCAATAGAATAAATATCACAGTTTATATCACAACGCTATAATAGTAATTAATTTTGTGCTAAAAATAGAATTGGTTTACCGTCATGTTTTGATAAAATCTCGTAACTACAGCTTGAATCAAGCCGTAGTTTCGAGATTTCGTAACAACACCTACGAAATACTATTGTTTGTCCGAAATTTCGTCACTGTTTGCTTGATGAAATCGTTCCCTATATAACCCTTTCCTAATCGAGTCCTTTTTTATGTTCCCTGAAGAATAAATGCTTGGGAATACATTGATCAATACGAAGAAAATGTCTAAAACAATTTTGTCTCAATATTTTATGTTTTATGTTGCGCATCATACTATAATTTGAGCAACGTTTGTCTGTTTGTTCCCCTACTCCTCCCAGGTCCTTGGACCGATCTTCACCAAACTTGGAGGGAAGGTGGAGGGCGGCCCCGGATATTAGCTTGAGGGGTTCATTTTTTGAAAGGTCAAGGTCATCGAGGTCAAATTTATCGTTTTTACGGGTTACGGGACGGGATTGCTTAGTTACGGGACGGGATTGCTTACGGGTTACGGGACGGGATTAGGTGGAGTGCAGCCCCGGATAGGTCAAGGTCATCGAGGTCAAAGGTCAGCCCCGGATATGTCAAGGTCATCGAGGTCAAAGGTCAAATTTCGAGACGGGTAAAATTGCTAGTAAAATTCAATTTGATTAAAATCCATTTGTCATCTGCAGCAGTTGTCAGTTTGAGCCGGATTAAATTTTTTTCAAGTTTCGAAAAAAGTATGATTAAACTGTAACTATCATCTGAATGTTCATGAACGAACAAAAGAAATTTACTCAAATCCTTACTATGTATTAATCATATCTTCATTGAAATTCAACCCTTTGTATATTTTCATTTTCTGACCAATGCATTATTATAATAATATGTTGTTTTAATGAAATAACAGTAGATCTTTTTTCCCAGATAATCTTATAGGCCTACATAAAATTATGAAAACGAAAGCTGCTGCAGATGACAAAATGGGTGTACATAAATGGTCATGGAATGTGTTCACATTATAGCAAAGAAAATATTGTCACAACGAGAGAAAATGCTGTTTATAAGAATTTTAATTTGATTCAATGTTTTCTCAGAGAAAGGCTTTTTCTATTAGGGATGGCATGACCTGTGACAATCTAGACAAGTTCCGTCCTCAGAGCTTTGATAAAAATGTACCAATGTCTTGAGAAATGGGGTTGATTTACTTAATTTTACACGATTTTCTAAGAGTAAATCTCCTAGAGTAAGTGCTATTTCTGTGGAAATCATTTCTCTGGGGATGCTAAGTTAACAGATTTAATGTCCGTCTAATCAATAGTGTACATGATAACCACAAGGCACTTATCACAACAATAATATAACACATTCTCATGGCTTGGTATTCACGGTGGGGATTGTGCATGATGGGATGGATAACGACTACTGACAATAGGGAACGATTTTATCAAGTAAACCGTGACGTAATTTCGGACAAATAAATAGTATTTCGTTGGTGTTGTTATAAAATCTCGTAACTACGGTTTGAATCAAACAACACCGACGGTTTATCAAAACATAACCGATAACTCAGTCTATTTTTTGCACAAAATTTGATGCCAACTCGCCTCGCTTCATGTAAGACATTTTGCAATAACTCTGTTATTTCTGTATCAATTTTCAAGCGGTTTGCTGCATGTACCTCGCCTTATCGGGCTCTTTCATCGGATGTATGACATATTAGATAACCAATGATACTTTTTCCGAAATATTGTCCCAACCGACCAGAAAGCGAAATGGTAACGACTACGGCCAAATTAAACACGCTTCAGGTAAGAATTTGTGCAATAACTTTCTTATTTCTGCGTCAATTTTCATGCGGTTTGTTGCATGTACTCCGTCTTACTGAGCCCTTTTCTCAGATGTATTACTTATCTGGAACTTCCCTGTACTTTTCTCAAAAACCGATCCCAACCGACTAGAAAAAGGGCCTGAATTTTTTGTCGTTTTTCTGGTCGGTTGAGATCAATTTTTGGACAAAGTAAAAAGATTCTACAAACAAGTCATATATCCGGGGAAAGAGCTCACTAATGTGGGGTACATGCAACAAACCGCTTGAAAATTGGAGCAGAAATAAGAAAATTATTGCACAATTTCTTACCTGAAGCGAGGCAAAATTGTCCGTATACTCCGTATTCGTTATCCATCCCATCATGCGCAATCCCCACCGTGGTATTATCAGCGTTTTCTCCATTTGTCTTAATATTTTCCTAGGTATGTTGTACAGAAATTCTTTCTTTATCAACTTTCCTTTTTTTCATCTTCAAGAATAGTCCATATTTTGCTGTTTGGAAAAAGAATTAAGAAAAGGTAAATGGGTAGATCGATGTAGAGCAGGGTTGGTAATCAAGTAGGCCACCATTAGATACAGAATCGATCGTTCCCATAAATCCTGCTAGATCAATCAGAATCAGTAGCCGATTCCACGAGGTGATCAATTTGGTTCCTTATTTGACGACGTTGCGTAAGCAGCCCACGCAGTTCTTGCGCAACTTGGCCAAGTCGCCTGCCGAGATCGCGCACTTCTGCGAGCTGTTCTTGACGTCTACGTTCACGTTCCTGCTGAAACGCCGTCAAATCCTGACGACCGCGATCAAGTTCAACAGAAAACGCGTTCATTAAGAAGTCAAGTCTATTACGACTTTCAGTTAGTCGATCACGTACGTTAGAAAAGCCGCCTGTACCAGCAGCAGCAGTAGCACGTCGATGTGGGTTGCTTGGATCTATCACACGTCTTGGTGTCTCAGGCGTTGTCGGCATTTCACGCGACGTAGAGACGTTAACGTTATTGTTATTATCAATACTGTTTAAAACTCCAGACGAAGGCCTGTTATCGTTAGAATTTGTGGACGGATTTCTGACTGAGCCCTGAGGGTTTTGGTTAACTAGATTCGGTAACGTTGGTAGTCTTCTAGCGGCCTGACCCTGTGGTCTCGGGTTTGTCGGAGGACGTGGTACGAAGTTCGTTGTAGACTGTGAAGTCTGATCGTCCGGTGGAACATTCTCGTTTTGTGACTGACTAGTGTTGTTTGGTTGGCTCTGTCTGTTTGACGTCGTCACACTTCGACCATTTTCCATACGTTGACGTGACGTCAGACGGTTGGGTAGTCCCGTCGCGGAAACGCGAGGACGACGTGTCGGCGACGTTGAATTGCCGCGATGACGACTACGTGTTCGCGATCTTTGTGTTGTCTCGCCATTGTTTGTTTGTCTTTGTGTTGATATTCGAGACGTTGACGCGTGTCTAACAGTCGTGTCCGTCACAAATTGACGTGGCGTTAACCCTGTTGTTGAGCTTCCTGAATCTGATACAGATTGAGTCAAATCAGAATTAGCACCAATAGAACGAGCACTAGAACTCTGTGGCACATGCGCATGTGAAGCAGTTTTAAGTTCCGGTAGTTGGCTTCGTTTTTCCACACCACTTCCGGTACCGGAGTAGGTCGTGTGTTGATGCGCGGTAAGCAAACTTAAAGGTCCAACCCATCGACAAGATTTCAATGGACATTTCACAAGATGAGCGTTTATCTTCTGATCAAGATCTGGGCATCGAACATACAACCCGTCGGCCCGACAAACCGGACAGCGACCATGGTTCACTGGAGAACCGCTGGTGGACCAGACGAAGATACAACTATAACAAAACTTGTGTTTGTTGATACACTGTCTAGCTTCCTTCAGAATACTGAAACTGAAAATAAACAAAGTATATTGTATATTAGGCCTACATATGTATAAAATGTGTCTTTTGTATATAAACAAACCGAAATGAGCGTCAAAATATCGTCGCTTTTCAACAAAAAACTTCGTAGCTGCAGCTTGTTTTCAGCTGCAGTTACGAGGTATGCCTTTTTTTTTTTTTTTTTTTTTTTTTTTTTTTTTGAAAGGCAGAGATGAATTTTGCATAACATTTGAGCATTGTTAAATTGCAATTTGTCGTTCCGTTTTGCTGCTTTAAAGCATTGACTACTGCATTTGCAGTTTGATTCGTTTTTAAGACTTAGCTCGTTGTGTACGTAGGCAAGATTTTGTGAATAAAAATTCACTCTTAGGTCGATAATTTCTAACTCTTGCTAATCGAAGAGAAAAGGTTGGGGGAAATGAAAGACTCCCTCTTTTCTCACGTCCCGTAAGAGGTGTAAAGCAATATACCCATATAGTTTACAATATTCGGATAATTGACATTGGGTGGTAAACGTAAATCTAATTGTGACCCCATTAACACAAACCCAATACAACTTTTGTTCTTCTTATTGACTTACGCATTTTAAATATCATAGCTTTTCAATAAAAACCTCGTAACTGCTGCTTAAAATAAGCTGCAGTTACGAGGTTTAGTGTTGAAAAGCAGCGATATATTCTGATGTAAACAATCCTTTTACGAAATCCTGTTACAATTTCAATGGACAAAATACCGTTTCCCTATTCCCTAGCAGTGACAGTTTTTTCGTGCATCCCGTAGTTAACTCCGAAAAGCAAATGCAAATGATAAAATGCTGGCGACCATCATTTTTTTCCGTTTGTCTCAACTTTATCTGTGATGTAAGGTATACATTTTCTTCAATTGATTGTGTGTAACTGTCTTCAAATTAGAATAGTCAGGTTTTGCTGTTTGAGAAGAGGTTATGTGGAATTTTCTGACAAAAGTTCGTCCCTGTCCCTTGATCCGTTTCATGCTAGTCTCGAAAAGGTCTTATCATTTCGGAACAATAATAGTATGCCTGTTGATTGGATGGATTTTTGCGTCCCACTCAACAGCTAAGGTCATATGGAGACGGGACCTCGGTTTAAAGTCTCTTCCGAAAGACTGGAGAAGCGGGGGATAGAACCAGCGACCCCTGTGTTTCAAGTCCAGTGCGTTACCAATGCACCACCTCCGCCCCTAGTGTGCCTGTTGAACGCTTTGCACAAAGATTTTCTATTTACCCATTCCAAAACGAAACATGGTCTTGGCGTCACGTTGGTTCGAGTGTGGACGTCCCTAATAGAATAGGCTTTGGGAAATATCGAGGCAAAAGAAGAAAATGCTGATAATCAGCATTTTCTCCTTTTGTCTCGATATTTCCGATATAATATTGTACATAATATCTACCGATATGGGGCATTTGGTAGTATGTCTCAAGATCGAACGGTCAAAATGAAGGCTTAGTAGGGCCCATGATGTTCTCTTACAGTTGCTACATGCCAACAAGAAGATCTTTAAGAGACCAACGCGGATCACGATTAGAGCTTGCGTATGCACATGCTGGTCCAGATCCACGTTGTTCTCAAATGCAATGAGGGCACCTTTTTCAAGAGCCTGGTTCATATGTTCTGGTTTTGTATCAATGAATTTGTCGTCTGTAAACACCATATTTTCTTATTTTACCAATCTAGAAACTTCATTTAGGAAAAGGGTCAAAATAAGTCCTTAAACATAACAAACAATTCTACCTACCAAATTGAACACTCTAAATTCTCCTTTTCCTCCTCTGATAGATCTATAAATATATCCTCGGGATGACCACCAGGCTTCACTTTGGGCACGTTGGACAGGGTCCGGAGCATAATCTCCAAAAGCGCCACTAAAGGCTCGGCGTCCGTCATTTTTGTACGATATTTTCACACTAGCTAGAATTTAAAACTCGACACATACCCAATAGTAAAGAAAATCGACCTTCAAAATCGATACCTCACACGATTATATGTCATTTTAAATCCATTACAATGTTCTTGCATCGTTCATGTATTACTCCTTTGAATGCCCTTATCAATTATAAAACGCATTTCACATGTTTTGCCGTATAAAAATAGCCCCTAGGAAATATGCACTGAGAACCTATCACACCGCTCTAATAGGCAAAACGGATATGTCAAATTGCTTGACAAGTATTGATCCGACATGAAATATACAAGCTTAATTATTAAACCAACCCTTTCCGCGGGTAATTTGTACCACGATGGATAATCACATGACTCAAAATTTCAGAAAATCAGCAATATTTTTGTTAATACTTGACCAATTTAAATTTGGTTTGAAGCAGAGAAGGCGGGCAAATGCCATGAATAAGCTAGACGTGGTTGATTTTTGAAAAATCAACTGATAAAAAAGATATTGAAGATCAACCAAATGTTGGTTGATATTCAATAACTTTTTAGCAGTTGATTTTTCAAAAGTCCATCGCATCTATCTAATGCGTAGCGTCTGCCCACATTCTCTGCTTCAACCCGAATTCAAATCGGTCAAATATTTACAAAATTATTGAAGACTTTCTGAAAATATGGTATCACGTGATTATCCACCGTGTTGTACTGCGTTGGAAAATAATAAGATTTCGCCGCGATTAATGTAGTCCACCCCGAATTAAGATTCACGTGTCGTCAGAATTTTTCATACGACGCCGTTAAAATACGTAGGCCTTTCTGATCTTATTCGAGTGACGTCATAAACAATCGGCCGTAGGACGTCGCGTGAATCTCATTAGGGGTGGGCTTCCTTAAACTAACTAGGATAGTGGTGATAAAGACCAGACTGCAACTCCATTTAACACCTTTTTCATACTTTCCGAATCTACAAATATAATGGAATATCAAAAACGATTTTTCGAAGACTAGAAAATTGATACCAGTCTGGTCAACAAAAATCTGGAAATGTAGTTTTATTATGACAGAGAATATGCATTAACGGTAAAGAAGGAAATGCTGGTCTTGGGTACTGTCTTCTTTTCACGCAGTATTTTCCCAAGATTTCTGTATTAGGGATGCCTTAGCAAATGCCAGAACATTGTGGAAAGGGTAAAAACCAACCCTCTCCGCGTAGTGGTTGTGCACAGCTTTGAAGTAATTTGATATTCCCTTCAAGTCTAGCACGGTGATGCAAGGGCGGATCTAGAGGGGGTCGGGCTCCGGACTACCCTGGCATTGGCCGTAAAATTATATTTTGAACATATAACTGTAGTGTTAAGTTACATATCGCTGATTTTCAACGAAAATCTCGTACCTGCAGCTTAAAACAAGCCGCAGTTACGAGGTTTCCGTTGAAAAGCTACTATATTTATCGCATTTCAAGCCGGCTGTGAAAAATCCTGGGCCCCGTATTACTAAACATCTTACGATCAAGTTTTTGTGTAAACTGTGTATTATTATTATTATTATTATTATTATTATTATTATTATTATTATTATTATTATTATTATTATTATTATTATTATTATTATTATTATTATTATTATTATTTAAAATCTTTTCTCGATGTAATATGGCCTCCCACATGCATAGTTTACATCATTAGTATTAAAATTATACATAGTTAAACATATTTATAAAAAAATTGGGCAATATTTTCCTATTTACAAAATGTAGACCGCAGTGTAAGACGGAATTAAAATATTAGACTTCTCCTTAACCCTTTCCTAAACGGTGAAAAAATTGCATTGTATTCAAAAACAGCCGCAGTCATTAAAATGGATTTTGATTGGGGAAGAATATGTGGACAATGTAGCACAATCATGAAATAGTTAAAGTCATTAGGAGAAAATGTTGTTCATCAGCATGATCTTCTTTTGTTTCAATGTTTTCATACGCCTTTCAAATTAAGGATGTCCAAACCACAATTTTTGGCTAGTCTAAATTCGAAGACCTTGCAGACAACAATATCAAATGAATGTAATTTTACATTTTTCAATATTGTTGATACAAGATATTGTGGGAAAGGATGAAGTTGCTTGTCATAAGCCGTAAAGCACATGTCTCTTGGACCATTTAAAAGTGCCATTAGGCCTATGTAGGAATGGATAAAGACGTTTTTCTCAAAATGCATTGTGTGGTTGCAAGGCCGGATCCAGGATTTTTTGACTGGGTATGTGTGTTTCAAGCCCAAATGATGACTTTTAAATGGGTTAAACATGTATACATTATATAATCATATAATGATCCACCCTTGTGTTGTAAGGTACATACATGTACTTCAAACGGCAGTTGACACGTGAAATATGGAAACGTTCCAACTATACAAAAAAGTGTCTTTATCGCAAATGATAAATTATCAATTTGTTTTCCATGTTCAGTGTTTTGATAGAGGACATAACATTCAAATCGTATTTTATTCCTTGTAAATATTTGCCGAACAAATTTAATCAGAAGGCAATACATGTATGCTTTCTCAAAATTCATGTAAGATTTTGAACTAGCGCAAACGACAGTTGATGTGTAAATATGGAAATATTTCAAAGCTTTAAAGGGCGACGATAACAGATGGTCTAATTGCAAAAAATGAATTTTTTTTAAAAAAAATGCAAAACTTTTGTGTTGACCACCTCGGGATGGTTAATAATATGCGATTCAGACAGAGAATGAGCCGAAATTACAAGACAGATAGCTGAATTTAGGGAGAATCCAAACCTAAATTCAACCCCGTCTCAGATGGGGTTAGAATTATTTTTAAATTGTTGCACATGCGCATACAGCGCGGACCATGATTCAAACGAGATTCATACTTGAATTCCAATATGACGTCACCATGTATGTTCTGACGTCATTTAAGAAAGTCGCATGTCCTACCGTTTTGACCTACTTTCGACATCGCTTCATGAATTTGGTATCAAACTGCGAAAAAATGAGTCGTTGCTTCAATAGTTTGTCGTAATCATTTAATCAGGTCATATAAAGCTTAAAAAGTGTACATTTCGTTTGTATTTGACAATTTTTGGGTCCAAATCTGGGAAATAGTAGCTTTAAAAGAACTTTGTAATCGCAAGTGATAAATTATCAATTTGAGCAAGGATCTTGCAAACGATTTATAACCCATTCCCACACATTGACGCATTTCGAGACCCCACATGATAAAGGCTTGGAACGCACTGTGGAAAATGATGAAATTACCTGTGACAAGCAATTTCTACATTTCCCGCAATGTTTTCTACACAGAAAGACAAAAAATGTCAAATTTCAATCACTTCGATTTGTTGTCTGCAACACCTTTGATTTTGGACTAGTCTAAAATTTGTTGTCTGGTGATGGGGCTCATGTAGCATTTGGAGATAACCGTCTTTACAGATCAGACTTTGCTAACCCCTTTCCAAAACAAGACCTGGGCCCCGTTTTACTAACGAACTTACGAACATTTTTGAAACAACAACATATTTGATTGGCCGAATAATTACTGTTATGATTTCTCTTTCAATCAGATGTGTTGTTACAAAGTTTTTGCAAAAATCTATGTTAGTAAAACGCGGCCCTGGCCCCGATTTCTCGAAAAAACTTAAGTACATTCTCATGAGAACATGCTCAACTTCAAAGGGATACTCTCCAACGTTGAAGGGTATTCGATTGAAGTTCACGTGGATTTCGTGCTATTTGAGCACGGTGCTCAGATTTGAGCATGAGATCGTACTTAAGTTTTTTCGAGAAACCGGGGCCTGATGTTGACGTTCCCAGTAGAAACTGCTTGTGAAAACGTTGAAACAAAAGAAGAAACTGCTGATAACCAGCAGTTTCTTTTTTGTCTCAATAATTTCTATACCATTATTTACACAAATTCTATCTTTAATAACATACATTTTGTCATTTGTGGCAGTTATTGAAGTAAATCCCCCTAATTTTTTGTCCTTAGGGAAAGGGTTAAGTGCAGTCTGATCAGGATCAAATCTACAGCTGCTGTCGTGTCATTTTACAACCAT
This sequence comes from Fragum sueziense, assembly GCA_963680895.1. Classification (NCBI taxonomy): domain Eukaryota; kingdom Metazoa; phylum Mollusca; class Bivalvia; order Cardiida; family Cardiidae; genus Fragum; species Fragum sueziense. The sequence continues at coordinate 12,844,198 of OY804597.1, forward strand.
AAGAGAACAGTGTGGATCCTGATCAGACTCTGTGTATACATACATGTAGGCCGATCTGGATCCATGATGATTAACCCTTTCCCAAACGACAAAATTTTAGGGTAGTCAAATTTGAAAGCTGCTGCAGACGACAAAATAGATGTCCCTTATGGTGAAAATTGTGAATAATATAGCACAGAAAACATTGAGACAAAAGGAGAAACTGCTGGTAATCAGCAGTTTCTTCTTTTTTCTCAATGTTTTCCCAAGCCTTTTTTTTATTAGGGATGTCAAAACCAGGTCTTGTTTGGGAAAGGGTTAAGGATGCCATGACACGGCATTTAGAAAAGAAATCGTCAATTTTTCTGTAAATACCTGACCAAATTGAAAGCGATTTGTAGCAGAGAAATGAACACATGTCAGGAAATTGCTGAAATCAGAATGTGGTAGAGCTTTTCAAAAAAATCATTGATCAAAAAAGTTATTGACGACCATTTAAAGAATTTACGGGATCGTCAATTACTTATTTTCAGCTTGTTTTTATTTTTTATTTATTATATTTTATTATTTTTTTCATGTTTTTAACATATCCAGCAAATCTCTGACGTATTTGCACATTCTCTGCTGTAATCCATTGTCGAATCAATCATGTACGATTAGAATTAGAAGAATCATTGAAGAATTTCCGGAATTGTGACGGGTCACGTGATTCCCCGCTGCACATAATGATGGGGGTTATTTTCCAAGACCCCAGCTAAGTTGTTTTTCTCATTGTCAATGCCAACGGACAGAGAAATCAAATCTTGTTTATTCTCTGTCAACATTTTATTGGTCACGTTCGAAAAATGTTTAGATGTACCTTAAGCATTTCTTACAACCCGTCGTGCGTCTTTTTAAATCATATGTTTTAAAACTCTGCAAAATCGCACGATTTATAAAGACGCAGGACGGGTTGTAAGAGCGCCTCAAATTAAAAATATGTACATTCAAAGCAGGTCAAAAGTATGAATCTCTTTCGAGAAAAGTACGCATTCTTTTGGAATTTTCTGGAATTTCAGTATATCGTTCCCTGCGTCACACGCACGCCTGTCGTACGTGCTCCGTACTTCTGTCTTGGCGTTCTAAAAGACGCAGAATGGACACAGAATGGTCGTAGCAAAGAATTGTCCGGTCAATTCTTTGCTGCGTGCAGTCTGCGTCGTGGTTGCGTCCGCCCAAATCGTACGTTGCACGTGCGTGCATCGCACGACTAAACGTGCGTTTTAGACGCAGACCGCACGCAGGAGCACGCACGACCGGTTGTAAGAGAGGCTTTAGAGACAAGGCTTGGGAAAGCATTAGGCAAAAGAAGAAAATGCTGATGATCAGCATTTTCTCCTTTTGTCACAATGTTTTCTTTGCTATATTATTCAAAACCTTCAATTTAAGTTACATTCCTTTGATCGCCTGAAGTAGCTTTCAAATTTGACCACACAAAAATTAGGTCGTTTTGGAAAGGGTTAACATATTAGAACATTCTAAAAGTTGATAATGCCGATAATAAGGCACATCACGTTTCTTCACTTCGCAGTACCTGCTGATAGACCAACGTAGAGTCGTACTAACCCTTTCCAAACGACAAACACTCAAATAACTGAAGATTTTCTGCAATCTGGCATAAATGACGACGGCCATCAACAAATGATGTTATTGTTTATGGACCGCAATGATGACTTATGTTGACAAAGGGGAATAATCTATCAAGAACAATCAGTCTTGTCGGTTTTTTAAATACATGTTCTTTCTAATTAACTGGAGGGGTGAATTTTGATCATGAATCGACGGTGAAAAATGTTGTTTTTAACTAATTTTCACACTATGCAAATTAAAATATAGCTCGTAGTTGACCTTTAGTGGGGGACATCCCAGTTGGTCTAATCCCATTTGGTCTAAAATTCAATTTTCCCATTTCGTCTAAAACTCTAAATTAGAAATACCAATAAAGTTATGAAATTTAAAATTGAACTTTTATTTATATATCACACCTTTTCTGACACTTACACCTTTTTGACACAAATGCAAGTTTTAGTCGAAAAGGGATATTGATTAAACAAGGTCTGAAAAGGTATTAGACGAGATGGGAATTTTTCGTCTAATCCAATTTTTTTATATATTAGACGAAATTGAATTTGACCAACTGAGATGTAAGTGCAGTGCTAGCTAGCCCTATGGGATTCATGCGTCGTCGGAGCTCTTTCGTGTGGCGTCTTAAACATTCGTAAAGTAGGCATATATACGATTTATACGATCACATTTCGAAAAAAGTCGACACTTTCCACCGCCGAATGTTCACGGCGTCGCCCCAATAAATCCGACGTCGCATTAATTCTCATTAGGCTGGACTTCCTGTTAGGATAGCGAAAAAAGGCTGAAAGGTTCGTCTGCATATATAGGCTACATGTCTACCTAGGTAAATACAAATCGATATGTAAACCGAGTTATATATACAAAATGTATGAAAGACAGCGCTAAAAACGTACGAGATATGTCGGATATTGGTTTTCAATACACATTATCCTTTGTTAAACATCGATCACCCTTGGCGAGACAGGTGCCATTGAACGTTTATCGGTCGTCAGAAAACAAGGGAAGTAATCACAAATTTTAAAGTATTGGCAGAGTTGTTTCCGTTTGTTTAGTGATAATCTTTCTTGTTCTCTCGCAGTGATGTGATCGTTCTTTGCTCTCCCATTTCATTTAGTCCAAATTCAAATAAGTTGCAGATAACAATTTCAAACGGATGGATCTTTAAATTTTGTTTGGTCTCATAGGGTAAAACAACTTTGTGGATAATGGAGAAATTGCTTGTTACAAGCAATTTCTTCGATTTCCTCAAAGTTTTTCAAAGCCCCATAGGGCAATTAAATAGAAACAGTGTGTTGGAATGGGTTAATGCATTATCATCATTATAATTGGAGAGGGGGATTCTGCGATTGTTGTGTCAAGTGATTCCCCGTGGTACATACATATTACAAATTTTATTGAACATGGCGCAGCTTTAGCTTTTATTATCATAAATTACACGCCTGGGCTTTTTTAAAATAACAATTCAGTAAAGTTTTCTTGTATAGTATATCCTTTATATTTGTGTACTATGATACAAGTATTTTTGCAGAATGCTACGCTATAAGCGAATTATGGTCACATTTTGAATAAAGACCAATGTCAGGTCAAATGAAATCCGTAATACGTCCAGGCATAATTATGTGTATATGATGCATGAAATCAATGAAAACCTCGTAACTGCAGCTTATCTAAAGGGGGAATGCTCCAGTTTTTCGGAACACTCGGTCTTTACTGTAGTAAATTAAATGTTTCGTACCAATATGTTTCGCTACCATATTTTCAATAATATAACACATCATTACAATTTACCATTTTCGACGGTAAAAGTGTATATAATATGCGAAACTGATTTCCTCAAGATGGAAATCGATTATTTAGAGCCAGACAGTCGTTAGTGTGTATGCAGTTACCACTGTTTTGCGTCATTTTATTCATATGTAGCTGATAAAAATTGCTGTAATTCAATAATTAGTGCGCTGACCTATACATTTTCTTTTTGAATTATTACCAGGACATGTTGCTTAATTCAATGAGGGAGTTTTATCAAATTCTATTATGTAGAACTTGAAATATTTCCAAAAATATGCAAGTTTTGACATAAAACACTTCAGCTTCGTTGATCTAACCGAACACGTGAACATGTTGTTCTATACATTTACGCTTTTTTGGATTTTCTGTTCTTATTGAATATAAGACGTTACTTTAAATCCGTTTCCAGGACTAAATGATGAATAAACAGCATTTTATTGACCTTGGACAGGTGCAAGATATTGTGCATTTTTTCGATGTAGGGGTATGTGATAGGAATGCATATAAAATTCAAACATTATCGCCGACCATCCATTTTTATTTTATTTTTCAATTGATAATAACATGTTATTTCAACATGCAAAATATAAATAAATTCTATTATTGGGAAAAAAATTAGGAAACTGGAACATTCCCCCTTAAGCTGCAGTAACGAGTTTTTTTGTTGAAAAGCCACTATATTTTCAAGGCGCTGTTGGTGATGCTGGTTATTAGTATTTTCTTCTTTTGTCTCAATGTTAATTGTTTACCGGACATTTCTACCTGGGACGTCAAAAGTCTTGTTTGGGATAGAAGAGTTAATATTGCTAATGCCAATGCCACGCAGGTTTTGTTAACAGTTTCTCCCTTATATTGGAAACGTGTCCGAAACCATGGAAAATGATTAATTTGCGTCATTTCATTCCGTCATTTCTTTGAACTTTTCCTTGAACTTTAGACGAACTGTAGAAAAGGCAGCATAAGGAAACAACGAGAGGAGAGAAGAAAATGTTTAAACACATCATCTTTTCATATTTGCCATATTCTTCATTTTTACAATTTTCTGTAATTTTGTCTTTCACAGCATCTTTCAAATTAGAGTTATCCAAAATCTTGTTGTTTGCGCAAGAGTAAATGATTGCAGACCAATTGTATGTATAGGCTATTTGGTGCCAGTGTACAAAGAATAAGCAAAATTCCATTTAATTCTTTACCAAACAGCAAAATTTTAACTGTTCCAAAGTTGTCCTGAAGACAACAAAATGGGTGTTTATAAAGATATAGTTTATGTACACCCACAACAAAGCGCGGAAAATGTTGACACAAAAGGGATATCATAACTTTATTCTTTGCTTCTATGTTAAAGCTTCAAGCTATTTCATTCTATTGGGAAAGCAAAACAAAACAATTGTCAATTTAGTAAAGAATTCTTACACTGCACTGAAATATTAAATACCAATTAACCCTTTCCAAACTACGAAAGCTTACAGTGCTCCAATCTGAAAGCAGTTGCAAACAACAAAAGAAAAACTTTTGAGTAAGAGGAGAAAATACCGACAACCAGGATTGTTGTCTTAGCGAGGCTAATATAGAATATCGGCAAAAATCCTGGTTGTCGGTATTTTCTCCTCTTTCTCGAAAGTTTTTCTAACTACATATTTTTGCAAAGAGTCAGAATAATGGTCACTATTTTGGCTGGGCTAAATATTGAACTTGGCTGGAATAAGTCCATGTTCGAAGTACCAGTGGTTCTATCGTTGATTTTCTTCAAAAACCTCGTAACTGCAGCTAATAAGACAAAAGGAGTAATGCTGGTTTTTATCATTTCTTCTTAAGTCTGAATATTTTCCTCAAATCTTTTCAACCAGAGACGTCAAAACAGTGGTAAACATTAACTGATTTTGAGAGCATTGACATTGGCAAAGACACTGGGATTGTTTTTGAAACAGTTTTTCCTAGTTTTGGGAGCGTGTCCGAAACCATGGAAACTGGTTTAAATGCGTCATTCCCTTGAACTTTTCACTGAACGTGGCCGTCTTTTGACGAACCAGAGAAAAAATGACTCAGAAAACATTTAAAAAAAGGAAAAATGTTTATGAACAATATTTTCCCATTTGCCCTCGACTATACCTACAGTTAAAATACAGTTTTCTGTAATTTTGTCGTCCGAAGCATCTTTCAAATTAGAGTAATCTTGTTGTTTTCGAAAGGGTTATTGATTACAGATCCATTGTATGTACATGTGTACACCCTTTCCCAAACAAGACCTGGATTTGGCGTCCCTTATAGATATTGCTTGGGACAACATTGAAACAAAAGAAGAAACTGCTGATAACCAGCAGTTTCTCCTTTTTGTCTCAATATTTTCTTGGCTATAGGCCCTATTGTCCACAAATTTCGTTTTTATTGGTGTATATTTTGTCACTTGAAGCAGCTTTCGATTTGGATCAGTCTTAAATTTTGCCGTTTGGGAAAGGGTTAAGTCACGTTGATAAGGTTCTTCGTGACTTTTGGGAAGCGTTCATACCGAAAAATTGTCCTCTTCGATGTAAATTTATTAAATTTCTTAGCTTACACTCTATGGATTTGGCAAGATGAAATGCACAGTACGCGTATTAAAGAGGACATTTCCCGATTCTAACTCATTCTGCACCGAATCGCATGTTTTCTTGAAACATTCAAGAAAAATGCTATCGCTTTAAAATATTTGAAGAAACCGTTGGATTCTTTGCAGATTGAGTTAGATTCGGGAATAGCCCTCTTAGAAAACTATTTCCAAAACATACCTGGTTTTGACGTCTCCAAGAGACTGAACTTTGAAGAATATATCAACAGTTTCTCATTTTCACTTAATTCTTTCTGTATATCCTGAGGTAATCTAAGCTTGGGCGAGTTGGGGCCAGCGTTTTAGTAGGCTAAGTTTGCTTTGTTTTGATGACGTCATATACGTGAGTTTACTTTCACGTTAATATAGCGGCGGTCGAAGTATGTTGTAGACAACTCGAGCATGGCGAATGTGTCAATCTGGCCATCTTTACACAGTAACACCAACAGGTTGAGTCTTTTTTAGGTAAATTTCAATGTCTAACAATTTTCATAGAGCCCATTCCGAAAACGTTGTGCTAAATTAAAAATCAACAATAAATGGAAAGTTTTATGTATACAGTATAGACGGCGATATTTGACCCGGCAGAGCAGACCAAGCGGAAAGGTCAACAGACTTATCGTCCAGGGGCGATAGGTATGCCGGAATCCTCGTGATTTGCCGAACACTTCCTGCGCTTCGCTATTTACAGCTAATAATCATGTTATTCAACGACTTAACAGTATTTGCACGTGCATAATATATTTGTCGCGTCGTTTAAAAATGGTAATTGGTGAACTGAATATGCAAAAATGCCGATCCTGGTCAGCCTGTGCAATCTGTACGGTATGTATTTAAATATTTTCATTTTTCGGAGATTACGCCTATTTTAATGATTAGCTTTACTGAAAATTTCGATCCAAATGGACCAAGGTAGCTTAACATTTTTATTTGACTAGATTAGATAAAATCTTATTTTTACATGGTGGTACAATGTACGGGTATAATAAGATACAGTGCACGCTTTTACGTAAATTAACGACGGACCATTCCCATCTAAACTGGACAATAAACTTTTCCATTTTTGTGTACAGTTAAGGTCACTCTGCCGGGTCAATTATTTTCCTCTATATAGTGCCACCACTGACCTTGAGACTCAAATGTACTTTTAATTGTTGACTAATCCACGTGAGAGGGGTTGTATGTTTATACTGTACGGTGTGTGTTTGTCAAAATAATTTAATACTGCGCCGTCAATACAAGTTAACCGTGGTCGAGTGGTAAAAACAGCGTTAGGCCTACCAACAAATACAAGTTTGAAGATGTGGGTTCGAATCTCACATAGTCGCGTTTTATTTACCAGTTTTTGTTTTTATTCTTTTTAATATTTAATTATTCATTTTTCCATCACCTTAGATACCGTTATAAATGATAGCTTTGCACGTAGTTCTAAGTAATTCAATTATTTTCATAAAGCATCAAGAAAGGCAGACGTTGCCTACATAGATGTCTACAGTGGTAAGAAAATAAAGTAATACAATTTGTGAAGTCATGAATGTCAGACATGTCTGATTTGTAGGCTTACATAGATATAACCCTGGTGACAGAGAAATCATTTTAATGTATACACATTTTGTATGGACAAAACATATGAAAAGAAAAAGGCGCACAGCAAAGATAAAAGAAAAAAGAACAAGTAATAAAAAAACAAAACGTGAAAAAATATAGTGGAATTTTTCTGGTATCGAACCCTGGCTAAATATTTCGTAAGATTGTGAGACCACCATCTTACCCACTTTACCACAGAGAGTATTTATCAATGCGACTCTTGTTTTTTGATGAAAAATTTTAACAACGGTTGAATTCAAACAAAGGGGTTCCGAAAACCTGTTTTATCTTCTTAGTTGAACTCGTCTGTCCAGAGGCCATGGTTTATTTTATAGTCGACCAAAAATTAACTCGGGACAACTTTATTTTCGTCTTCACTGTCCGTTAGTTGGGCGTTTTAAGAAATCATTGCCGAAGTGGGGTCATTACATATGATATGTAGATGTCCCAGGTTATATACAGCATTGTAATCCGAGTGATATCTGATGAAAAAAATCGCTCTTTGATATTTGGATGTCGCTATTTACGTAAATAGCGATATACTGTATCCACAGTGTATAGTTCACTGTCCGCACTAACTTCCGCTTGCGGGTAAGGAAATGAGTCGAGGTTTAGATTGCAGCTAAAGAAACAGGTAAATAGTTAATTATAAAATGAAAAATGAAGGAAATTTTACATGTATGGGCTGGATGTACATAAACTAGGTTATTTACTCAGTTTATCCTTTGAGAAAAGCTAGATTTTCAGACAAAATGCGATTGCTCACTAAAAAAATTCGAAAATGTCACATTCATTGATTTCAAACATTAATTTCAAAGCTTTACAACTTATATACGAGCACATACTTTTGATATTTTCCAGATATACCATTGAAGCACCAGAAAATTAAAGAAAAACAGACATGAACGCATTGGTTTAACCCTTTCCCAAATGACAAAATTTTAGGGTGGTCCAATTTGAAAGCTGCTGCAGACGACAAAATTGATGATAATAAAGACATGATTTGTGTAAAACATGACACAGAAAATATTGAATATTGGTTATCAGCAGTTTCTTCTTTTGTCTCAATGTTTTCTGGAGCATTTTCTATTAGGGCCGTCAAAACCAGGTCTTGTTTGGGAAAGGGTTAATTAAGAAATATCGACTAACAAACGCCACTGGTGTTGTCGCCTCACTGTACGGTTGCTTGCTCAATCTGTGAAAGCTTTAGTCCGGTTGCATGCGATGTCACTGTACGGTTACATGAGAGCTCAGTAGCCTTTTCTTGTCAAAAAATTATTATGAAAATAGGTTTTAAGCAATTATTTTTCATGGGAATATTTGAATGTTGATATGAGAACCGTCGCATAAAAGAACTGTTTAAAAAAGTTGATTCTAACTTTGTTAATGGTCAAAATTTCAAAAATGCATTGAAACAATGCATTTTATCTGTTGTTTATATATTTGTCTAGTTACATAGTCTCAATAGAACAGCTTTGAGATAGAACACAGTTTGATGTTTTTTTTAAATATTATTTGAAAAAAAAATCTTATATATGTATAACTGACTGTGTTTCAGATGATTGATGAATCTTTTGTTAACGATATGCTAGACGAAAAAAAATTCATGAAGAAGAAGTAGGTAGGAAAAGAAAATTTTGACAGTACCGTTGAGAGACTGAGACACCTAAAAAGGTGTTAAACCCCATTCATTCAATTGTCATGCTCATGTGTCAGCCAAAAAAAAACAAGCCAATCTGTTTCAAAGATCAAACATGAATAAAGATAGCCTCTGATCAAAGACCGCAGAATTATTTTCCCTCTGCAGTCTTTTTCCATAGCTTCGACCGTACGCCGTATGGATTTTTATTTGGTGATTTTTTATTTGTTTGACATGAACGGATGTTGTATCATAACAACAAAGGTTTACAGCATGATGTACCAACGTGATAAGTGATACTGGGAACTGGGCATCTAGAGGTTTCAAAATGGTCTTGAATGTGATCATTTGAGCTTCCAGGTGGAATTAAGGCAACAGAATTTTGTTCTTACTACAGAATGACACCACCGCCTTCATGGTGCAAATCTAAAAGGCAGTCGAAAACCTTGAAAAATGAAATAGCACATATGTTTAGCTTTAATAAAATCTAGGAAAACTTTTGTTTGTGTTAAGTCTGTTGAGAAAAGCAAATAAAATCAAAATTACAATCTGGAAGCCAATGAAAATACAGCCATGATTAAACTTACATGTAACCCTTCCCAAAACAACAGAATTACGGACTGCTCACAATTCAAAAGGGATATATCAGACAGCAAAATTGAAAGTTCTGTGTAATAGAAGGAAAAGTAAAATACAGGTAGTCAGCAGTTGTCTTCCTTTTTCTCATTTTCCCAAATTTTAGGGAACATCTAAAGGCGCCTGAGAATGCAAATGGATTCAAGCTTGAACTCTTACAAAGTTGTTTAGTTGAAGGTCAATAATAAATAATAAATTAACCAATTTTAGATCATTAATTTTTTGTATTGAATTAAAAAAACCAAGATGTGTTTGTGGAACACCAATGCCTCCGTAATGGCCATTTTTATAAAATGTTAAATTTTCGTGTAAAGGGTTGATAAGGGTTAACAGGTGACCTTGAGGGAAGTCAAATTGCATGCAAGAGATAGATAATATTGAAAGAAAGTTGCATACCAAATTTGAGCTTTGTATGATAAGTACTTTTGGAGAAAAGGAACAAGTTAAGTTTTCGGACAGACAGACGGACGGACAGACAGACTGACACGAGTAAAACAATATGCCCCCGATCTTTAGATACGGGAGCATAAAAATGAGTATGACTTCACAAGTAGCTCTGATTTGTTGATAGTCTTCATTTTCAGGTTTTGGTCAGGATGTTTGATAATTTTTCTATCAATTAGAAAACTGGTTCAATTCTGAACCACAATAGATGCAATATGTTTCCATGTTTATTTTCAACCTACAAAAAAAAGAAATGTTATATTAACCATGTGTTTGTATAGCGCACTCTGTCTTCCATATCGATTTAACTAAGTCCAAATTCAACATGAAATTAACTTCGAAAGTATGCATATTTTGTATAAAATAGATCATTTAAGATTATGAGGATCATTTTGTTAAAAAAATAAAACAAGTTTATAAATACAAAACGTTGCATTTATTTTACAGCTTTGGGTAAATTTACCCACTCCTAAAACATTTCAATGCATTGTATATGTAAAAAAGTTAAATTTATGCAAATTTAGACACTAAAATCACCATCAATCGCTGTTCAAAACGAAAAATATACAAAATTACAATACATTTTGCTCTCAGGCAACCGTACATGATTTTTTGTTGTGCTCGCAAGCATCCGTGCTATGAGGTAGCAAGCAGCCGTGCAGTGAGCAGGGAACACCAGTGACAATTTTATAGTCGATATTTTTTAAACCGATGTTTTAACACACTGTTTCGTGTAATATTTGGGGGCATAGATGAATATTCTTCAATGTTTTAAAAGGAGTTGTTCTTATATTAGATACTAAGCGTTGAAATCGTTGTTTGGAGTCAATCAAAATGACGATTTGGAGAAAATTAAGTGAGCAATTGCATTTTCGTCGGAAAATAGAGTTCTTTCCGTAGATATACGTCAGGAATAATAATTTTTCTTATACCTTCCACCATAATACGAGATAAATTCAACACTATTCAATCTATTATGAACTTTTTACCTGTTTTTTAGGCTTCAATCTCCTTTTTGACTCGTTTCCTTACTCGCAAGCGGAAGTTAGTGCGGACAGTGGACTATACACTGTGGTATCTAAATATCATAGAGCGAATTTTCACCAGAGAACACTCGGATTAGTATAATCACGGTGGGGATTGTGCATGATGGGAGGGATAACGAATACGGACTTAAAATAATCTCGATTCTGGTAAGATTTTTTGCAATAACTTCCTTATTTGTGCGTCAATTTTTAAAAGATTTGTTGCATGTAACCTGCCTTACCGAGCTCTTTCATCGGATGTATGACATATTAGATAACTCGTGGTACTATTTCCAAAATATTGTCCCAACCGACCAGAAAGCGAAATGGTATCGACTACGGCCAAATTAACCACGCTTCAGGTAAGCATTTGTGGAACAACTTTCTTATTTTAGCGTCAATTTTCATGCAGTTTGTTGCATGTACTCCGTCTTACTGAGCAAGATTCCACAAACAAGTCATATATCTGAGGAAAGAGCTCAGTAATGCGGGGTAGGGCCTACATGCAACAAACCGCTTGAAAATTGACGCAGAAATAAGAAAATTATTGCACAATTTCTTACCTGAAGCGAGGCAAATTTGTCCGTATTGGTTATCCACCCCATCACGCACAATCCCCACCGTGATAATGCACCTGACAAAAATAAAATGAATAATAAGAAAATCTTATCCAAAAAATCCAGTCTATTTTCATTGCTTACGAATACTTCCGGTCCAATTTGCTTCCGCTTCCGTTCTGAAATTGGAAATTACTACTTTCGTTTTGAAATATCAACAATCAAAGTCAACATACATAATGGCAAATCAGACAGCTGTAAAGTTAAAAGCTACCCAAAACTATGTTTATACTATCGATTCGTCAGTGGGAAAAGGAGCGACATGCGAAGTTTTCAAAGGAATACACAAGGTAATGTATTTAATCTAACACTGACCTTTTTCATAGTCAATAAGCTGTAAACGACCAAACATAAATTTTATTCTTTGGTTGAAAGGCATTACTTTAGATGCAAGCATTTTCGAAGCAATGTCTGATTTTTTGTATACATAAAGAATAATGAAGAGAGGGCTTTCAAAGTTTGGAATGAAGAGAGGGCTTTCAAAGTTTGGAAAACATTGAGGAGTGGAAAACTTTGAAGAGTGGAAAGCTATGGTGACTTCTTTCTAACTTTCCCTTTTTCACTATTTCCTATTTCTTTCTCTCTTTAACGCAGACCCAAACATGCAATAATAGTCAAGTGTGATGGCTGTGCGAAACATGTAGCAGGGGTCTCATTTGCCAAAATTTGGGGCCGTTATTGGGCCCCATTCCCAAAGGCAAAAAGTATCTTTTTTTTCCCAATTCTCCTGTGAAAATTCCCAATGAGGACCCAGAATGCCCCATGTTAAGACCTCATCTTCATTTACAAACATTTTGAAGACAGTTTTAGAGTAGATTCTTAAACAAGAGTATGTGCAAATGCATTTTACACCACTACAGTCTAACTTGCAGCTGAAACTGAGTGACAGTATGAATACAAACCTGTTCTAGTTTTTCCCAATTTAGGTTAAAACGGCGCTATTTCTCCCAATTTAACTGGCCCCTGGCCCCAAACCAAAATTGGTAGCAAGACCCCTGTGTAGATGTAGGAAAAAGAAAATTTATGTTGATTCCAAGCATTTCCCCCTTTTCCCGTTATATCATCTATGCTTCACTTACACAAGTGGTTATGAATGTTTATATTGTGATTGTGGTTTAACACAAATAACATAAAACCAGCCTGGAATTTAGCGGTAGTGTTTGGGAAATGGTTAAGTTATCCTACTTCAAAATTGGTGAGACATTGAACAAAATTTGTTATCTTGCATTGAAAAGGAAATTTGACACCATAATCAGGTTTAGACACTAACTTTTTAAGCAGGTGTCCCGTATGCATAATTTGGCAAAATCAGGGACACTTCAATCTATAAAACGCTGATTTTCAAGGGTTTCTCCTTAAATTTTGGGGTCCTTGGGATCTCGGGCCACTGTTAGTGTCGACCCCTGATAATGTCCATATAGATCTACTTTAATTTTTGCAATTGAAGTACTTACTCTGATATTTCTTTTCTTATCTATTCCTCTTCAGAATTCATTCTCTTTTGTCACTTTATTTTGATATTCTTATTTTGAAAAAGGCATAGATCTATATGTATTTTCATAAATACTGGTCCTTACATATATTCAGCCTTTGATTATTCCAGAGTTGTTCTTTCTATGAAATTGTTGTGAGAAAAGGAGATGAAGAGACTACAAGACTGAGTGGACCAAGATATAAGGAGTTATGAGAAATGACTTGAAAAAAATCATCACACTGACTTTTTATTTTACAGATTCAAGGAATAATGTGGAAAAAGAAGAAAATGATAACTATGGCCCAGCAAAGCTTTTTACTAAGAAAGAACGAAACACTCAAAATTTTAGTCAGAATGAGATGACTTTGTCATCTGCAACATCTTTGAAATTTGGCATCAGTCTATTTTTTTTTTTGCAGTCTGGTAATGGGTTAACAGGGGTTCTTTTTATGGTTAGGGGAAGGGGCCCGGCGCCCTTGATTTGGGGAAATGCGTCGAATGAGCTTTTATTGTGGAAAAATTTTCAAGCATGTTTTTTGCTTGAATACAGAAAATGCTTCTAAATTTTAGAAGAAGGTAGATTTTGAAAGTAATCCATAAGCTTATAAACTGAAGATCTTTGGTTGTAAACAAATATACTCCCATGAGAACATTTTAAAGGTTAAAACATTGATTTATGAGGAGAAAATTACAATTTAGGGGAAAATTTCCCAGAGGGGAAGGGACAGGTATTTGGCCCCGATTTCTTAGTAGAAAAAACCCATGGTTAAGTTGATAAAAGTTTTTATTGAATTTTATATCATCACTTTTTTTATTCACCAGGTGTCAGGAGAGGTTAGAGCATTGAAGATATTTGAGACCAAGATGAAGTCTACTGGTATTGCACAGAGGGAGATAGAAGCACTGAAGTCACTAAAACATGCAAACATTGTGGACTTTATAGGAGAAGAATCTGATGTATGTTATTTTCCTTTTGCAGAGCTACAGATAAAAACACTGTGGATAATCACGTTATCCAAAATTTTCAGAAAATCTTCAATAATTTTGTTAATACAGGACCGATTTGAATTGGGTTTGAAGCAAAGAAGGTGGACAGATGTCACGCATTAGATGGATGTGGTTGATTTTTGATAAATCAGCTGATAAAAAAGTTATTGAAGATAAACCAAAATTTTGGTTTATCTTCAATAACCTTTTTATCAGTTGATTTTTCAAAAACCCACCACATTTAGGTTGTTCCTGACATTTTTGCACCTTATCTGCTTTAAACCGAATTCAAATTGGTCAAGTATTGACAAAGTTATTGAAGATTTTCAGAAATTCTAAGTCATGTGATTATACACCGTGAAAAAAGGGTGATGGCTAAAGAGAATGAAATATTTCATTAATTGTTCATCAAACCATATGTTGTTGGAACACATTAGAATCATCTCATAGTGAAGATTAAAATGAGTACCTACAACATAAGTTAGGTTTCCATTTGAAATTAGAAAATAAATAAAATGTATTCATCCACTCTTTATCTGTGACTTTGCTCTTATATTCTTGTTTTTATATAATAAAAAAGTTATGCTTAATTATGCTGAACAATAAGGTATATCCAGTTTTCAAAAACTTAATGCATATGACATTTAACATTTCCTAATGTAATGCCTTTCTAATATTATTGCATCTTTACCATTTCCCAAAAAACAAAATTTGAGGTTGTCATGATTCAAAAACTTTGGCAGACAATGAAATGGAATTTAATTTTCGTAAATCTACAATATAGGGAAATGTTGATTCTTCTTTTGGCTCAATAGTTCCCTAGTTTTTTTCTATCAGAGATGCCAATACCAGATCTTGTTTCACTGTGTATAACCGTACAGTGAGCCAAACCGGAAGTGTCAGCGACTGTACGCACAAATATCACTAGTTCACGTCAAATAATTCAACAGTCATTTTTTTCGTATCGAGGTAACTTTTTATCTATTCATCGCTTTTGAACGCGGTTTGCGATTATAAAAAGCGAACTGAACATACCTGTCATTTTTGTTCTTCGTTACACCCTGAAACGGCGCTTTTGTCTACAAATCAGGATTTAGCACTCGCAATCACCGAGTTTCGTTCCATTTTGGCAGTGGTTGTGACAGATTTTTCTCCCGAAAGGTATGTTTCAACACACAATACATAGTGTTTTACTGATGAAAGGGTAGTTTAATCTAATATTTTGACAACCCAATTCTCCGTTTTGCAACGGGAGCTCGGATATTTGAAAAAAAGCCTACTGAAAACAACCACCCTGTTGCCAACAACTGTACGACTAGTTTCCAAAATGTTTTTCGTTACCGTACGACTAGTTCTTCGTTACTGTATGACTAGTGTCCAGTATGTAATATATGTTTAGGTTTGATTTTGTGGGGTTTTACGCCGTTGTCAATTGCTATGATCATATCGCGGTGGCTGAAGCACCTAACCATTGGTACCTGTTGTTTCTCATACTAGTACTGGCACAACACCGTAACCGAGCCTCTAGCTGCTCGCCCACATATGTTAACGATATCAAACCATTGGAGAGGGGCATTTTTGTCAGAAAGGACATTTGCCGCGGCCGGGTATCGAACCCGGGACCTTTCGAGTAAGAGGCAGATGTGCTACCAACAGGTACTTTTGCTTCAATACCAATCGTATTCATTTTGAAAATTGATATTTGTATTAGGGATCATTTTGGGGCGCGATTTGGACAAATTCCTTCATTTTTTTGCCAGAAATCTCACTCAAATTTGTTCAATGGGAGAACAATCTGACAGAAAAATGTAAAATATACTAGAGGAAAGAAGAAACACAACGACTATTTTTTTCTATTATTTCTCTTAATTCTTTTATGATATTTAGTCAAAGTTGTTACTGATAATTACAGGGAACTGTAACTTGATATTGATCTTTGTGTTTACGTTAGAACCTGTCTTACCTGTGAGATAACGTCAAAATAGACGTCTACACGTTTCTCACGTGCAAACCTTTAAATACCCAAACTTTACATAAAAATCTTTTGATTTGTGTAAGAAATGCCAAGTGCTGTTTGATTTGTTGGTTTTCGTTGATCGATCTCTAGTTATGAAATAATAACGACTTTAGAGGTCTTTATTCGCCAAATAAAAACCGATGAGCGACGGACTACATCATCAGTGTAGGTAAAAACCGAGGCGCTCAGCGCCGAGGTATTTGCCTTAACATGTAGTTCAGAGGACAGAGGTTTTTATTTGGCAAATAAAGACCTCTAAACTTGTTATTATCTCCATTACAACACTCTAAATAAAAATAAAACGCACATTCGAAATGTGTTGTTTTGTGTAAATTCTGCCATGATCTAGTTTTCAGCGTAGGAAACGCATTGGTGGTTTAGATACATTATTGATGACGTCATTTGACACAGGTGATGTTTATGGTTGTTTTTGTCATATTATGGAAATGGAAATTAACAGCAATTAATCTGAGATGCCTTGTCAAGTGAGCCGGGACTTCATGTCCGGAGAGTTAATGTCACAGCCCTTGTGTCTGCGCAGGTGTTGCTTTGCGTCTTCAGGGTGTTTCACATAAAAGTTCGGGCGACCCGGAGATGTGGTACTGGCATATTTTAGTAGAATCGGTGATATTACTGAAAATTAGTTGGCGGTATGTCATTGATTGATAGAGGCATCAGCCAACAAAAACAGAATATTTTCATGATATATATAACTTTTATTGCCTCCATTTTCTGGAGATTTACAAAAGCATGTGACAAACAATTGAAAGCAAAAAGTAGATAAACATATGAAACAAAATACAATTATTTATATACATGGTTGTTTTAACGTCTCTTTACATACAAAAATTTGCATACACATGGATTCGTTCAATCCTTAGTTCTTAAGTTATCGTAAGAAGAGGAGCAATAACTCGTACGAGTCATTATTTCTCATCTTACGGTCACTATTTAACATGTGTACACAGACCAGTAGGTAGATTTACATATTATAAATAGTATGAATTAATTCGGCACACCGTACCAGGAATACTGGATATTGTTCCAAGTTCAAAATGTTTTCCAAACGACCATCGATTTTCCCTAGCAGATAAGGCATAATTTGTGGTCTTGGTAGGTTCGCTAGGAAATCACCAAGGCCAGGATTTATTCCGTTCAAATGATTCTGTAGGACAAGATAGGGCACATATCGGTCTATCGAAGAAAATCTGTTGGGATTCTGCCGAACATCTAACGGACTCTAACTAAATATTTAAAACATCGCCGACGTTCCAACTTCCAGGAAATTTCATGTAACACCGACTTTCTTAAATCAGCCGGTATCAAAGAGATTAGCCGCCAACGCTGGGGCGTCGCTTTTATGTGACTACTCGACCAAACCATTCCTTAGTCAAGTGACTACCTTGGTATACTTCTACAGTGTAGTTTGAGCATAGAAACAACATAGAACCGCACACATGCCCATACCGCCAATGCCTATGTGACTCTACCAGGCAAATATCACATAAAATTTGGTTGCGCCGTTTTATGAGCGATTTCGCTCGTTTTGTTGCTGTCAGACCAGTAGAAAATATTGTCGTAAGACTGACGTCGATTTGTTTTGAAGTGCTTGGTTTTCCTATCAGCCACATTACAGCCGCGCCATGGCAGTGGCTATTACCTTTATTTTGCAATTAGGCTGGTATGCAGGTCATCGGATGAAACTGGTTGGACATATGCAATGCATCTGAGTGGGACCCAGCGAGATGTCAACGATAGGTCACTGATGATTGCAAAAATGAGACAGACACTTCAGCAATGTGTAAAAATTCAGCTGTACAACGTCAGACCGTCGACAGTATCCCGTCAAATAGTCGGTGTGTAGTCACCGAGGCTTCATCGACTTCTTCAGACATTCAAAATGCCACTGATTGATCGGTTGATTTTAACTTGACCTGCAAATTGGCCGACAAGTCGCCGATCATACAAAAATTGCTATTTCTGTCGGTCAATGCTACGATCAATCGACTATGCATCTCCGATTAATCGCCGAGAATTCACCTATATTACCAAAAACCCCATTGCAGGCCCGTCAGAGCGTTCATGTGACAGCAGCAACCGATCAAGCAAAATCAAACAACCAACCCGCGGCATTTTTAGTCGGTAAAGCGTTGGCGACATCTCACCGGCGATTGGACTTAATACTTCAATTATACACATCACAAACTTGTTTGATCTCTTTTGTCGTGTCGTGCATTAAATCGCCAATAAAAGAAAAAAAAAGAAAAAAAAAAACAAAATTCAACACCAGATTAAAACTACCTAATCAACTGGGGGCATGTTAGATTTTGATTCTATTGGGTTTTACGCCGTTTTCAACTGCTATGGTCGTATCAAAGCGGCTGGGGCACCTAACCATGGTTTCCTGGTATTTCTCTCACCATTACCATCACAAAATCCAAACTTAGCCTCCAGCTGCTCCCTCATATAGATGACACCCGTTTGCGAGTGACAAATGACTTTTGTCTAATGTCAGAATGGAAACTGACCAAGTTGGGGTTCCAACTCGCGACCCCTAACGGCATGTTAGATGTATAAAGAATTTAGTAAATGGTCAAATACTTTTCACAGACAATTGGCCAGCATACAGCCATTTATCTGACAATGAACAGCCAACATTTCCAACATGTTCTTAAGGTAGTCAATACCTAACGAGACTCACGCGACGTCGGAATTATTCAGGCAATGTCGTTAACATGTGGCAGTGGAACGTTCCACCGCCGAATGTTTACAATCATGTTGCAGGCATACATTCGGATTAGGTAATTTAGGTAATTTGAACGATGTCCCTCGAAAAATTCCAATGCAGCATGATTCCCAATAAGGGTGATCTACCTTGATTCAATTATCAGCAATTTCTTGATAAGTTGGCAAAGTGGACATGTATCATTCTACCATACGTCGGCAAAGCCATAAGCCATCAAAGCAGAATATGAGAATACAACCATTCATCTGACAAAGTACAGTCGATATTTCCAACATATTCTTAACCCTCTCCCAAACGGCAAAATTGTAGGGTGATCCACTTCAAAAACTGCCAAAAATGACTAAATGTAAGGTATTAAAGACATAATTTGTGTAAAATATGGCATAGAAAATATTGAGACAAAAGGAGAAACTTCTGGTTATCAGCAGTTTCTTCTTTTGTTTCAATGTTTTCCCAAGGCTTTTCTATTAGGGACGTCAAAACCAGGTCTTGTTTGGGAAAGGGTTAAGGTAGTCCATCCCTAAGGAGATTCACGCGACAAAGGAATTATTCCGTCAATATGGTTAACATGCGGCGGTGCAACATTCCACCACCGTATGTTAACGACGTCATACATATAAGTTCGGATAAGGTAACATATGTAAACGATGTTGCATGAATATCATTACGGATGGACTACCTTAATTCAATTATCAGCAATTTCTTGATAAGTTGGCAAAGTGGACATGTATCATTCTACCATACGTCGGCAAAGCCATAAGCCATCAAAGCAGAATATCAGAATACAACCATTCATCTGACAAAGTACAGTCGATATTTTCAACATATTCTTAAGGCAGTACATCCCTAAGGAGATTCACGCAACATAGGAGTTATTCCTGCAATGTCGTTATCATGCAGCTGTGGAACGTTTCACAGTGGAATAGTAACAATGTCGCACATATAAATTCGGATTACGTTACAAAGGTTATCGACGTCGCTCGAAAAATTTTGAAGGCGCTTGAATCTCATTTGGGATGGATTACCCTAATGGAATTATGAGCAATTTCTTGATAAGTTGGCAAAGCCGACATACACTTTTATCATTCTACCATATTTCGGCAAAGCCATAAGCCATCAAAGCAGAATCCCAGAATACAGCCATTCATCTGACGAAGTAAAGTCGACATTTCAAACATGTTCTTAAGGTAGTCCATCCCTAATGAGATCCATGTGACATCAGAATTATTCCGGCAATGTCGTTTAAATGCAGGGGTGCAATGTTCCACCACCTCATGTTAACGATGTCACACGTATAAGTTCGGATTAGGGTTGGACTACCTTAATTCAATTATCAGCAATTCCTTGATAAGTTGGCAAAGCGGATATGTATCATTCTACCATACCTCAGCGAAGCCATAAGTCATCAAAGCAGAATATCCGAATACAGCCATTCATTTAACAAAGTACAACCAACATCACCAAAATATTCTTAAGGTAGTCCATCCCTAATAGAGTTTTGCGTCTTACGTGGACTTCGACAATGGACATCGGACGTGGACTTTTTATTGGGGGACGTCTCAGCCTTTTGCATATAACGGTACATGTAAAAATGTACCGGTCAAAATCGAAAGCGAATAGACTCGTGTTCATTATATTAGACCCACTCAATTGGTTTTTATTTGTACCGTTTAAAAAGTGAACTTTATTGAATTACAAGTTAATTAATTGAAAGTTGTAAATAAATACAGATTGCGTAAATTAATATGGGTTCATTATGTATACAATGTATGTAACGACAGACTACTTTTCCTTTTTGTACGCCAGTCGAAAGTAGGACGTATCATGATATCACCCATGGCGTCCGATGTCCGGCGTCTGTGTGTCCGGGCAGCGGTCACTTCTTTGTACGGAGCATACCTCTGTCACCTTATGTCCGATTGACTTGAAACTTTGTAGTTATATTCTTCTCATCATTGCGGAGTGCAGTGCACAAGAACTCTACCTAGTCCACTTTTTTAAATTGCCCTTTGTTGCTTTTCATACTTGTATCGTGTCCGGAGTATATTTTTAAAAGAGTAATAGCTAGGATAATGAACCTTCATAGGTGTATAGATCTGATCAAGGGGAAGTACAGTGTATAAGAACAATAACTGTGCCTGGCAAAATTTTTAGTTATTGTTGTTTGGCATTCTTCAAGTTTGTCATGAGTACATTTCTCAAAGTATAATAGCCAGGTTCATGAAGCTTCATTGGTGGATAGATCTCACCAAGGAGAAATGCAGCGCATAAGAACCGTAACTCTGTCCTGCTTATTTTTTTAGTTATTGTCCTTTGTTGTTTTTCATATTTCGTTTTATCCGGAGCATAATTGAAAAAAAAAAGTCTTCAATAAATCTGTTAACACGTTCCCGTTTTGAATTTGCTCAATATCATGCTTTCTTCATTTACTGAATAATTCTTGTCATATTTTGCTACCATTGCCTAGACTAATTGCAACTTGTAAGTTATTCATTTATTTATTGATAGCTATGTAAGTCATTTTTAGAAACATCTTATGGCCAAGAAGAAAACCTTTTCAGAAATAATGATTACTTAATAAGCGAATTTATTTTGTAAATATGATAAATACATGACTCAAAGTTCACAACCTTTTCTGTGCATGCTGATGTATATGCACATTAAAGCTGTCGTTCTGCAAACGAAAAGAAGAAAAAAACGATAATGGAATAATTTTGAATTCTGAGAGGTTATTTGGCTCATCCGACGAATTAGTTAGATGTGCTTTGTTGGAGTGCGGCAAATCCAAGACCGTTTTCCTTGGGACATCTCGTGATCACCCTGATCAAGCTGCTTCTGCAGTGGAGACGAACCAATTCCTTAAATACGCCATTCGAAACGGAATGCCAAGTAAAAGTATAATAGTGATTGAAAACAATTAAACAATTATAATAGATTTATCAAGTTCAAAATATCTTCACTGTTTTGAGAGCCAGATTTATATTCGAGCAAAACGAAATCTAAAATATATGCATTAAACTGAATTTTACTTTATTTTGCTTTAAACCCCATATATTCCGTTTTTATTCACCTGAGAGGGTGTGGCTAAGTAAAGAGGTTATTCGACGAGTTTACTTCTCGATACCTTGGTTGATAGAAGAGAAAAAACGTGCGGCACGAGCATGAACATATTTCAAATTGAAACAATGCGCGATTGTAAAATGTGTTGTCATAAAACCTCTTAATAGTCTATCGGTTATAACTGTAGACTTGAATACAAGCACTTAAAATTTAATAAAAAGTTTATTTTATCAAACCATTTATCGTGAGCTGTACGGGCGAATTAATGTCCTAACTCGTTTATTCTCGAAAGAGAAAGGGTTTGTGTTGATTCAATTTTCATCAACAAGCAACATAACTTTGTTTGTATACAACTCTACAGTTATAACCGACGAGTTATAGCTACAGATTGATTCACGCTGTAGTTGTAATGTTTTACAATAATACCGACGAATTACCGCTAATCGAGAAGGCTGTTTCTCCCCAAGCTTAAATGGAATGAACCGTTTACTAAGCTCCGCCCTGTCTCCCGAATAAAAACAGAATATACCAGTACATGTACCGTTATATGAACAGGCTGAGACGACCCCCGATAAAAAGTCCACGTCCGATGTCCACAGTCGAAGTCCACGTAAGACGCAAAACTCTAATGAGATTCACGGGACGTTTGAATTATTTAGATATAATCGATTTACAATTAAACGAGAATAATTACAGTTGAATTGCTTTATCAAAACAACTGAAAATATTCTCGTTTAATTGTGAGTCTATTATATTGTTGTTAACATGTGGCTGTGGTACGTTTCACCGGGGAATGTTTACAACGTCGAACTTATAAATTCCGATAACGTAATAAATGTTAATGATGTTGCTCGAAAAATTTTGAAGTTGCATGAATCTCATTAGGCTTGGACTACCTTAATTCAATTATCAGCAATTTCTTGATAAGTTGTATAAATGTATGCGGGCAGAAATAACACTTAAAGCCGTGTTCAGACGTCATTCTTCATCTGTGCTGAAACGAAACAAGATAAATTTAGACAGTCAGGATTATCATAATTATGTTTACAAAATGTATTACATAATTAATTAATTATGTATTTATTTTACATTGATTGGGAATCAAGTTCTTAAAGCTTAGATTGGTCCTTCTCGATACCACTCCTCCCAGACATATGTTAAACATGTCGCTATGCCAGAGCGAAACTATTGTACCCCCATTTCCCAAATTTTATAGGAGAGGAAAAATACTGCTTAATTCTCTTAATGTTAAATAACAACTTGGATAACACACGTAACTTTTGAGAAGAGTTATCATTGTTTAATTTCGCGGCTTATACTCCATGGATTAAGACAAGATAAAGTTCGCCGTACGTGCATTTGAGAGGGCCATTCCAGATTGTAACTCGACTTTGCCCCGAATCCAGTGGTTTCTTCTAACATTCTAGCGAAAAATATTCTGTGCACGTGAACGCCATCCACTTTCGTTTCTTACCGAAAAATACTGACCTGATTATTTGAAAGAAGATCACTCAGATTATTTGACCTAGAGACATAGTGTCTGACCATCACTCATACTCAGAACGCCTGCTTGATACATGTATAGCGGACGAGAATTTACCTGGCAGAGCTTTCCATTCAATTAGCATGGGCTGCTCTGCCAGGTCATTTCTCGTGAGGTATATATTGAGTATATGTAAAAAGCGTCAATTAACAAAAGGGTTGCTGGTTTACGGAGAAAGAACACATCTTGAAATGAAGTATAGGGCTGTTAATTAAATGCCTCATACCCTTTGCTTACATTTCCGAAGAAAAAATAAACGCAAAACTACAAAGCAATTAACTAGAGTAACGAAATCCAGCCCATCAATACATTTTTATGGTGACACTAGTCGTACAGTTGTTTGACGATAGGTTGTAAACTAGTGATTCTGTACACTTGTCGCTAGTCGTACAGTCAGTCGGAAGACAGGGGTGTAATTCTTCGCTAAATACTCCGGACTGTATAATAACTAGGGGAAAACAGGGACATAGAGCTTCAAGAAGAAAGATTTGCCTGTCTTTCTGTGCGTGTTTCATCAAAATTCATGCACTCAGTAACGAAAAATGACATTGGAAACACAAATTTGATGGGTCGGGAAAATGAAAAGTCAGTGATTTGCAACCGAAATTACTGTTTGATGGGTAAAGTATACATACTATCACAAAAATCATCACCCAGGCTGAACAACGTTTAAGTTCGCTCATCAACATCGAAAACCGCGTTTAGATTCGTTTCCTGAGCGTTCAACAATCTCGATATGAAAACGTGACCCTATTTGTTTATCGAGGTGAACTAGTGATATTTGTGCGTACAGTCGGTGGCACTTCCGGTTTGGCTCACTGTACGGTTATACACAGTGGTTTGGGAAAGGGTTGATAAACTAAGACAAATTATGAACTCTAAAGACTCGGTGAGTTACCTGTCTCAGATTTTTCAAAAGCTTTTTCAGCCTTTTGCCAAAAACTATGTCTAATTACCTCATAACTCACACTAGTCAGTATAACCCTTTCCTGAACGACAAATTTTTGGGTGTTCCAATTCAAAAGCTGTTGCAGAAAACAAATTGATGTTGTTAAAGATAGAATTTTTGTAGAATATAGCTCATAAAATATTGAGACAAAAGGAGAAACTGCTGGTTCTCAGCAGTTTCTTCTTTTGCCTCAATGTTTTCCCAAGCATATTGAATTAGGGACGTCAAAACCAGGTCTTGTTTGGGAAAGGGATAATTGACAATGTATGTCATCATTGTTGACTTCTTTAATTTTCTCTGTTTTAAGCTTGAGAGTGGTAAGATAGTAGCTGTAATGGAATATTGTGAGAAAAGTTTGTACAGTATGTTGTGTGAGCCTGAACACAGATACGGCCTCAGTGAAGACGAGTTCATGAGATTCTTTCATCATGTTGGTGAGTCCTTAACCCTTTCCCAAATGGAAAAAAGTAGAGTCTCCCAATATGATAGCTGATAGAAAAGACAAAATCGATGGCGATCATGATGAGATTTGTGTAAAACATAGTTAAGAAAATATTGAGGCAAAAGGAGAAAATGCTGATTATCAGCATTTTCTTCTTTTGCCTCAATGTTTTCTCATGCATTTTCTGTTAGAGACATCAAAACCAAGACTTGTTTGGGAATGGGTTAAAGTAAACCTTTCCCAAATAAAACCTCATTTTTGGTGTGTCTATAAGTAAAGGCTTTGGGTAAGCACTGAGGCAAAAAATAGAAAATATTAATTATCAACATTTCCTACTTTTACCTCGATATTATCTGTACAATATTTTTACCAAAATCCTATCTTTATCAGCAACAATTTTGCTGCCAGTAGAAGCTTTCAAATTGGATTACCATAAAACATTGTTAATTTTGAAAGGTTCTGTTCTATGGAGTCAAACTACAATAATGCCTCATGCAGTCAGTAATGTAAGAGAGTAACAACCCAGGGATTACTGGGTTGAACTTTGTTGTAGGCAATATATATTTTCTGTCATTTGTCAAAAATCTATTGTCTCTCACATGGATTCATTGTAATTTAGGTTGTCTTTGGTTGGGTAATTGGAGTCTCTGATTGAGTATTGTGTTTGTATTTGTGCAAGAAATGCCAGTGAATTTTTTTAACTCTAAAAGGCCTTTTCTGAATGACTAATACTCAAATGGACCGAATTAGAAAGTTAAGGTCATGAAGAAGCTATCAGATCCTGATCAAATGTGAGTGCACAAAGGCTGATCTGATCCATGTTTGTCTCCAATGCTATAAAAGTTATTTTTCCAGATAATCGCTCATATATTTGTATTTGAGTCGGGAATGGAAAAACGTCCCTTATGGCATTTTTAGCTTGACTTTTCGAAGAAAATGAGAGCTTATACTGCCACCCAGGCGTCGGCATCGGCATTGGCGTTGGCGTCGGCGTCGGCGTTGCAACAAAGGTTAAAGTTTTTTCAAACATCTGTTTCTACTTATGCTATTGCTCTGAAACTTTGCACATCCTTTTGTGACCATAAAATTAGCCTCTAGGCAAAGATTCATTACTCTTACATTTAATTTACTGGAATTTTAACCTTTTTTGACTTAGAAATTCTGGGTTAAGCAACTTAGAAAAGTCGAGCGCGCTGTCTTATGGACAGCTCTTGTTAAAAATTGAGTTTGAAGATCAGCCTGTTGTCAAATGCAGTCCAATATGCATACATGCTGCTCTCTTTAAGTTACTAAAGGTCACAAAGAAGCTATTAGAGAACAACGTTTGGCTCAAAAGCCTTAAGGGACGTTTTTCCAGATCCTGGCTCATTTCTACGAGGGGCGTTCATTAAATAATGAAAACATATATGCCAGTCTTTTCATACGCAACATAATTAAGAAATACTTATACATTTACAAAGAACTGCTTTTAAGCTTTAATTGTGAAAATCCAGACTGAGTGTTCCATCTGTTACTGTGGCAACGCATGACGTCACATTCTCAATGGGTATTACGTCTGACGTTTTTTCACGTTATTTTCGCTAAAACAGACTTGCATCATGGTATTTATTTAGAATTTGCGCACAGAAAATGTTTATTCAGTATTATTGTCTGATGGTGTTATGTTTTTACTTCAAAACTCCATGTAAGGTTCTTGCATGTGGCTATACTGAAATCTTCGGCATTGTGATCAAGGGAATAAGGTAAATACAATGATGTGAAAGGAGGTGTTTACACGCTTTTTAACCATATACTCCTCTGTGATATGTACTATGCTAATTTCAAACATTGATTTGAAACATGCAGGGAACTTGTGATTGATAATGCTATGCCCCAACATTAAATTTCTTTTATTCAAAGTGTGATGACGTCATGTTATTGACCCCCCGCACTTTGGATCGGGGGAAAACGTCAAGATTTTCCAGATACAAAGTATCTGATAATGATTTTTTCTATTTTTTTTAGAGAGCAAAGTGACTTTTACTGCTATTTTATGTTTGTACCTAAGACAGAAAATTAACCAGTACAAGGTCAGAATGATTCCATTCTGTTTTCTTGGTTTTTGAGAGGAAAAATTGATGGAAATTGCTGGAATTTCAGAGTGGAAATCATTGCAATTTTGTGACAGTGTTGCCATGGCAACGGTTGTCATGCAAGGTTCTTGTTACTTTGAAAAAAGTTCACATACTTGTTACTTGCATATTAAACATTAACTATATACTTACACATTCTTAACATTGAGCTGATAGTGTATTTTCATTATTTAATGAACACCCCTCGTATGTTACAGTTGAGGGTATGAAGCACCTTAGAGAACATGGATTCTTACATCGTGACATCAAACCTGGAAACATTCTTGTTACAACAGAGGATGATGGAAGGTAAGGGTAATAATATCAAGTGCCTGCTTGCAGCCAACTTGAAATCTTATGATTATTGGTTGATGCGGCCAATGCTAGGTTGTCCAACATACAAAATTTTAAAAGAATTATAAATTGATATGTTATTGATTTTTAAATTCTAATTGGTAGATGGTTTCTGTTGAGCCAATATTTGCATCAACTTCATTTATTCTTTCAATAATTTCTTTTGGCTCTACATTAAGCAATGCTGAACACAACTACAAAAACTCTTACTGTCCCACATTGCTCTGATATACAGGGATAATTCTGGCTCTGAATTTGCATGAGATAAAATGTCGCATTTAGCCAAAACTTATGAGAGAACATGTATTTTCAGTGAAAGATTTTACCAAATTCCTTACTATTTTACATTTTTCTGTGAGATTTTTCTCCCAATTAGCAAATTTGAATGAGATTTCTGGCAGAAAAATGAGAGAATTTGCACAAATCTCGCCCAAAATTATCCCTGGATTTATTATCCCTGATATCACTTTTTTCTGTAGGGACCTAATTTGAAATATAATATTATTTTTCTGCTATTTCTGCGGCCATAAATAAAATCTGCAAAACATTAACCCTGGATGTAGAGGTTGTTGTGGTTATTCTATAGTCAGTATAGTGACAAGTAAAACATAGAGTTTTCAATCTAACACAAAGCACAATTTCATAGCAATGGAGTTTTTTGCCATTCAAAAATGGTGTAACTACAGCTTAAATTCATTTTTATATGCCCACAGTGTTGCCCATGTATTATGTTATGTCCTTAGTTGTCTGTCCATTATGTATGCTGCTTTTGAAATTCAGATACACAAGGTCCTCTCTGACATATATGGGCTGCTGCAGCTATGTAAAGTTGACATGAACCTCTGTTGTATTATTAAGATTGTGTTGTCCTGTTGTTTCAGCCACATCTATAAACTGTCAGACTTTGGTACCGCCAAACCCATGGTAGAAACAGAGGCCTTTCAGTCATTAGTTGGCACTGAAGAATACTTGGTAAGCTACTTTTTGTTACAATGTTTATGTTTGGGTTTTGTCCCCCATGGACATTATTTACCACTACACTCATTCCTGCTGTCATCACAATGTTGTTTCTTGCCTATCCATACAATTTTTTTCTTCTATAACACACACACTTTCTACTTAAAGTTTCAATAATCTTGATGTTTACAACTACTTTCAAATTTGGTTATAAGAAAATTTCCTGTTTTGGAAAATGTAAATTTTGGTTGGACAGCTTATGTTTTTACTTCCAGCACCCAGACATATTTAAAGCGGCGTTTATAGACCAGGGTATGTCACGAGAGTTTGATGCAGGGGCTGATCTCTGGAGTTTAGGGGCCACACTATACCATGCAGCTACAGGGAGGGTGCCCTTCCAGCCATACTACGGGAGAAATGACCGCAGGCTTATGTAAGACAGTCTTGCAGTTTAATCTTCTTTGGAAAGCTAGTTTCTAGGGATGGGAACGGGTACTCGATTAATCGAGTACTCGATCGAACGTCCGAGTATCGATTACCAATATCACTAATCGAGTAATCGGAAAGAAAAAAATAATGTCAGCAGAAAAATGAAAATTCGTTTCCAAACTCAAGTTGTTGAAAATATCAATCGCTCGTATCCAAACACTGTACCGTGCAAAGGGTAGAGTATGTAACACCTGGTCGTCCGCCGAGTATCTAATCCCTTACGCTATTGTCCTAATTTGCAAACAAGTGCCAACAGCTATTGTTCTCGCTGTCAAACAAAATATCACAAATTTTCGCACCTTCGCCGCTCTGATTTCGGCGATGCATTTTAATTGGACGTCCGTAAGGTTTACCTTAGAGTTGATTGGTTAATGCAATATTCGATCTGCCGGTTATTGTTGAGATTTCATTCTATTGCTGTTTGTTTCTCGAAGGAGAAGCATCTCATTCCCGATTACACGCAAATAAATTCAAGAAAGTCTAACAATGCCTCCCTCTAAGTCTATAGTGACTTGTGTATATCTCACAACATGTGTAAATAATACGAACGCTTAGGAGATAGATAACAAAAACAACTTTCCGGATTTTCATCAGTTTAATGGAAAGATTTTGACACTTTCTGCAATTCTCATCATATATCTAACAATTGTCTATTTTTCTCAAGTAAATTACTGAACAATTGTCATCTAAAGAGATATTTATGCAGAGGATATGATGCATAAATCGCTTATGAACAAGTTGGAAAACACAGATACTATAACCGAAAAACGACGTTTCTATCCGAGTACTCGAGTACTCGATCGGAAGGGTGACCGAGTACTCGATTATTAAAATTGGTACTCGTTACCATCCCTACTAGTTTCTGATACTTCAATTTAATTCAATAGTTATCCAAGAAATAAGTACTACTTAACTTTTACAATATAGATAATAGAAAATTCGAAAGCATATAGAAATGAAACATGTGAACATACATATGATTAAACAAAAACATTTGATTAAACAAAAGCATAAACACATTCACTAGAAGCTATAAATAAAGCCCTGATATCATTGATTTTGATTCAAAATGATCCAAAGGAAGGAATAAGTTTAACCTATTACCACACAATGACTCTTTTTGACTCCTTACAAGAAAATGGCTTTGAAAAACACTGTGGAAAATGAAGAAATTGCTTGTGACAAGCAATTTCTTGATTTCCCACAATTTTTCTACCCAGAAAGATCAAAGAATGCGAAATTTCATTCAATTCATATTTTTGTGTGCAGCATCTTTGCATTTGGACAAGTCCAAAATTTTGTCGTTTGGGAAAGGGTGAACAATGATTATAAAGATGTACTTTTCTACATTCTAGGTTTAAAATGATAGCACAGAAAGAGTTTGGAGTGATAGCAGGGGAACAACATACAAGAGAAGGGGAGGTTAAGTGGACCAAGGAGTTACCAAGGACATGTCGAATGTCAAGGTCAGATTAGGATATTTTGATACATGAATATATGATATTTTATTCAAATTCATAACATAACTCTGTACCAGAAGTTAAAGTTTTAATCTTGATACAAAGAAGTGGTAGGCAACAAAATGTTCCTACTGGCGTCTGGTTGTCCGGCGTCCGGGCGTTTGGGCGGTGTCCACTTTTTTGTCCGGAGCATAACTCTGTTACCTTAAGTCTGAATTACTTTTAACTTGGCAGTTATATTTTTCCCATCATTACAGAGTGCAGTGCACAAGAACCATAACTCTACCTGGCCTATTTTTGGAATTTTGGAGTCATAAGCAGTGGTAACTGCCGTATCTTGTGACAGTTTGACACCAGTTTGACACATTTTAAATTATTATAAAGATTTCTTTAACATAAGAGTGATATGGACAGTTTGATATTGCTTCATCAGAAAAAGTTCAGTATTTTATTACAGCTCTCTGAACTGATTTTTACAAATAGGTTTAACCCTTTCCCAAACAAGACCTAATTTTGACGTCCCTAAGAGAATGGGCTTGGGAAAACATTGAAACAAAAGAAGAAACTGCTGGTAACCACAAATTCTATCTTAAGCAACTTCCAATTTGTCATTTGTGGCAGTTTTTGAAGTGGATCACCCTAAAATTTTGCCGTTTGGGAAAGGGTTAACACACGTTATTCATAATAAAATATTGGATTGGATACACAAGATTACTTTGTTTGTTTATAGATGGTTGAAGGATGCACTATGTACCATACTAGCTAGATTGATGGAGAGTAACCCCAGACTTGCCATGAACTTTGACCAGTTTTTCCTCGCAGCAGACGACATTTGCAGCAGACGAGTTATTTATGTCTTCTCCACAACGTCTGCCAAACACTTCAGATTTTACCTCAATACAGATTGTGTGTAAGTAGATTTGATAAAACCTGGTAAAAACAACAACTTTTAGATTAGTCCATATCAAAAGGTGTTGCAGAAGACAAAACGATTACCCTGAAAGACTTGTCTAATAAAATTTGACAGGTGGTGCAAAGGACAAAATATTTAATGTCATTGGTAGAAAATTTACATTATTATAGTATAGAAAATGTTGATGAAAAAAGAAATTGCTGATCATCAGTAAATTCTTCATTTCTCTCTGTTTTTTTTTTCAAATTATTTGGACTTAGGATGATTAAAACAGGGTCTTGTTTTGAAAAGGCAAGAGTGGGTTTCTTTCTTTTACTTTTGACTCATTGTTATTCTATGCCTATTTTCTTAGGGACGTCAAAACTAGGTTTTGTTTGAGAAAGTCTTAATGATATGCTCATTACGATGATAGAAAAAAAAATACCTCACAAATGAAAAATTGTTTTCTTAATCTACAGATACTCCAATGTACAAGATTGTATCTATGAGGAGACAAACATTCCAAACAAACAACAGTTAATAAATTATGAAGAATGTAGTTTGCGTGACATCATAAAGGAGACAGATCCTGTTCGTATTTACCCCAAAATGAGCGTGTCATCACCACTCGTCATGATACGATCCTCGGGTATTGAACAGTGTACCATGCCAGATGAAACAATGCCATGGTATAAAGAACCTTTAGAAGGTAAAAGACCTTTTCATACTATGTTTTTTTCTTTTCATACCATTTTATCCTCTGTAAGCCTTTTTAGTTAAATTAGCAAATGTTTCAACATAGACTGGTTACCGCCATTTATACTACTTTTTTTTTTGGACACTTTTATAACTGTCCAAATAAAGAGTAGACTCAATTTTATACCCCCCACAGCTACAAAGTAGAGCAGGGTATATCGGTTTTACCATGTGTCTCTGTCTATCTATCTGTCTATTCATCTGCCAATAAATATTTTGTTTTTGTGCTCTAAGTCAAGAATCGTTTGACCTAGGACCATGAAACTTTATACACTTGTTTCCTTTGAACAAAGGAGGTTGCCTATTTTTTTTTTGGTCATGAAGGTCAAAGATCAATTTCACAATTAGACTTTGTTTAAAATCTGTTTCTGTGCTCTGAATCAAGAACCCTTTGACATAGGGTCATGAAATTTTACACAATTGTTGCCCTTGACCCAAGGAGTTGTCCTATTGTTTTGGGGTCACATAGGTCAAAGGTCAAGATCACAATTAGACTTTGTAAAAAATCTGTTACCGTGCTCTGAGTCAAGAACCGTTTGACCTAGAATCATGAATCATTACACAATTGTTGCCCTTTACCCAAGGAGGTGCCCTATCATTTTAGGGTCACATAGGTCAAAGGCAAAGGTCACAATTGGACTTTTCAACAAGGAAATCAATTTCCGTGCTCCAACTGAAAAAGCATTTGATCTATCGCACTTTTTCATTGACAAGGCGCTAGATGGGGGTATTTGTCAGCTTTGGGTCATTTCTAGTTCAATTTTGTTTTTAGTTTTATTTTGAAAAAAAAAAAAACAACAGAAAAAAAATCATATGTGCTTAGGAAAGTTAATAAACTAAATGTAGCACATGAATTACTTTTCAGACATGGATCCCAAGTTTCCAGATAGTACCCGTACATTAGATGAAGATTACAAAGTTGCCAGGAGTATTTGTGATGATATAGCTCTGATACAACATCTTGTAGAACAGTGTTGTTTGACTCAGGAACTGTTTGAAAAGACAATCAATAGAACAGAGTAAGTGGAAACTAGTTTAAATTTGTTTTAAATTATTTACAAAATTTAAGCATTTGTGAATGGTTTGCGAAAAACTTTTAAGTGTATGAAATTTTACATCTTTTGGTCTGTCTTTGTGGAAATAAAAATAACAAATTTAGAATGAGTACACCCCTTCTTATCTGTAGCTCTGTTAAAATATTTTCATTGTTTATTACAGAAGATGGAAGGAGTTGTTGATAAACCGACTAGACACAGAGGTCAATTTGTATCGAGACAGGGTGAAGGACATGAGACACATACATGCAGCCATTATGGCTAACGGAGGACTACAGTGTTTGTCACCAGCTGATGGGGTTAATATAGAGGGGGTACGTCGTTCATGGTGTTCTTTGAACATTCTTAACCAGCTGGCACTTTATATCCAGCCCCATGTTGGCTCAAGTTGGCGTCATGTTGTACAATTGTGTCTAAAAAAAGCACTTTAACCTGGTCTATATCTCAGGCACTATTTAAGATACACCCTTGATATTTCACACATGGATACCTCCTGCCAAAACCATATGGGACCTCGACCTTTGACCTAGTGATCTTGACCTTGGAGTTTGACCTACTTTTAAAAACTTTAACCTGGCCTATATTTCATGCACTATTATTGATAAAGATTTGGTATTTCACACATGGATACCTCTTGCAAAGACCTTTCATTTGGGACCATGACCCTGGACCTTGTGACCTTGACTAAGGAGTTTAACTTACATTAAAAAACTTTGACCTGGCCTTAGTCACTATTAGAGATAGGGCCTTTATATTTCACACATATATATGTCCTGCCAAGACTTTTCATTTGGGACCATGACTTTTGACCGCTTAACCTTGACCTTTGAATTGACTACTTTTGTGACATGCTCCTGTATAGACCAGCTATGCTTTCCGCAGACAACTCCTATTACTCTTGGCTTATTTAACGTATATCAAATCTCTAATGAAGATCTTCTGATTGTTACGTTTTAATATCTTTGCCTTCAGTCTTGTATTAGAGTTGTACAACACACACTTTTAGCAAGCCGGTGCTTTATGTCTGAGGAGCAAATGTCATGACCCTAGTGTCGTGTCCCGTCGCTTTGGCGTCCAAAAAACTTTTTAATCTGGTCTATCTCAGGCACTATTTGACATACAGCCTTGATATCAAGACCTTTCAATAGGGACTTTGACCTAGTGACCCTGGCCTTAGACTTTGACCTTTTTTTGAAAAACTTTATCCTGGCCTATATCTCCTGCACTATTATTGACAGAGCCTTGATATTTCACACACACTTACCACCTGCCAAGACCTTTCATTTGCGAACATGACCTTTGGCCTAGTTACATTGACCTTGGAGTTAAGCTGTTTCTGTGACAAGCTCCCTTGTAGGCAAGCTACTTTGTCCATGGGCAACTCTTGTTTTCAATGTTTCTTACATACAACTTTAGAATTATAGCCTTTTGTTTATATGTAAGAATCTAGTGTTAGCTTCAGAAAGCACACTACTTCTTTTGTTCTTTTGCATCCTCTCCCAAACAAGGCCTGATTTTGATGTCCATGATAAAAAAAGACTTGTGGAAATATTGAGACAAAAGAAGAAAATGCTGAAAAACAGCATTGTCTCCATTTGTCTCAATAGTTTCTGTGCTACATGTTACACAAGTCCTCCTGTGATCCTTGAGATCAATATCAATTTAGTCAGCAGCATCTTTCTAATTGGGGTCAGTCCAAATTTTTGCCATCACGGAAATGGTTAACCCGCTCCCAAACGACCAAATTTTAGGGTGGTCCAATTTGAAAGCTAGTGCAGACAACAAAAGTGATGTTGATATGATAGATTTGGGTGTACAAAATGGCATGGAAAATATTGAGGCAAAAGGAAAAACTGCTGGTTATCAGCAGTTTCTTCTTTTGTTTCAATGTTTTCCTAAACCTAAGGAGAAACTGCTGGTTATCAGCAGTTTCTTCTTTTGTTTCAATATTTTCCTTGACCTTTTCTATTAGGGACGTCAAATGTAGGTCTTGTTTGGGAAATGGTTAATGCACATCTTTTGACAGCTGAAACAGAAGATCAACAACTGTAGTGGTTATATGAAATATATCCAAGAGACAGAGACAGATGATGGGGGAAGGCTTTTTGTGGAGGGAAGTTCAGATGGCAATAATAGGTATTTTTTAGCTAGACTTTTCGAAGAAAATGAGAGCTTATACTGTCACCCGGGTGTTGGCGTTGGTGTTGCAACAAAGGTTTAAGTTTTTTCAAACATCAATAACTTCCATACTATCAAAGGGATTCAACCCAAACTTGGAATACTTCTTCACCATCACACCCTCTACCTTACTATCAGGGCCCATGACCCTGGCTCCACTATATTTGGAGTTATGCCCCCTTTATACTAAGCAACCTAGAAAGTCGAGTGCGCTGTCTTCGGACAGCTTGTGTTATATTTGTAAGGCTTGAATTATTACATGATAAACCAAAAGTAATCTTTTTTCTCAACCCTTTCCCTAATGACAAAATTTTAGGGTGATCCTATTTGAAAGCTGTTGTAGACGACAAAATGAATGTTAAAAGAGATGAGATGTATGATATAACTCACAAAATATTGAGACAAAAGGAGAAACTGCTGATTACCAGCAGTTTCTTCTTTTGTCTCAATATTTTCCTAAGTCCATTCTATTATAGACATCAAAACACAGTCATGTTTTGGAAAGGGTTAAGGCTTGAATTATTTCATGATGAAGTTGAACCAAAAGTAATCTTTTTTCTTAACATTGTCATGACATGATATGAATTATGTAACATAACACAAATTCTTACATAACCACAGAAAAGATGATTTAGTGTCCTTGAAAGATGGAAGTTGGCTCTGGATCTCTATTTTAAAAAGGATTAGGAAAGGCTGCTTAATAGTTTTTAACCTTTTTGAGTTATTTTTTCATCAGTTTATCAAACTACTGTGAAATTGTAACCAATCCACAAAATTGTCTCCTGGTTATGTACAGTATAATTAAGTTGTCTATTCTCAGTCAAAAGAAGATAGCTAGATGGTTGCAGCAAGCCAAGGATATACGGGTCAAGTTTGAAGGCAGGAGAAGGAACAAAAACATTCCATATCATGAAGAAAAGCTACACAAGTTTGACAGGTCGGTTTTAACTCTTTCCCAAACAGCAAGATTTTAGGGAGATCCACTTCGAAAAATGCCACAAATGACAAAATGGAAGTTATTTAAGGGGGAATGCTCCAGTTTCCTAAATTTTTTCCCAATAATAGAATTTATTTATATTATGTATGTTGAAATTACAGGTTATTACCAATTGAAAAATAAAATAAAAATGGATGGTCAGCGATCTTGTTTGAATTTTATAGGCATTCGTGTAACATACCCCTACATCGAAAAATGCACAATTTCTTGCACCTGTCCAAGGTCACTAAAATGCTAATAAAATTCTGTATATTCGTCGTGTAGTCCCGAAAACGGATTTAAAGTAACGTCTTACATTTAATAAGAACAGAAACCCCAAAATTTGTGCTATTATAAACACGTAAATGTATAAAACAGCATGCTCACGTGTTCGGTTAGATCAACGAAGCTGGAGTGTTTTATGTCAAAATTTGCATATTTTTGGAAATATTTCAAGTTCTACATAATAGAATTTGATAAAACTCCCTCATTGTATTAAGTAACATGTCCTGGTAATAATTCAAAAAGAAAATGTATAGGCCAGCGCACTTATTAGAGAATTACAGCAATTTTTATCAGCTACACATGAATAAAATGACGCAAAACAGTGGTAACTGCATACACACTTACGACTGTCTTGCTCTAAATAATCGATTTCCATCTTGAGGAAATCAGTTTCACATAATAAATACACTTTTACCGTCGAAAATGGTAAATTGCAATAATGTGTTATATTATTGAAACTATGGTAGCGAAACATATTGGTACGAAACAATTGATTTACTTCCGTAATGACCGAGGGTTCCGAAAAACTGGAGCATTCCCCCTTAAGATAGAATTTGTGTAAAATGTGGGCTAGAAAATATTGAGACAAAAGGAGAAACTGCTGGTTATCAGCAGTTTCTTCTTTTGTTTCAATGTTTTCCAAAGCCATTTCTATTAGGGACGCCAAAACCAGGTCTTGTTTGGGAAAGGGTTAAAATGATGGTTTTTAGGTTGTGTCAAATGATAAAGGTCCTTAGAATAAAGCTCAGGACTTTATGTCTGTAGAGTTAATGTCACCTTAAAATTCAGTCCATTATTTTTTTCGTTATGACCTTCGCCTTGTACATTGACATATAGATCTATTTCAAAACTTTTATTCTGTCTATAATCAATGATCAGACATTCCCAAATACATGTAGATACTTAACCCATTAGATCTACCAGATGGCAAATTTTTGGACTGTCCCAAATTCAAAGATGATGCAGAGGACAATTTCAATTTAATATAATTTTATATTTACTGGTCTTTTTAGGTAGAAAACATTGTGGGAAATGAAGAAATTGCTTGTCACAAGCAATTTCTTTATTTTCCATGATGTTTTCCAAATCCATTATCTTGTAAGGAGTCAAAAAGAGTAACTGTGTAGTAATGGGTTAATACCCAAGCCTGTTATTCAGGATTATGTCTTTTGATTCTATGACCTTGGAGTTTTACCAATTATTTTGTAACAAGATTTCATTAATGCAAGCTTTGTTGTACCGGTATTCATATTGTGTATATTTTAAAATGTAACAAACAAAAAAGATGCTATTACAACTTTTGTTAAATGAAATTTTACAGAAAGGAACTGTTGCAGTTACACACAAAGTCTACCAAACTGTGGAACGGATGTAGAAAAACACTGGAAGAAATACATCATCATTTCCTGGCTTGGCATTTGTAAGTTTTAACCAGTAACATAAAATGACACTTTTTAGCACCAAAAAGTTGAACACACTGGTAAAATATTGTAGGAAATGAAGAATTTGCGTGTCACTAGCAATTTCTCTGCTTTGCGACAGTTCTATTTATACAACTGTCCATCTGTCAGTCTGTCTGCACTGCTTTACTGCTTTCCCGCACATAAGTATGGAGAAAAGTTACAGACCACAGATTTAATGCTTAATTGCTTATACAGGTAGAAAATCTTTATGTTTTAGCATGCAACCCTCGAAAGGAAATGATTACCGTTATCAGTATTTTTTCTCTTAAATGTTTTTCCAAGCCAATATCAAGTAGGGTTGTCAGGAGGAAGGACTGTTTTGAAATTGGTGAAGGTAGCTTTGTTGACATTGTAAGACAAAATTTTTGCTCAATCAACTGTGGATGTGCGGTAAGTTTTTCAAGACGGGTTTTGAGAGGTCTCATTTGTTGGATGTGATGGATCTTTTAATTGTTTCCCAAACAATGAAATTTTAGGTTGGTCCAATTTGAAAGTCGCTTTAAACGACAAATTGAGTGTTGATAACGATATTGCGTAAAATATTGCGAAGAAAATATTGAGGCAAAAGGAGAAACTGCTGGTCTGCTGGTTATCAGCAGTTTCTTCTTTTGTCTCAATGTTTTTTCAAGTCATTTCCATTAGGGCTGTCAAAACCAGGGTCCGTATTCACCAACGTTTCTAAATTGATTTTCTAAAGTAAAGTTACATACCAACCAATCAGACTGGCTGATTCTTTTGTTTAAGTTTGTCTCGGCCACTCTGATTGGTTGTAATGCAATTTTACTTTTGAAAATCAATTTAGAAATGTTGGTGAATACGGGCCCAGGTCTTGTTTGGGGAAGGGTTAAACAGCATCTTATGAAACAAAGTTCATTTTCAAATCGGTCACGTTTAAACAGATTCATTGAAAATTGTCTGCAACTGTGGTAGTGCCACGTGATTTCCAAAGTTGCTAATGCTCGGAAAGTTTGTTTTGTATATATAAAGTTCAGTGACAGAGACAAGCCTAAATAACAATCTTGTTTGTACTTCGTGAGGTTTCTACTTGATAATCAAATGTGGGAGGTTGAACTGCTGTTGAACTCAAGATTCTTCTGAATCCTATCTTGTTGTTAACTTATGCTGAAGCTGACAGCTGTTGCAAATCGTCGTTGTAAATGCAAAACCTCATATGTCCATTGTTGAGAATTTCAAAGTACAAACTTGTGTGCCCAGTCAAAACAATTCAC
Source organism: Fragum sueziense (assembly GCA_963680895.1). NCBI lineage: Eukaryota > Metazoa > Mollusca > Bivalvia > Cardiida > Cardiidae > Fragum > Fragum sueziense. Next base: position 12,883,546 of record OY804597.1, read on the forward strand.
ACATGTTTTGAAATATATTTACTGATCAGTATTAATGACACATTATTTGTGAACAATATGTCCAAATTTCAAGTTAAACATTTCACTTTAGGAAAAATTATTACACTTTTTTCCTTCCCTTTGGAATTTTCCAAAACGAGATACAAGGTTTTGCATTTACAACGACAAAATACTGGATTATCAAAATTATACTACAGACTAGTTTTGGTTGATCAGATTATTCATCAAAGATATTGGACTGGAACTCGGGCTATTCAAAACTAGGAGTAGTACCAGAAAGAGCTAAAAGCTAGTTTTGAGTTTGCTTACATGCTAGCATCTACAATTATAGACCAATTAAGACATGACACAATGTTGGTGACTTGAATATCTCAGATGACTTTGATTCTCAGTTTGATTGTATGAAAAAGTCCTGAGTTGTGTGCCATAGAATTGGAAGGAATTGCTGTTTTCTTCTCTCATATTACTCTCACTTGACCTGGCAAATTTGAGATTGCCATGTTTCAGCCTGTGTCATAGAACAGTTAACCCTTTCCCAAACAACAAAAATTTAGACAGTTCCGATTTGAGAGCTACTGCAGACGACAAAATGGTTGTTGGTAAAGATTGTATTTGTGTACATTATAACATAGAAAATATTGAGGCAAAAGGAGGAAATGCTGGTTATCAGCATTTTCTTTTTCTTTCAATGTCTTCCCAAGCCTATTCTATTAGGGACGTCAAAACCAGGTCTTGTTTTGGAAAGGGTTAAATCAGGATCCACTTTGCTATTGAATAGTTGCCAAATGTAATAAAGAAGATAAGGGAACAGCATCTATCATATCAATGCAAGCTGATCAAGATTTTTAGCTGTTCTCAAATGCTATTGGGCCTTTGCTCCAGATCTTGGCTCTTGTATTATATTTTCATGTATTTTCCAGAACATTTGCCGAGTTACAGAAGAGGATTGAGGCACTCCAACTTGAGATTCGAGGGATGAAATCATCCATCAAGAGATATACTAGACATTTTAGGGTAAGATTAAAAATGTTTGGCTGCAGGGGGGGGGGGGGGGGGGGGGGGGGGGGGAGGGGGGGGGTGTTATGGCACTAGATGCTGTCTGTAAGACTATTGGTCAGTCTGTCTCTATGTAGACTTGTCCATCTGTTAGGGATTTCATGTGTGTGCAGCTCCTCCTACAGTAGTGATTGTCACCTTTTGAATTCAGATAACTCTTGTCATACATAAACAATTTCTTCATCACCTATAGTTTCCATCAAAGTAACTCCAAAATTGGCGGTAGGAATTCCTATGATTCATAGAAACTGTTATGCATTCGACCTTTGAGATTCAGATAAGTCTAGTCATATATCGATGGCTCAGCATGAAATTGTTGTAACTGCCTATAAACATATAAGCAGTTACAACCGTTTTGCACTGATCCATAGATATGTGGCACTCTACAAAAAAAATTCTTGTTTTAGCACTTTCTCAAAAAGCAAAATTTTAGTCTTGTCAAGATTGATTGTTCAAGGCACTCCAGCTTTAGATCTATGGGATGAAATCACCAATCAAGAGATGTACTAGACATTTTTGAGTAAGAGTTAAGTTAAGCATTAAGTCTTCTTAAACCACAAAATTTCAGACTTGTCTAAATTCTAAGATGTGGTTCTGACGACAATGTAAATATCACCAAAAGCAGAGAATCTGTCTTTGAAAAGCATTGAACACATTCATGAAAAAGAATCTGCTCTTTTACAATTGTTTTAAGTTTGAAGGGTTGTAAATTTTGTTATGGTTATGGTGGTCCATCTATCAATTATTCCGGCTGTCTATCTATCCAATAATAATTTCTTATGGATGCTATCCATTAATAATTTCTTATGAATGCCACTCCTGCAGTTTCAATAGGAATTTTATCAAGCTTACCATGTCACCTTTGAAACTCGGATTACTCTCATCATTCAGTATTTATCTGTCCTTCATTAAAAACTGTCCAATTTCTTGTGTGTTCAACTCCTGCTTTTCTGTTTTATTGCCTTGAAACATTTTGTGTAATTTCCGACAGAACTTGTCAGACAATATATACACTGCTCCATGAGGCTCTTATTTATACTGTTTCAAATTTAACCCTTTCACAAACAAGACCATGTTTTGACTTCGCTATTAGAAAAGGCTTGGGAAAACATTGAGGCAAAAGGAGAAAACGCTGATAATCAGCATTTTCTCCTTTTGCCTTAATATTTTCTGAGCCAAAATATATACAATATCCATATGAATTTATACTGATTTTATCCTCTGAAACAGCATTTATATTGGAAAAGTCTAAATTTTTCGCCGTTTGGGAAAGGGTTAAAAGTGTATTGGATGATTGTTCCATTGACTAAGTAGTCAGTCAAGTCTATAATGGTTTCCAGTATAACATTCAAAAATGGACTGACTGATTTGGGTCTGGGTATCCTATTTTGGCTTAATCACTACGCGGTGCGCATAACTCCGAATCCTGTCGCCAAAAAGTAGCAAGCAGAAAATTGCAATAAAAACTACATTTGCAACAAAATAAAGTTTGTTTTTCGTCTCAATTTTATCGAATGAAATAATTGATTCAAATCAGATTATCCATTTTACTTTATGCAAGCATATGAAGCAAATGTGCCGCGTGACAGGAAGTACCACGTGTATGCATTTTAAGGGCGCTGACATCTTGAGAGTAGTTTACCCAGAATGCCCAACCAAGATAGATGATAATCGCATGAGGCGACATCTATTGGTAGATAATGATGATTGTCCTAATTCAGTATGACAAGGTTTAGTATTAATATTTTCCAGGTTGAATCTGATCAAAACTGGTCCATGAGCAGTAATGTCAGTAGTGTACCAACAACTCCAAATGGCCTTGATACTCCGGTGACCTCACCACCAACCTTGACCTTGAAACAACCTTTGACCTCACAGACTTCTGTGACATCACCAAGACTTCCCTCAATGGAGACAAGCTTACAGTTTGATAGTGTGTAAGTATTGTCACAGCGGGCATTGGTCCAAAATTTTGGTTAATCATAAATAACTTGTCTATCTACTGACTTTTAAAAGATCCTTAGCTTTAAAAATCTCTGGCATAGTCTGCCTTCTCTGCTTCAAATCTTTTTTTTTTCGAATGGGTCATATATCAACAGAATCATTGAATTATTGAGCCATGTGATTCATGGCCATGCTTGTGCAAGTTTATCTTATTAACCCTTTCCCAAACGACAAAATTTTACGGTGATCCACTTCAAAAACTGCCATAAATGACAAAACGGATGTTATTAAAGATAGAATTTGTATAGACTATGGCACAGAAAATATTGAGACAAAAGGAGAAACTGCTGATTATCAGCAGTTTCTTCTTTAGTCTCAATGTTTTCCCAAGCCTTTTCTCTAAAGAACGTCAAAACCAGGTCTTGTTTGGGAAAGGGTTAAAGTACTTATAAACCACATAAAATCTCTGAATGATCCTTATCTTGTAAGCCATGATTAACTGTTTCTCAAAAGGCAAAGTTGTATATTTGATGTTTTAGAATTTGGATTGGTCCTAAAGGAATGGACATGTTTTTGTTTTGCAGAATAGAAAATGGGAAGAGTGATACAGAACAATTGAAAGAGTTAATAAGTGAGACAGAAAAATTACAGCAACAAAGGTACTTTGTTTTATTTTGTTTGGTTGGTGCAGCATTGTTGAAGCTGTAATTCATATGTGCTAAGACAGTTTTTCATAAATTCCTCGATTATTACTGTATACAAGTTACTGCTAGGATTTATTATGATGTAGTCATGAAATGAATATAATGTCCCTCATATTAAACCTGCTTAACTCCAAACATTCCAGGCCCATAGGAAGCAATTTCATATTGGGTGGGCTCAAGCCCCTGTGTCTGAATATTGGGTGGCCTAAATTGGATTCCCCAAATTTTTGGTGTAAAATAAGGAACATTCTGCATTTTTGATTAACTTTAGGGTGTGTGTGTTTTGGAGGGGGGGTGGGGGTGGGGGGCGGCTAAGCCCCCCCTAGCCACCCCTGTTCCTACGGGCCAGCATACTCAATATAGACCTGCTTTAGATGTCCCTATTAGAACTGGTTTGGGAAAGCATTGAGGCAAAAGAAGAAAATATTGATATGTCACCATATGTCACCATATTGACTCCTGAATTATCTGCCCTTGAAATCTCTATAGGCATATATGGGCTGCTACGAGAAGCATTTGTTTGTGTGTAGTTGTTCTTCTATTTGTTTAGATCTACTGGTATAATTTGAATTTAAGGTACATTTGAAATGATTCATCTTTAGAAACGGAATAAATGAATTTTGTAACAAAGATATCTTTAATTGTATTTCAGTTTGGACTTACTAGAGGCAGATATGCCTACATTAGTGGAAGACTAGCATAACACATACAGAACTGGTAGTGAAGTGATATTATGATATATTATGAAAGTGACTATAATATACCAGCATTACACATTGTCTGCGGACTAGAATGAGGCTTGCAGATTGTTTGATCACAACAACTAAATAAACATTGTGTGCAGCATAGCAAGTTGTATAAAACTGCTCAAGAAGTGATTCAGGATGGTGACAGATAGAAACATCAAATGTTGATATGTTGTCCTTTATATGTATTTGATACGCAATATGATGTTTTTATTCGGTGAAATTGAAAGTTTTGAATGTTTGAATGGGAATTAGGTCAAATGTCCCTTAGAGCAGTTGCATGATTGAAGCTTTCATGGGTCATTACTATTCTACATTTAGGCACGGTCTAAATATGGTCCTCTGTGCTTTCTAAGAGTTGCTACAGTGTCTGAAGAAGTTGGTTGGTACACTATGGATCCAGATTAGACTGTGCATTATATGCATAAAGCTAATCTGGATTCATGTTGTTTTCAAATGTAGTAAGGGATTTTGTCCAGGTTCAGGTTCTTTTGTAACAAGCAATTTCTTCATTTTCAATATTGTTTTCGTAAGCATTTTTCTTGAGAGACATCAAAAGGCGTCATTGTGTGGGAATGGCTTCAGGGAAACTGCTTTCCACAGAATGAGCAGGCAACAAAAGTAATGTTATAAAAAGCATAATATTTGTCCATACATTGTAGTAGCATGGAAAACATTGAGAGAAAAGTGGAATATGACCAGCATTTACTTATCCTCCTGCAATATATATTTCAAAAAAATTTCAAAGCCTTCTGTATTGAAGATATAACATATGTCTTTAGATAAATGTTTGGGAAAGGCTTAATGGAAGAAGAATCATGTAAAATATTTTCATTGTAACAATTTCATAGCAAATGCACTCCATTCTTTTTAAGCAATAAGGTTATTTCATCTAAGACCCCCCCACGCACAACAGCCTCCAAAAGTCGTCCTTGGAGTCTTAAAACGCCGCTCAAACGTTTAGTATTTGTTATTTTTAGTAACATACTCTCAATTCCAAAGCATTTTGGTAACAATACTCTCGAACCCAAAGCGTTTTAATGTGGAATGCACATGCTCTTTATCGCGTTATATTAAATGCACACGCGTCGTCATTGTTTTCTCCACATATTTAGGGAGCCTCTTGTTGATAATGTCGATTTGTGACTATTTTTAGTAATAATTTTCATGAATACAATGTTGATTTCCCAGCAACCCATCGTCTTTGCCTCTGGAAGTGTGTTCTGTGGGTACAGACTAAAACATAAGTCAAAGGACCTTATTGCTGATTATTTCATTTTTACCCATTTTCAATATAAATTGTGGTTTAAAGTGACATTTCACATTTATTTCGTTTTTAAAAAGTATGTCTTGATGCAAAGATTGTTTATTCTAATGCGTAGAAATGCTATTGGTTTTTAGCTCCACTGGCCTTTCAGGCCAGCGGGCTATTGTCATGGTGGTGTGTTCGTCTTGTGTGCGTACGTCAGTGCGTCCATAAACTTTTTCTTTAAAAATCTTCTTCTCAAAAACTACTGAATGGATATCAACCAAACTTCACAGGAATGATCCTTGAGTGACCCTCTGTCAGATTCCTTCAAAGAATATGGTTTGAACCAGAATAACCTGAGTTATCTGCCCTTGAATGTCAAAAATAGCAGGTTTTGACTAGTTTTCTTCTAAAATCTACAAATATTGAACAATCAAGACAAAACTTTGGCAGAATAATGCTGACTACAAGATCTTGCCTTGGTAAAATTTTCAGCTTGATCTGAAGTTTGCATCATGAGTTATGTGCCATTGAAATTGACAGAATTGCCATTTTCGGCTGTATTTTGACTTTGTTTTCTCTCCAGCAACTACAAATATTGACTAAACAGGACAAAACTTTGACAGAATGATGCTGACTATAAGATCTTACCTTGGTACAATTTTCAGCTTGTTTGAAGTTGTTATTTATAAGCGAAAAATATGCCTATAAAGTTGAGACAGAAATGACAAATTCTATATAAATGATTTATTAAATCTGAACTGTTGTCCACAACAATTTGGTTAATTCTAGCTCAAAAATATATATTTCTTGTACAATATTTTGACTTGAAATTTTCAGAATTTTCATAAGAAAAGATGCTCTTTCAGATAGAAGAAAGTAAGATTTGTGTAAAAATAATTGTGAAATGTCACTTTAAGGGAACATATTTACACTTTGTTTACCCCATGTTGTTAAATCAGTTGCATGTTGTTGTCTGTCTGTCTGAAAATTATAACTTAATGCGGAAATGTTTTGTTTCCAGGGGGCATTTATACAGGGTGTTTCATAATATCTGTTACCATTACAAATGAATATAAATCAAAAGTTTTTCATACGAAAAAGACATGTTATATATGTTTGTAAAGCTAACAAAATACCATTTTACGTGACGCAAAAAATACGGGAAAACGTTGACGTCATGACGTCATTTATGACGTCAATAAATTTGGTCAGTTTTTCAAAATGGCACTGCCAATAAACAAGTGCACGGAAGTAGTTAAACTGTATTATGAAACTTATTCACCAATAACAGTCATCAGATGTATGAAAAAACGCTATCCTGGCGACGAAAAACTCAACAAAATGCAAGTACACCGAATAGTTAAACGCTTTGAGCAGACGGGGTCAGTATGTGACAAACGGCTTGTAAACACTGGTCGACCAAAAGCAGTAAGATCTTCAGAGAGTATTGAACAGGTCCGTACGCTAATTGAAGAAACACCACAGAAGTTGGTCAGGAAAGTTTTGGGAAATATTTCTAATAAAGCTAGCGCTACAAGTGTTTACCGGATGCTAAGGTACGATTTAAAGTTAACACCATACACCATATCAATAAAACAACACTTAAAAGATTCAGACATTAGCAGCCGACTTGCATTTGCCGAATGGATGAGAACTCGACCAGATATTGCAGATCACACTTGGTTTTCCGACGAAGCGCATTTTTATTTAAATGCACAGGTTAACAAACGCAACTGCCGTTTCTGGGGCACAGAAAAACCAGACTTTTGCTTGGAAAGATCGTTACATTCTGATAAGTTAACAGTATGGGCAGCATTTAGTTCATCCGGAATAATTGGCCCGTTCTTTTTCGAGGATGAGAATTGTGAGACTGAGACAATAAATAGTGCACGTTATCTGAATATTCTAAAGAAGAAATTTGTCCCAGCCCTAAGGCGAAGAGGTGCCGACTTCAATACCTTATGGTTCCAACAAGACGGTGCTCCTCATACTTCAAGAGAAGTTCTTGCATGGCTTGATGAAACTTTCGGGAAACAATACATCTCATTCAGGACAGATAATGAGTGGCCTCCACGATCTCCAGATCTGAGTCAGCTTGACTTTTTTCTATGGGGATATCTGAAAGATCGAGTGTATAATCCTCCTCCATCAACACTAGAGGAATTAAAGAAAGCAATACAGAAAGAAATACAAAATATTTCATTGGACACATGCAAGAGTGTGATTTCTAACTTTAAAAAACGCGTTGACGTCGTTTTGGAACAGAGAGGACGTCATCTGGAACACATTTTGTAAAATTGTATTATAAATGTAAGGCTTGAATTATTATAAGTATTAATGCAATGATACAATTGTTATATGTCAAATAAAACTTTATTATGCCTACTTTCACTTTAAATAGTTCATATAATTGTGCATTCCTTCATTCAAACACAATGACGTTGCGAAATGGTAACAGATATTATGGAACACCCTGTATTATATAAAGACAACTTGTTTTTGTTTACTGGTATGAAAGTATTATTTTAGACACATGAGTATCCAATAATTACCCAAGCCATACATTGTTTTTACTTTCCTGATAGAAAAGGGTTTTTTAGAAAAATTGAGTGAAAACAATAAAATGCTGATAGATGTGTTAGTCTGCCTTCCGCTCTGTGTTTTCCATGCTCTCACAGGTTTTGAATTACATGTATTTCATATTTAGTGATATCAATATACAATGTTCTATAAGTTCAGAAATTGGGTAGGTCTAAAATTTTGTCATCTGGAAAAGGGTTTACGTTTTCAAAACAACAAATTTTTAGGCTAGTCTAATTTTAAAGCTGCTGCAGATGACAAATTGGTGTCTATTAAGATATGATTTCTGTAAGATATAGCTCAGAAAATATTTGAGGCAAAAAGAGGAAATAACTGGCCATATCAAAACCAGAGGCGTGATCTTTTAACCCTTCCCCAAACATCAAAATTTTAGGATGATCTACTTTAAAAACTGTCAAAAATGACAAAATGGAAGTTATTTACGATAGAATTTGTGTAAAATATGGCATAGAAAATATTGAAACAAAAGGAGAAATTGCTGGTTATCAGCAGTTTCTTCTTTTGTTCTGATGTTTTCCCAAGCCTTTTCTTTAAGGGACGTGAAAACCAGGTTTTGTTTGGGAAAGGGTTAATTTTAAGAGTAGGTGTTCTTTAGAGCACGATTTTTTATGCCGTTCAGTGGGAGGCGCTATTAAGGTAGGAAGGGCCTTATTAGAAACACCACTTTCTAGCCTTACGAAATGCGTCAAATTACACACACTTGTAAATACACTTCAAATAAGTTGATTCATCGTGCCAGATTTCAAGATAATGCTTCAAGAAGAAAGTAATTTACAAATATTATTTTACTCTATATTCATATGCAAGGGAGGTAATTTGGAACATTTTTGTTTAATATTTCCATAAATATACATTGATTCAAATTTCTAAACCGTACAAAATGCTTATGTTTATATTTGGAATAGAAATGTTTAGGAATTACTAGCACTTTTCAAATTTCGCCGCTGGCTCTTTGGTGCTAATTAGGCCCTTCTTACCTTAACCTGTACATTTTGTGGAACCCCTTGGTCAATTCTGTTATGTATTAATATAACAGAGAATTGACCGAGTTGTTCCAAATGCTGCATAATTGTTGTTCAGATGCTCAATACTTTATGCAAAAGAAGATTGCCTTTGTACAGGGAAATGGAGGAAATGTTGTTTTCTGGCATTTTTCCTATTTTCTCTCAATATTTTAATAAGCATTATCCATTTAAGTAATCAAGTAGGGTTCTTTTTTGTTTGTTTTTATATACTTTTTTTTAAATTGATTGTAACTCTTGCTTTTACCTATTTTGACTATTTCATTTAACAGATTTTATCCATTGGGGCAAAGTTTTTATGTTGTGTACTTTCTTAGTACCATTTCTCTGCTGGCTGGAGAATGACTAGAAATTTCTGCTTTTCTGTTATTGCGTTAGCCCCTTACCAAACGACAAAATTTTAGACTGGTTCAAATTCAAAGATCTTGCAGACGACAATTTCAAGTGAATGAATTGTAACATTTTATGGTATTTATGAGTAGAAAGCATTGTGGGAAATGAAGAAATTGCTTGTCACAAGCAATTTCTTCATTTTCCACAATGTTATTCAAAGCATTCATCTTGAAGGGCATCAAAAAGCGTCAATGTTTGGGAATGGGTTAACCTACTCCACATATAATGGCGCCTTTTGACAACCCCAACACAGATTAAAGAATTTGGAAAACATTGTGGTAAACAAAGAAATTGTAACAGAAAAAATTGAGACAAAAGGAGAAAATGCTAGTAATAAGCATTTTTTTATTTGTCTCAATATTTTCCCAGGCCCATTTATATCTAAATCAGGTCTTACTTCGTGAAATGTTTAAGTAAGACTTACTTAGTTGTCTGCTTTGAAAGTTTATATAAAATTGTTGTAAAAGCTGACCTTATGCAAGAACGACTAAACAATGTGATGATATGGTTGTAACCTGATAATTATTTACATATTTCATAACCGTTGAATCACGTTTAGCAGTCATGAGACTAGTTATATAAAGACACTCCTTCTGAAGGTTTTATCAACACACCTGAGCACACAATGCTCTAAGGGAGCTATTGGGAGCAATTGTTCTCCATCCATCCATCTATCAGTCTGTATGTCTGACAGTCTGCCTTTCTGTTCGTAATTTGATGTTGATACTGTAGCATGGACATGAGTAAGCCAATCTTGATTGAACCTGATTTAAAGTTCTTGGATCAGCTCAATTATTTGCCAGATTGGATTGATATGAAATTCTTGGGTTATGTGTTCTTGAATGATAATATTGGTAACTGTGAGATATTTTATGAGTGTCATTTTTAACTTGATCAGAACCTCAAATTCTGAGTTATGTGCCCTTGAATTTAACAAAAAGGCCATTTTCAACTATCTCTTCATGGTAAAAGACCAACAATTTTACTGATCAACACAAAACTTTGGGGAAATGTTGATCTTGCATGAGTGTAATTTTCAGCTTGATCGTTATCAAAATATTTATGTATATAGTATACAAGATTGATCTTCAGCCTGATCAGATTGGAAGGTCTTAAGTTATGTCTGCTCTTGAATATGACAAAATTGCCATATTCAGTAACATCATCTTGATTTAACTTGGTGATTTAGGACCATGGACATCTTGTATTTTTTTTTTCAAAAACCCTTTCCCAAACATGGACACCTTAGTTTAGCATCTCTAATATACATGATTTTTGGAAACGTTGATGGTCAGCATTTTCTTCTTTTGCCTCAATACTTTCTGTGTTACATACAAATCCGTCTGTTAACAAGTTCCATTTTTTCATCTGCAAGAGCTTTTGAAAAGAAAAAGTCAAATTTTTACCATTTGGGAGAGATTACAGACCCTCAAAAAAATCACCACTTTCTAGCTTCTGCTGACAACAAAACTGGTGTAGATAAAAAAGAAAATAATGTACAATAAAAGATAAAGAAAATTATAAAATGCTAGTCATTTGGACTTACTTCTATTCCCTTATTGCTGTCCTTTGGATCTGCAAAACCAAGGGCCAGTTTCATCAAAATGTACAAGACTTCTTTTTGTCCTACCGTTTGTCCTGTGAAGGCTTAACCCTTTCCCAAACAAGACCTGGTTTTGACGTCCCTATTAGAATAGGCTTGGAAAAACATTGAGACTAAAGAAGAAACTGCTGATAACCAGCAGTTTCTCCATTTTGTCTCAATATTTTCTGTGCTATATTTTACACAATATCCTTTCTTTTTTACTTCAAAATTGTCGTCTGCAACACCTTTCAAATTGGAACAGTCCGAAATTATGTTGTTTGGAAAAGGGTTAAAACATCAATGGCATTACAGGCGTAGGACTTGAGGGTTAGGTGATGCATGGTCCTTACACTTAGGGTAGTCCACTCATAATGAGGTTCATGTGACGTCGGAATTATTTTGGCGACGTCATAAACATTTGGTGGTGCAACGTTCCACCGCTGAATGTTTACAACGTTATCCGAATATGTGTACGTATACTTAACGAAAGCTAACAAGGCCGCTTGAAAAAGTTGGACGTCACATGAATCCTATTAGGGGTGGACTACCTTAACATATCATAGGACATCTGTAAGACAAAATTATGTCTTTTTGTGGAAAACATATAATTTAAAGATAGACACAATTTTAGACTAGGGCATATTAATTGCTTGTCCTGTATTTATGTCTTTTTATTATGTATATTGACACCTTTTGATGCCCTACAAGATAAAGGCTTTGAAAATCATTGTGAAAAACGAAGAAATTGCTTGTGACAAGCATTTTCTTCATTTCAAGAACACAAGAAAATTCAAAATTTTCTTTAATTAAAATTGTCATCTACAACATCTTTGAATTTGGACCAGTCTAGAATTTTGCCATTTGGTAATGGGTTAACTAAGACTAACCGCGTTGTCTGCATTGAAAGTCTATAAAAAAGTGGTTATAAAAGCTGATCTTATGCAAGACCGGACTGAACATTTGTGATATTTTTATAACCTGATAATTATTATTTGCGTATTTCATAACCTTTAACCCTTCCCAAACAAGATCTGGTTTTGACATCCTTAAAAGATAAGGCTTGGGAAAACTTTGAGACAAAAGAAGGAAGTGCTGATAATCAGCACTTTCTCCTTTTGCCTTGATATTTTCTTTATTAAGTAAATCATGGACAAATTTCCTTCATTTAATTATCAACATCCATTTTGTGGTCTGCGGCAGCTTTCATTTTGGACGATCCTAAATTTCTGCCATTGGGAAAAAGTTAATGGAACTTGATAATCACTACATGTATTTACATATTTCACATCACGTTAAGCTGTCACGAGACTAGTTAGCTCACCTGAGCACAAAGTGCTCAAGGTGAGCTATTGTGGTCACTCAATGTCCGTCGTCCGTCCGTCCGTCTGTCCGTCCGTCTGTCCGTCTGTCTGTCAACAATTTGGTGTTAACACTCTAGCATCCACAAAAGTTGGCCAATCTTAATCAAACTTGGTCAAAGCAAGTATGGTCATAAGTTCTCGGACAAGTTTGATTATGGGCCTGATCGGACAAGAAAGTGCGGAGTTATCTGCCCTTGAATGTTAAAAATAGCTAGTTTTGACCTTGTTAACACTCTAGCATCTACAATTATTGATCAATCAAGACAAAACTTGGACATAATGTTGGAGACCATAAGATCTGGGATGAGTTCAATTTTCAGTCTGATCTTACCAGAGAGACGAGAGTTATGTGCCCTTGAATTTGACAAAATTGCCATTTTTGACAGTTTTCGACCTTGTTTACACTCTAGAATCTACAATTTAGAATTATCAATCAATCAAGACAAAATTTGGACACAATGTTGGGGATCATAAGATTTTGGATGAGTTTCATTTTCAGTATGATCTGATCAAAAAGTCAAAAGTTATGTGCCCTTGAACTTGACAAAATTGCCGTTTTTGACTGTTTTCGACCTTGTTAACACTCTAGAATCTACAATTATGAATCAATCAAGACAAAACTTGGACACAAATGTTTGGGATTATAAGATCTTGGATGAGTTTGATTTTCAGTCTGATCTAATCAGAAAGTCGAGAGTTATGTGCCCTTTAACTTGACAAAGTTGCCGTTTTTGACTGTTTTCGACCTTGTTTACACTCTAGAATCTACATTTATTGACTAATCAAGACAAATTTTGGACACAATGTTGGAGACCATAATATCTTGAATTGATTCGATTTTCAGTCTGATCTTACCAGAAAGACGAGAGTTATGTGCCCTTGAATTTGATAAAATTGCCATTTTCGGCTGTTTTTGACCTTGTTTGCACTGTAGAATCTACAATTATTAATCAATCAAGACAAAACTTGGACCCAATGTTGGGGATCATAAGATCTCGGATAATTTAGATTTTCAGTCTGATCAGATCACAAAGTGGAGAGTTATGTGCCCTTGAATTTGATAGAATTGCCATTTTCGGCTGTTTTCGACCTGTTTTACACTCTAGACTCTACAATTAGTAAAGACAAAACTTGGACACAATGTTTGGGACCATAAGATCTCAGATGAGTTCGATTTTCAGTCTGATCTGATCAGGAAGTCGAGAGCTATGTGCCCTTGAATTTGAAAAAAAAAACTGTTTTTCGGCTGCTTTCGACATTGTTTATACTCTAGAATCTACAATTATTTATCAATCAAGACAAAACTTGGACACAGTTGGGCACCATAAGATCTCGTAAAAGTTGGATTTTCACAACGCTATTGACCATAAGTTCGTTCTCAGTCTTAAAGTCATAAATATTAATTGAATTGAACAAAAGTGTTGTTCATATCATTTTGGTTCAGGTGAGCGATATAGGACCATCATGGTCCTCTTGTTATATAAAGGCATTCCTACTGAATTTTGTACCAACTCACCTGAGCAGGAAATGCTCAAAGGGAGCGATTGCAGGCATTTACCTGCATCCATCTATCCATCCATCAGTCTGTATGTCCAACCATCAGTCTGTCCGTTAAAAATTTTTAGCTCGACTTTTCGAAGAAAATGAGAGCTTATACTGTCACCTGGGTGTCAGTGTTGGCGTTGGCGTTGCAACAAAGGTTAAAGTTTTTTCAAACATCAATAACTTCCATACTATCAAGGGGGGTTCAACCCAAACTTGGAATACTTATTCACCATCACACCCTCTACCTAACTACCAGGACTCATAACCCTGGCTCCACTATATTTGGAGTTATGCCCCCTTTATACTAAGCAACTTAGAAAGTCGAGCGCGCTGTCTTTGGACAGCTCTTGTTATGTTTATACTGTAGCATCTATAAAAGTTAACCAAGCTTCATTGAATGTGTTCAAAACAAGGAAGATTAGGATCTTGGATGAGTTCCATTGTTTGCCAGATTGGACATGAAAGTCCCCTGAATGATATTTTTTTGTCTTTGTTCAGAGTTTCATATGCACAGTTATCGACCAATCAAGACAACACTTTGACCTAATGTTTGTGACTGTGAGATATATTACGAGTGTGTTTTGTAGCTTGATTGGAACCTTATATTCTGAGTTATGTGTCCTTGAATCTGACAAAATCGTTATTGTCAACCATGTTTCACAGTAAAAGACACAAAAATTGACTGATCAACAAAACTTGGACTAAATTTTGGTGACCATGAGATCTTGCATGTGTGTAATTTCCAGCTTGATCATCATAAATATGTTTGTGTAAATAAGATCTTGGACAAGAAAGATATTTAGCCTAATCTTAATTTTAGATTTTGAGTTATGTGCCCTTGATTATGACAATATTGCCATTTTATGTAATGTTATTATGATACAAGTGGGTGATTATTGTCCTCTTGTAATTTTTTTTAATCTGTTCCCAAACAAGACCTTGGTTTAGCATTCCTAATAGATATGTTTTCGGAAACATTGAGGCAAAAGAAGAAATGCTGATTATCAGCATATTTTCCTTTTGCCTCAATATTTTCTGTGTTGCATTCTTCACAAATTCTTCTGTAAACAACTTCCATTTTGTTGTCTTCAACAGCTTTAAATTGATGAGAAAAAGCCAAATTTGAAATGTTTGGGAGAGAGCTTTAAAGCCTTTCCCAAACAATAGAAATATAAACTGTTTCAGTTTGAAAATAATTGCAAAAGACCCATTTGCTGTTTATGAAGATAAGTGTAAATTGTAGTACAGAAATATTGAGACAAAAGCTGAGATTTTTATCAACGATCTTACAACGATGATAGGTGGGAATTCATAGTGGTGATTTGTTCTATGATTGTTGATAATACAGGCCCCTGGTTAACAGTATTCTTTCAATTCTGTCAATGTTTTCTAAATGTTTTTATATTGTGTCTTTTAAAAAGCAGCATTGCATTTTATTCCCAAATAACAACTTTTTATATTGATGCTATTTTGAAGCTTCTACCGACAACAAAACTGGTATAGATAAAGAAGAAAATTATGTACAATAAGAGACAAAGAAAATTACAAAATGCTGGTCATCTGTACTTTCTACTATTTCCTTTTAGGTGTCTTCAAAACCAAGGGCCATTTTCATCAAAATGTACAAGACTTCTTTTTGTCCTACCATTTGTCCTGTGAAGGCTTAAAACATTAATGGCATTACAGGTGTAGGACTTGAGGGCTTGGTGATGCATGGTGCTTACACTTAGGGTAGTCCACTCCTAATGAGGTTCATGTGACGTCGGAATTATTCGGGCGACGTCATAAACATTCAGTGGCAACGTTCCACCGCTGAATATTTACGACGTTATCCGAATATGTGTATGTATACTTAACGAAAGCTAACAACGCCGCATGAAAAATTTGGACGTCACATGAATCTTATTAGGGGTGGACTACCTTAACATATCATAGGACATCTGTAAGACAAAATTATGTCTTTTTGTGGAAAACATATAATTTAAAGATAGACACAATTTTAGACTAGGGCATATTAATTGTTTGTCCTGTATTTATGTCTTTTTATTATGTATAATGCATGAATTTACATGACTTATTGCATCATCATTTTAACACATTTTAACGACTTTTTTAGAAGGGGGGACAAATCTGGTCACCTGGGTGTCCGCATTGGCATTAGCCTTTATTAACGTTTTTCTTGGAAGTCTCATATCTCTGTTTCTACTCAAGCCTTTGCACAGACAAATTTTATCATGTTCTACAATGTTTTCCAAAGTCTTTATCTTGTTGGGCGACAAGATGTGGGAATGGTTTAAACACTGTTTTTTTTGTTGATTCTTTCATATGATATTTGTGTTATTTGTTAAATATATATAAAATATTTGTGATGTTATTGGAAAAGGGGCCTTGATGGCATTCTAGACCAACAGGGATCCAGATCTGCCTGTTTGGATTCTTCGAGAGATAATCATGGATCCCAATCAGACAGTTTTTATTTACAACCTTGTCTAGATGCTTTGTTGTTTAAAAGGACATTGTCGATAGGAGATGAAAACCTTCTAACTCCAGCTTTACCAAGCTGTAGTTATGAGGTTTTGACCTTCAACTAATGAAATGTGTAGTTTGATTTCAAGATCTCCCCTGTAAATTTAATTGAGTAATTTAATACAAAAATGAAATGAATAAGTCTTTGTCTTTTCAGGTCACCTGACCAAAGGTCACAGGTGACCAATTGCGACCGTGTTTCGTCCGCCATCATGTGTCGTCCGTTAACTTTTATACATTTTTTACTTCTTCTTAAGAACCATAGGACAAATTTCACTCAAACTTGGCAGGAAGCATCCCCATGGGGAGGGGCTTCAGATCTGTACAAATCATGGCGTTATCTCCCCTTGGGGCCCCATAAGGCACCAATAAAGGGGCCAAAATGGGTAAATTTGGTACATCTTAAAAAATCTTCTTGTCATGAACAAGCTGTGGGATTGGATTCACATTTGGTATTTAGAGCGTTTAGGGCAAGGATTACATAGTTTGTACAAAAAAAAAAGAAATCAGTTTAAAAAAATGGCGGTGCTAGGGACGGGGGTCTGGGTGCGGGGTGCATCATGTGGTAAATTTTTACTTTTTCTTGAAAACCATTGAACAGATTTCAACCAAAACTTGGCAGGAAGCATTCCCATAGCATGGGGCTTCTGATTTGTACATGTCATTGTGTTATCTTGTCTTGTTGCCCAATGAGGCACCAAAAAAGGGGCCAAAAAAGGGTTAACTTTTATACATTTAAGACTGTTTCTTAAAAATCATGGGATGAATTTTAAACAAACTTGGCAGGAAGCATCCCCATGGGGAGGGGCTTCAGATTTGTACAAGTCATGGTGTTATCTCCCCTTGGGGCCCCATAGGGCACCAAAAAAGGGGCAAAAATGGGTACATTTGGTACATCTTAAAAATCTTTTTGTCATGAACAAGCTGTGAGATTGGGTTCACATTTGGTATTTAGAGCCTTTGGGGCAAGGAATACAAATTTTGTTCAAAGAAAAAAAATCTGTTAAAAATGGCTGAGCTAGGGATGGGTGTCAGGGTGGGGGGCGTGCATCATGTGTTGAATTTTTACCTTTTTAACTTTTTTCTTGAAAACCATTGGACGGATTTCAACCAAACTTGGCAGGAAGCATCCTCACAGGATTGGGCTTCAAATTTGTACTAGTCATTGTGTTATCTTGTCTTGTTGCCCCATAAGTCACAAAAAAGGGCCCCAAAAAAGCATTAACTTTTGTACAATATTGACTGTTTCTTAAAAATCATTGGACTGATTTTAAATAAACTTGGCTGGAAGCATCCCCATGGGGAGGGGCTTTAGATTTATACAAGTCATGGTGTTATCTCCCCTTGGGGCCCCATAAGGCACCGAAAAAGGGGCCAAAATGGGTACATTTGGTACATCTTAAAACAATCTAAATAAATTTTAGATATTATCTTTCAGTAACATCTAACAACCACCGTTAGGGGTCTTCTTCTGTGACCTTTCTTTGGACCAATCAGATTGTAGTTTTGGAAAAGTTGAAAGAAATTTGGCATGCACACGGGCATGCGCACTACACTTCTGTTTCTGAGGATAACAAGATAAGTAGCCATGGTTGCCTCCAGTGCGTTGATTTCACTACAAAGACAAAGACCAAAGTCTGTTAATTTTGAGAGCAAAGATGAAGTAGATAGTTTTCGGTATATTTTTGACACCAACAGTAACAGTTTTACCACATCTTTGCTCTCAAAATTGATTGACTTTGCTCTTTGCTCAGTGTCAAGCGCATGTTTATCAACCGCAGCCATTCTGGTGTTGTCGTCAAGGACAGCAGAACTGTGTTTGCAACGAGCGTTTTGATTGGTTGATGTAAAAATAGAAAAAATGGACTTTCCCAGGTCACAGAAGATGACCACTAATGGGTGATTCTCAGATGTAACATTATGAAATAAGATGAAATAAGATGCATCTGAATTCATTCAGATTGATCTTAAAAATCTTCTTGTCATCTGCTTTTTTGACTCAGGTGACCGATAAGGCCCTCTGGGCCTCTTGTTATGGATTCTTGAACAAGGTGCATAATGAATATTGTTTCATCTGCCATCTGTAAAAAATGATCAAAATTCCCAAACAGTCCCTCGTTTCACATTTTCAATAGGAAATTGGTGAGACAAACAAGAAAATGCTGTTAACCCCTTCCCAAATGACAAAATGTAAGGGCAGTCCATTTGGCAGACAAGAAAATATATTTTGATACAGAACATATCTGTGTACAATATAGCCACAAAATAATGAGCCAAAAGGAGAAAATGCTGGTTATCTGCATTTTCTTCTTTTGCCTCAATGTTTTCCAAAGCCTGTTAACTAGCACTCTTCTTTTACCTCAATATTTTCTGAGAGATAATGTACACAAATGACAATATTTTCATACATTTTGTTGACTGCAATAACTTTTAAGCTTTTACTGTCTGGGAATTGTGTTGTCTGAGAAAGGAGTATTGTAAAATACCAATTTTTTACAGTAAATTATGTAAACAATTGCCTAAATACCATGACCAGACCATAAAAAGTATCAAGTATTCATGTGATACTCTAAATGAAACGTAGTTTGTTGTCAATATGTATAGTCCATCACCAAGAGCCTGATCAAAATTCAAAGATGTTGCAGACAACAATATAAAGTAAATGAAATTTTACATATTTTGTCACTCTGTGTAGGAAAGGTCGGAAATAAAACAAGAGGCCCAGAGGGCCTTATCGGTCACCTGAATCCAAAGATCAGATTTACCCTTTTTTGACCCCTTATGGGGCCCCAAAGAGATGATAATTCCATGAATTGTATCATTTAAAGAACCTTCCCATTGGAATGCTTCCATGCAAGTTTGGTTGAAATCCATCCATAGGTTGTTGAGAAGAAGTCCAAACAGTAAAGTTAACACATAACATATGCCCCCACCTAGACCCCCCATCCTAGCACAGCCATTCCTTGACCAATTTATGTTTTGTTCAAACTTCGTAGCCCTTGCCTCAAAGACTACTAGTAAATACTAAATGTGAATCCAATCACACAGCAAGAAAACTTTTAAGATGTGCCAAATTTACCCTTTTTTATACGCCCGAAGGGTCGTATTATGTTATGGCCCTGCTCGTCTGTCTGTCCGTCTGTCCGTCCGTTAGCATTTTCTTGTGTGCGCAACTCCTCCTACAGTTTTGATCGGAATTTGATAAAACTTGCCACAATGAATTGCCATGGTGTCTAGTTGTGCATGCCACTTACGGAATTCAATTACCTCTTTTCGTTCTTGAATTATCTGCCCTTGAATTAAAAAAATACCCATTTTCCTCCTACAGTTTAAATCGGAATTTGATCAAACTTGCCACAATGAATCTCCATGGTGTCTAGTTGTGCACACTACTTACGGAATTTAGATAACTGTTTTCGTTCTTGAATTATCTGCCCTTGATTTTAAGAAAATGCAAAAATGCCCATTTTCTCCTGTGCGCATTTCCTACAGTTTCAACCAAAATTTAATCAAACTAGCCACAATGAATCTTTATGGTGTCTTGTTGTGCAAAGAAAACTTTGATAACTTTTCATATTTACTGACAAGCCCCTCTCGGGCGTATATGCGCCGCTCTGCGAAGCTCTTGTTGGCCCTTTTTTGTGCCATATGGGGCAACAAGGGGAGATAACACCATGACTTGTATGAATCTGAAGCCCCTTCCTATGGGGATGCTTACTGCCAAGTTTGGTTGAAACTCGTCGAATGGTTTCCAAGAAAAATTCGAAAATGTAAAAAATCAACACATATGACACATATCACACATCAGCACATCACCATGACCTTCCATCAGGTGACCTAAAAATGCTAGTCACAAGCAATTTCTTCCTTTTCCACAATGTTTATCAAAAGGATTATCTGTAGAGAGTTAAAAAGAGTCATTGTTCATGCTTGTAGGAACGGGGGGGGCAGGGGGCTAAGCCCCCAAATTTGGCCAAAAATGCCAAATTTTCCTTATTTTACACTAATCGTATTTAGCGCCCCCCCCCCCCCCAATATTCAGACACAGGGGCTGAAGCCCCTCCAATATGAAATTGCTTCCTACGGGCCTGTTGTTCTGTGGTGGATCCAGAGGAGTTCAAACGAAACCCCCTCTGTTGCCTGATTTTTAGCTAGCCCTGGATGAAAGTCTCGGAAGAGCTATTGGTTGTAGGTGTCAGCGTCGGCGTCCACAAATACTTTAACCTGGTCCATATTTCATGTCCTATAGAGACTAGAGATACAGCCTTAATATTTCACATGTGGGTGCCAGTCTAACCAAGACTTTTCGTTTGGAACCATGACCTTTAACCTTTTGACTTTGGACTTTGACCTACTTTTTGGTTGTTTTAAAAAATTTAACCTTACCTATTTGTTATGCCCTATTACACATACAGCTTTGATAATTCACACATGGATACCTCCCACCAAGATCTTCATTTGTGACCATGACCTTTGACATTGTAATCTTGACCTTGAATATTAACCTACTTTTTTAAAAACTTCAACTTGGCCTATATATCATGCCCTTTTGCAGCTACAGCCTTTGAATTTAATACCTGGATACTTACTGCCAATGATTTTCTTTTGGGACCATGACCCTTTAATTTGATCTAGGACTTAAATCTTTTGTTTGCGACAAGCTGCCATTAGGGCGAGCTACATTGTCTTGGGACAATTCTTGCTAAATTTTCATGCAGAAATTCAGTCAGAATTGTTCAATAATAGTAAAACGAACCCACCTATTTGTGTAGTTGAACCCCCCTTCTTTACAGAAATTCTGGATCCACCGCAGTTGTGTGGAAATGGGATAATACAGAATAGTCAATGTAATAACCGTTATACTAATTTTTGTTAAATAAAAGGTTGAAGAGGAAAAATGATAAGACTGGAACCCCGGCTCGAAGAAGAAGTTGAAAGAAGAAAAGGGCTAAGTTTTCATGAGTATACTAAATACCTTATGTAATTCTCATGAAATATAAAATCCCGATAAATGACCTGGCAGAGCATCTCTAGCCAATAGCTAGAGATGCTCTGTCAGGTCATTTATCAGCAGTTATACTAGCTTTCGATCCGATGTAGATGATATAAATTGGATCGTTTCCCAAGAGCGAAAATATAGACTGGTCCAATTTAAAGCTGCTGCAGACGACAATGTCAATGTTAGGCAGGTGAGTTTTTTTTACTATAAAGCAATATATTTCCTCGATGTCTTCTAAATCCAATTTCTTGCTTGAAAAAAAAGTTTCAAAGAACATGCAGGCGTCGAATTATTACCATGTGTATCATTTCTGTGGTACTAGATGATTAGCCTGAAAAGTATCGATAAAAAACGTAAGAATGCCGAATTTTCTTTTCTCTCAATGCGCTTTCCAAAGCCCCTTTGAAACGTGACATCAAAGCAAGGACCTTTTATGTGAACGGCTGGTCATTTTTTTCGACAACATAGATCTTTACATTTTTCCGTCTTTGTAGCAGTATAATACCTGTCATTTAAAAAAAATGATACCCCCTATAAACTACAATAGTGGGTGTATAATTTGAAAACCTATAATATGACTCTTCTATTGTGGGGGTTTTGAACAAACTTAAATACAAGTGTAAACTATGAAAAAGTTTTCTTAAATATTTATTTACACTTGGACTATGTCAGGACTAGGGCACTGGATTTTCAGTTTCTGTAAGTTGTTTTGAAATCATTTAACCCTGTCCCAAACAAAAACTAGTATTTGTCGACCAAATAGAAAGTAAAACAGAAAAAGGAATACCCCAATGCTCTCTATGCTATAAGTGGTAATAATTTTGTTTTCGGGAACATTTTTATGTCTACTGCAACAGCTTTCAAATGGGATCAGTCTGGAATAGTTGAAAGAGTTAACCCTTTCCCTAACGAAAAAGATTTATGGTGGTCCAATTTGAAAGGAGTTGCAGACTACAAAACAATTGTTCTCAAAAGTTGAAAGTATGTATGTAATAGCTCAAAAAATATTGAGACAAAATAAGAAACTGCTGGTTATCAGATTTTTTTTTCTTTTGTCTCAATTTTTTCCAAAGCCATTTCAATAAGAGACGTCATAACCAGGTCTTGTTTGGGAAAGGGTTCGGTGTCTTTTTAGGAATGAATATGTGTTTAAAAAATGCATATGGTGCCATGATTATAACTTAAATGCCTACTTTTGAAAACATGATAAGCTTTTAGTTTGGAATATACACAAATTGTGCAATGGCGAAAGGGGTTCGTTCCTTGTGCAATGCACCTTTTCATGATATGACGTTCCCATTTGATTTAAAGGGACATTTCATTCCAATTTCAATTTTTTTAAGCATGTCTTGATGCCAAGATTGATTATTCTAATGAGTATAAATACTATTAGTTTTCTTAAGTTGTTGCCAATAAGCGAGAAACACGTATTTAAAGTTGAGACATAATCGATAAATTGCATATATAAATCCGAACTATTGTCCATGCAACAATTCGTTCAATTTTAACACAAAAATATAAATTTCTCGTAAACGGCGCAATATTTTGGCTTGAAATTTTCAGAATTTCCATAAGGAAATGTGCTCTTTCAGATAAAAATAAAAGTAAAATTTATGACAAAAAATTCTGAAATGTCACTTTAATGTTACTTAGGTACCCGTATATAGCCTACTAGGAGATGACGGACAAATGGACAGACATCTTGGACACTTTGTTTTAAAGACATTATTGATTTGTTGCAGATTCATGAATCAGTATGGCCCAAAACACAGAAAAACTGATAAAAGGTAAGATTTGTTCTAGAATCTATATCAACTTACTTCACACCGCCATGTGAAACTGCTCAAGGCACCTGCAAGATTCAAACCAACGCATACTAAGTTATATCGAAAATTTGTATCGGTTTTGTCTTGTTTACATAAGTTAAAATTTGTTAACATGTGCAATGATATCGTGACTAGTCAATAGAAAGTCTTTACTTGGTCCATTCAAAATTAAAAAAAAAAAAGAGTAAAAATTACAAAATACATTTAAGTCAAATATGTCTAGGCAAAGGGAAATTTGCTGATTTTCAACAGTTTCTTATGTTTTCTCAACGTTGTTCCTAGCAGTTCCTGCTTTGGACATCAAACAAAAACCTGTTGTGGAAAATATAAAAAAACATTGACAAAAATGTTTCCCTTTAGGCAGAGAAATAAATAAACATTATTATTTGTCTCTGTTTTTGGCTTGTCTCAACTTCTATTCTACTTATTGGGAATTTTATTCGAATAAGGTTATATTTATTTTGCCATCTTGAACTCCTATCATATACAAATTCGGACGAACGTAGAATTTAATTGACTGTAAAGGTTAAAATCTATACATTTTTTAACTTTTTGCACAGACTCGAAGATCACTTTCTGTGCATACGAGTTAGTATTATTTTGACATACCTACAGATATGAGGGGACCAATACATTTAATATTTGTCACTTATATCCAAACCGTATGTTGTGGATACTCATTAGAGTACCGTTGAGACGATTCTAATGAGTATGCTACCCAAAACTTGGGGTTTTTATCAACAATAAATGAAATATTGCATTTTGAAAAGACATCGTCCCCTCTTACCTGTAGCCCTATTGATGGTGACCATTATTTCGCCAGTGGAGAATCAAAACTTCGTAACTCCAGGTTCGTCAAGCCGTAGTTACGAGTTTTTGACTCCCCACTTACTATTTCAGAGTTTAAGGACATTTTCAACATTTTTGACACGGATGGAGATGGGACGATCTGTACGAAGGAGCTGGAGACGATCATGAGATCACTGGGTCAAACGCCAACACCGAAAGAAATCAAAGAGATGATCAAAATGGCGGATAACGATAGTATGTAGGTTTAGTCGTATATACCTCACGATAAATGACCTGGCAGATCAGCCCATGCTAATCGAATGGAATGCTCTGCAAGGTCAATTCTCGTCCGCTATACCAACACTTTCCAACCCTGCTTTTAACCCACTAAAACACAATTACTCTTATTTTACTTTCTGTAAGATAAAGTGTTTGGAAAACATTGTGGAAAATGAAGAAATTGCTTGTGAAAAGCAATTTCTTCATTTTTCACAATGTTTTCTAACCCAAAAGACCAAAGAATCTTAGGTATAATTTACATAAAATTGTTGTCTGCAACGCCATTGAATTTGGACCAGTCTAAAGTTTTGCCGTTTTGGTAATTGGTTATAGTCCATATGAAAGACAGAATCAGAGGATATTGAGTGACACAAAAAGAAAATGTTATCGTCTTTCAAATTGGAATGGTCACTAATTTCAATGTTGGGGAAAATGATTTAAGGTATGTGACCCATCATTAGCACAAAGAGGCGAAAGAAAAGTGACTGGATTCATTGTTATGTTTTGATGAATCAAGCCGTAGTTACGAGATTCTATAACAACACATACGAAATGCTATTGTTTGTCCGAAATTACGCCATGATCATCTGGATAAAATCGTTCCCTATTATTTAAAATTTAAAAGTTTACTTAAACTTTTATGACGTGAATTAATTACAGAGTAAACAGTCTATAAGGAAAAGAAGAAAATGACAGCATTTCCCCTGTACCCAACATGTTCCTAAAAGTCTCCATTTAAAAGGGGAGAACTGTTTCTAAATACCGGGTATATCAAGTAATAAAGGGTTAAAATCTTAAAAGGGGAATTTTCAACAAAAGCCTACACAGCTTTCAAACTTATCTAGAAATATATCTGTCTGCTTTAATTATATTTACATTGATGCAATAGTTTGCATAAATCCAATTTTGCATTAATTTTCATAAGAATAAAGTCTAACACGCATAAATTATTTATGAAAAAACAACATTGATCCACTTCAAAAGAAGACCAGTTTTAAAGCTTTTTTGTCACAAACGATACCTTTTTTCAATAAATGGTCGATTGTCAATTAATTAATCAATCAATGAACCAGTGAACCATTTCCAAAACAAGATGTGTCTGTGAAACGCCAATACCCCCGAAATGGACAATTTTAAGTCTTCGGACAAATAGACGGACGGACAGATAGACAGACATACAAACCGACGGGCGGACAGACAGACAGACAGACAGAGGGACACGAGTAAAACACTATGCCCCCGATCTTTCGAAACGGGTGCATAAAAACCCTGATTTTGCCGTCCGTATAAGAGAAGGCTTTGGAATACATTGAAGTAAAAGAAGAAAATGCTGATAATCAGCATTGCTCGTATCCAATTTTGATGTGTACAGCAGCTTTCAAATTTGACCATCCTAAATTTTCGTCGTTTTTGGAAAGGGTTAAACACAAGTCAAATGCACTTCAGATGATGGTGAAATTGATTTCGACGAATTTGTAAAGATGATTGCAAAAAAGCTTGGCAGTTTTGATATACAAGAAGAAATACTTGAAGCTTTCCGTGTGTTCGACAAAGATGGGAATGGTGCAATAACTAAAGACGAGCTACGACTAGCTATGACCACACTGGGTAAACGTGTAGACGAGAATGAGCTGAATGAGCTGGTACAACTGGCCGATGTTGATAATAATGGACAAATAAACTATAGTGGTACGTATGGTGTACCGTTAGGTTTAACCCTTTCCCAAACGACAAAATTTTAGGGTGATCCAATTTGAAAGCTGCCTTAACCGACAAAATATGTGTTGATAAAGGTATTGTTTTTGTAAAATATTGCCCAGAAAATATTGAGGCAAAAGGAGAAACTGCTGGTTATCAGCAGTTTCTTCTTTTGCCTCAATGTTTTCCCAAGCCTTTTCAGCTAGGGACGTCAATACCAGGTCTTGTTTGGGAAAGATTTAAAAGTAATGTTCATGCAACCAATATACGTTTTCGTACCACGATAAATTATTATAATCATAATAATGATAATGTGACAAAAATTATTTATAGTGACATGAATATTTGTATAGTACTTTAGACCCTAACGGCACAACGTAGAAAAGTGCATCTTCGGAAAAGTACAACCTGCGTGTCTCCTTATAAGCAATGATTAGTCCATTTGAAATTTTAGGAACCTTGCAATGTCGAGTACAATGAAGTTTTATTTTTTCTTTGAATTGTATAGATGTTCTAGAGCAGATCTAGCTTGGTTGCCAGAATAGCAACCTTGGGCAACTCCAACAATTCGCAAAAATCCAAGATGGCCGCAAAACGCAGCTGGAAAAATCAACTTTTTGTCAAATTGTCCTAAATTGGTGCGAAAAATGCATATTTAGGTACTCGACATTGCAAGGTTGTCATATACGGCATATAGCAGCGTCAAATTGACTATAATTATTTAGCGCGTACACGGGTTTATAATACGTACTAATCTCCAAGCATTTCCCTTGACAGAAGTAATGTTGTAGATTAGTACGTATTATAAACCCGTGTACGAAGGCAATTTCCCAGATTTGTGTAAATTGCTTCATTTAGAACTAACCATCGAAATGTACAACGTTAACTTTGACTTTGACATCGATGGCAATGCCACTTGGCATCAACAATTTGCCTAATCGTTTTGAGTAGCCTATAGATGTTAAATGTAGCAGTCGATTGGACAATTTTAGCAGACAGAAAACAATCCAGACAGGTAGACATACGGACAGAAGATGTAGAAAAATAACATTTTCCCAATCAGTAAATTGGGTGTCTACTTAGAGATGTTAATTTTCTCGACATTTTTACTGAATAGTAATCATGCACATCTCCCACGTGTATGGAAATGTAAGTTGTCGATAATCTTACCGAGACAAAAGTTTTATTTGATGTCCCTATTAGATAGGTATAGGAACACTTTTCAGCGGGCTTAAAAAGAGGAATAGCCAAAGTATTTGCGAGTAGAGTTTTCCACCCGGTTGTTTAAACATATTAATTCGGGTATGCTGAATTCAATGATGGGCGGCGCAATGCTTTTTAAAAGGCTTAGAAAAATACTTTAAAAATGGGGCTGATAACCAGCATTTCTTTCCCATTTTGCCTATACTATATGCGCTACTTTCCATAAATTATGCATTATAAAAACGATATCTATCTCGTTGTCTGCAATAGTTTCAAATTGTGCAACCTTTAAATTTTGCTGTGTGGGAAAGAGTTAAATAGCATACAAAATGGATTTGTATGCAATCTTATTTGTTACGAGGTAGATGTAGATTTGTTACATATGATTCTTTAGAAAACTTAGTATCTGCAGCTTATTTTTAAGCTTCAAGTACTACATGTAGATCTAGTTTTGGAAAGAAATGGAGCGACGTTGTGTACCCTTTCCACGATGGATAATCACGTGATGCAACAATTTCACAAAATATGCAATAATTTGGTTGATAAGGGACCGATTTGAATTTGGTTTGAAGCAGAGAAGGTTGACAGACGTCACACATTAGATGGACGTAGTGAATTTTTGAAAAAATCAGCTGATAAAAAATCTATTGAAGATCAACCAAAATTCAATAACTTTTCATCAGTTGATTTTTCACAAGTGAGTCACATCCAGATTATTGATTACATTTTCCCCCCTTCTTTGCTTCATACCGAATTCAAATTGGCCAAGTATTAACATAGATATTGACGATTTCCTGAAATTCTGAGTCACGTGATTAACCAACGTGCTTTCCTCGCCAACTCCCCCCAACTGTGATGCCACCAAAGGTCGGGAAATCGTCGAGACAAAAGGAGAAGTTTCTGGCCATCAATATTTTCTGATAACTCTTTATTTTTCTGTATACTTTGACTTTTGTATTTGATACACGTTTCAACCTTTCGGTGATAATTTGGTTGCTAAACGATTTTTCTCAGTTCGCCTACGTAGACTTAGCAGTGGCAACCTGACCTTTTACAAAAAGAAGGCTAGTCTGATTTGAAAGCGGGTATCAGAATTGATGTTGATAACTATGGGTTATGTAAACAAAATGTTTATAACATAGAACATTTTAAGTGAAAAAAAAAACGTTAATCAGCACAATCTTTTTAAACAATGCTTTTCTAAGCATTGCCTGTTATTTTAGATGTCAAAACAAATGTTAAAACAAATCTTATTGGCAAATGTTTCTAAACGAGATTTATTACTGTGTCTTCGAAAGGGAGACAAAATTATTGTCTGTTACAATTTTTGTAAGAATCTTTAATGTGGCATTTGTATTTAAAAGACAATTTCGAAGTAATATTACTCAACTCTCCATGCTCTTTTACCAAAAGTCATCTTTCATAACCACTGGTGGTGAACTAAATACAATTTTCGCTACAACAAGGTATAGATATTTTGCGTTTAAATGTGGATTTATAGATTTTTTTTCTAATGACAATGAACTTGTTCTAAAAACAGACCGGGTTTACCGTTTTGTATTGACAAACTTCGATAAAGCCGTAGTTACGATATTTTATAACAACACCGACGGAATACATTGATCGCGAAAAAACGTCCCTCGCTTTGGCCGAGTTCACCACCAGTGATAACGCATTACTATAGTGGTATCATCAACATTGAGACTCAAATGTACTTTTAACTATTGACTGTCCTACGTGAGAGGGGTGTTGTGATTACATCTAACGGTAAACGCCTTCTTAAAACCACGACGTTTACATACCTTGTTTACCTGTTCAGTTTGACTCGTCTGTCCAGAGGTCATGGTTTATTTATACGGAACGATCGAATTCGGGGGCTATCCCTTTACCAAACAACAGATATTATCACGGTCTGACTTGTCGGCTGTCCCAGAACACAAAAATGCTGATGGTGAAGCTAGGATTTGGGCACTAAGTAGCTCAGAAAATATTGATGCAAAAGGATAAAATGCTAATTATCAACATTTTCTTCTTTTGCTTCAATGCAATCGCAAATATTTTATATTCGGCACTCGAAAACCAGAATCATTGAACATTCTGTGCACAATATGATGTCACGAGATGATCTGTCGTGATTTCAAGGCTGTTTTATGCACTACAAAGTTCTCCTGCAGCTAATATATTTAATAATGAATCGCTGATTTTCAACAAAAACCTCGTAACTGCAGCTTAAAATAAGCATCAATTACGACGAAATCTAATAATTCGAATGAGCTGGAATTATGACAAATGTGTACTTATGACATTTATATAACAATGTTTGAAGACCAGCGTTTGCATTAGTACCATCTTTGTATAATCCATAAGAATGGTCTTTTACAATTCATGCAGTTTGTGAAGGTGTTATCGGAACATGGGTACATATCAGAATGCGTACATACACGAGCTGATCTAGATGCATGTTAATCTTTTCCAGAATCCGGTCCACATTGGTCTCAAATACTTTTAGGGATCCCTTTTTCCACATCTGCACTAAAACGTGTATTTTATTTATTTACAGAGTTTGCCAAGATGATCGTGCCGTGAAACAGACAGTTTAAATACAGTGGACATTTCTGGGTTGTATTAATGAACTGAAGAGTTCTTCACGGCTTAATATTCTGTAGTGTCTTCTTTATACATTAAAGAATATGAGTTTAAAATCATTTTCCCATTAATGTACTAGGAGTTTTAGTATTCCATCCCTTATAAGATTCACGCAACTGTGATTTTTTTCATGCAACGTCGTAAACTTTCACACGAGTACTATACAGATTCCGGTCTGTCAAATATATGCACGTTCAACCGTCCAATGTTTACCACGTCACGCGAATAATTAAGACGTCACGTGATTCTCATTAGGGGAGGACTGCCTTAACCTTTTCCCAAACAAGAACTGGTTTTGACGTTCCCAACAGAAAAGGCTTGGGAAAACATTGACACAAAAGAAGAAACTGCTGATAACCAGCAGTTTCTCCTGTTGTCTCATTATTTTCTATATCATATTTTGGACAAATTTTGTCTTCGTTAACTTCCATTTTGTCATCTGTGGCAGTTTTTGAAGTGGAGCACCCTAAAATTTTGCTGTTTGGGAAAGGGTTAATAAGTTAATAAAAATATGCTGCTTTGTTCTGCTGAGATTCAAGAATTGCTTCTTAGACAATCAGGGCTTAAACCTTTTCGGGAAAATTGAAAATGTGTGATAGCAAGGAAACGCCGAGAAAGGGGAGAGTATTGATGCAGTATGCTCAGTATTTTAGTCTTTTCTCTCAATGTTTTTTTTCTCTAGCCTCATCATTCTGTAGCCTAAGATTCGCAAAAATCAAACTTTGTAGACAGTTTGGTAGCAAATTAACAAGCTTGATTTAATTTGAATATTTATACCCTCCTTTCCGTTGAATCTGTATGCATTTTGATGAACAGTGTCAAATAAATGATTTATATTATACAACAAATGTTGTTTTTTCTGTTTTAACGGGGGGATCACTTACCACAATAGATCCGATCTAAAAAACAAGAGGACCATGATGGTCCTATATCGTTCACCTGAACCAAAATGATATGAGCAACATATTTGTTCAGTTCAATTGATATTTATGACTTTAAGACTGAAAACGAACTTATGATCAATAACATTGTGAAAATCAAACTCATCCGAGATGTAACGGTGCCCAACATTGTGTCAAAGTTTTGCTTTGAATGATAAATAATTGTAGATTCTAGAGTATAAACAAGGTCGATAACTGCCGAAAACAGCATTTTATCAAATTCAAGGGCACATAACTCTCGACTTTCTGATCAGATCCATTTGAAAATCCAACTCATCCAAGATCTTATGGTCCCCAAGAATGTGTCCAAGATTTGTCTTGATTGGTCAATAATTGTAGATTCTAGAGTGTAAACAAGGTCGAAAACAGCCAAAAACAGCAATTTTGTCAAATTCAAGGGCACGCAACTCTCAATTTTCTGATCAGATCAGACTGGAAATCATCCTGAACAGAGATCTTATGGTCCCAAACATTGTGTCCAAGCTTTGTCTTGATTGATTGATAATTGTAGATTCTAGAGTGTAAACAAGGTCGAAAACTTCCGAAAATGACAATTTTGTCAAATTCAAGGGCACGTAACTCTGGACTTTCTGATCAGATCAGACTGAAAATCGAACTCATCCAAGATCTTATGGTCCCAAACATTATGTCTTAGTTTTGTCTTGATTGATCAATAATTGTAGATTCTATAGTGTTAACAAGGTCAAAACCAGCCGAATATGGCAATTTTGTCAAATTCAAGGGCACATAACTCTGGACTTTCTGATCAGACTGAAAACCAAACTCATCCGAGATCTTATGGTCTCCAACATTGTCTCCAAGTTTTGTTTTGATTGATCAATAATTGTAGATGCTAGAATGTAAACAAAGTCAAAAACGGCTTTTTTGGACATTCAAGGGCAGACAACTCAGCACATTCTGGTCCGATCTGGCCCATAATCGAACTCATCTGAGAACTTATGACCATACTTGTTTTGACTAAGTTTGATCAAGATTGATTAATATTTGTGGATGCTAGAGCGTAAACACCAAATTGTGGACGGACAGACGGACGGACGGACAGACGGACGGACGGACAGACGGACGACGGACAAAAAGCGATCACAATAGCTCACCTTGAGCACTTTGTGCTCAGGTGAGCTAAAAAAAGGGGGGGGGGTAATAAAGCCAAAAAGGCGGGATATCGCCAGGGATCATCTGAATACGAAGGATCTTTTACACAGCAACTGATGAAAAAGTTATTGACAACAATCCATCAATTTGGTTGGTGGTCGTAAATATTTTTATCGTGTGTTGTTTAATATATCAACAAAAAAATCTAGAAACCCCCTGACCCTTTCCCGTCTTCTCTACTTCAAACCTTTTTCGAATAACGTGGTATAAAAATAACATAAAATCTTCAATAATTCTGTTGATATCAACAGAATTATTGAAGATTTTATGTTATTTTTATACCACGTTATTCCCCATCGTGTGCTTTGGCCTTTAACCAATTACCACACAATGACTCTTTTTGACGATAAAGGCTTAGGAAAACATTGTGGAAAATAATAAAATTGCTTTTAACAAGTACTTTTTTCACTTCCCACAATGGTTTTAACCAAAAAAGCTATCAAATTTTATTTATTTATTTTATTTCAAATTGTTGTCTGCAACGCTTTTGAATTTAGACCAGTCTTAAATTTTGCCGTTGGCAATGGGCTAACAAGTTATAAACACGTAAGTGCATGTAACGATGCACTACTTTTTAAGGGTTTCAAATCAACCGAGGTAATAATCGATGAATTGCTTTTGATACCAGCTCTTAAATCATTCCCCAAATAAGACCTATAAGACCAATGTTGAAGGGTATTCGATTGAAGCCAGGCCCCGGTTTCTTGAAAATAGGCCTACTTAAAATCTGATCACCGTGCTCAAATCGCACGAAATCCACGTGAACTTCAATCGAATGCCCTTCAACGTTGGAGAGTATTCCTTTGAAGTTGAGCAGGTGCTTATGCGTATGTACTTAAGTTTTTTCGAGAATCCAGGGCCTGGTTTTGTCGTCCCAAAAGGAAAGGCTTGGGAAACAATGAGGCAAAAGAGGAGGTACGGATTATAAACATTGACCCAACAGTATCTGCACTATAGCATAGGCCTACACATCTTCTAATTTTGATATCATTCGTTTAACTGTCTGCAACTCCTTTCAAATTGGAAATCTAAGATTATGGTGCTTGGAAGAATGTGAAATCATCGCGGTAATCACGTGACCCAAGAATTGCAGAATGTATTCAAAGGTTATTTTAATACATGAGTGATTTGAAAATGATTTGAAGCTGATACGCCGTTCTATTTACCTCTTTTTTCAATCGGTCCTATATCAACCCTCTCCTAAACAAGACCTGGTTTGACGTCCTTAATAGAAAAGGCTTGTGAAAACATTGAAACAATGGAGAAACTGCTGATAACTAGCAGTTTCTCCTTTTGTCTCAACATTTTCTGTGCCATATTTTTACATAAATACTGTCTTTAATAACATCCATTTTGTCATTTGTCGCAGATTTTGAAGAGGATTACCAGTTTGGGAAAGAGTTAACAGAATTTTAAAATTTACTGTAATCTGTGTCAGATGATTCCACACCACATAAATTTTCAGTATCACAACGAAATACATGTTCAAGCATAGGCCGAAGAGGACAACCCCAAAAGCGTAACCCTTTGCAAAACGGCACAATTTAGGGTGGCTCAATTCAAAATCGGCTGCATAATTACAACGTTGATGTTGGTACTGTCTGCATATCATAAAGTACAGAAAATATTGAGGCAAAAGGAGAAAATGCTGGTCACCAGTTCTTTCTTCTTTGGTTCAACGTTTCCCAAGCCATCCAATTAAGAGATTTCAAGCGCATATCTTGTTTGGGATAAGGTTAAGCATTTCCCACACATACTCTGGTTTTGACGACCCTAAAAGAAAATGTCTCTGATTTTTTTTCTTTTACATCATTTTTGTATGCCTTTAGATTAACATTTAAAGCTGCAGTTAAGTAATACTTTGCTGTTCACAACATACTGGTATTTCAATTTAGGCCAGTCTAAAGATTTAGTTGCTCGAAAAAGGGTAAACGAAAGGCAAAGGGTAAGGCCATTATCTATTGTCAAATAGCTTTTTCTTCAATTTGACCTTTGATGTAAAGTTGAAGATGGGTCACCGTGAAGTCAAATAACAAATTATGTTTTTAGGTACATTGTACTTTAACTTCTCATGTAATAGCTTTTGGAAACTCGAAGTTTAAATTGAAGTACGGTGTTAACTTAAAGAAACGTCTGACAGGCACTGGTTACAAGTCATCTTCTATGACAATTGGAAAACCAAAATCAGTTACTATAAAGTATTTTTACTCTAACCAATTGAATCTCTTGTTTTGTATGATTTTCCATGAAAAGCACGGGCAAACACACGGAAATCTATCGTCCTAGTGGCCTAATTCATGGTTAAAATCGCTTTCAGAATCTTGAAGCATTTATTTGGTTGGTCAGAAGAAAGGATCATTGAAGACGATCTCTAATGGATGCCCGTCAGATGTTACTGTCAGTTAACACCGGGTTTCAGATTGTATAAGCATATAAAGACAGGATTTGTTAGGCAAGCATTTAGACTTACTTCAAAATCATCAGATTGGATATTATGGAGCGTTGGGTCTCGTTCAACCGCCTTTCTAAAACTAGAACTGTCGCGAAGCTGACGAATACCCCCCACTAGACCTTTGTCACTGAAAAACGTTCTTGACTTAGAGCACGGAAACATTTTAAACAAAGTCCAATTGTGACCTTGACCTTTGTGATCCAAAAACAATAGGGCACCTCCTTGGGTCATGGGCAACAAGTGTGTAAAGTCTCATGATCCTAGGTCAAACAGTTCTCGAGTTAGAGCACGGAAACGAAATTTTAAATTTTGACTACTCCCCCCCCCCCCCCCCCCCTTAGAAAGTTTAAAGTGGCATGACTCTAAATCAAAGACTAGATCAAGATGAAAATTGCAGGTACACACCTTCATATGATAGGAAACAACCTGATAAAATTTCCGCAAAATTGGTCAAAAACTGTGGGAGGAGAAGATGACACAAAATTATGTCCATGGACAGACGGACAACCTGATTCCAGTATACCCCTATAACTTCGTTGTGGGGGTATAACAAGACTTGGGTTCA
Organism: Fragum sueziense; assembly: GCA_963680895.1. Lineage (NCBI taxonomy): Eukaryota > Metazoa > Mollusca > Bivalvia > Cardiida > Cardiidae > Fragum > Fragum sueziense. Next base: position 12,918,852 of record OY804597.1, read on the forward strand.
AATTCCCCAATAGTAATGCCCATCAAGATAATGGCTTTGGAAAACATGGTGGGAAATAAAGAAATTGCAAAAGCATAGCTGCTTAAAAGCACTTGCTCCTTTTCCATCACTATTTCATTTCTATTATTGCAGAGCTACAGATAAAAGGGGGGTAAATGCATTCTTTGTTATTTATTTTTAAACCCGATGTTGTTGGTACTTATATGAATTGTCTCCATGATAGGATTCAAATGAGTACCAAATACAAATGTTTTGATGAACAATAAATCAAATGTTGCATTTTGAAAAGAAAATACCCATTCTTACCTGTACCTCTGTTTGTTAATGTCCATTTTGTCATGTACAGCAGCTTTCAATTTAAAACAGTAAATTGTTTCGTCTTTTTGGGGAAAAGATGACCTATTCCCACACATTGATGCTTTTTAATGCCCCACAAGATAAAGGCTGAGACTTTGTAGAAAATGTAGAAATCTCTTGTGCCAATAAATTATTTCTTTTTCCAAAATATATTTTATCAAGAAAGACTGCCTAGTATTTTTTGTCCAATCAGGGGCCATAACTCAAAAAGTATTGGTCTGATTATCGTGAAATTTGCTTCTAGCATATGTACAGGTCAAAATCACTGGTGGTGACCTGGGCCAAAGGATGGGACGTTTTTTCGCGATCATAGTATTCCGTCGGTGTTTTTATACAATATCGTAACTACGGCTTTGACAAAGCCGTAGTTACGAGATTTTATAATAACACAGACGGGTTAAACGCAAAGTATGTATACCTTGTGGTAGGGAAAAACGTCCCACGCTTTGGCTGAGTTCACCACAAGTGCTATTGCACATAAAGCACATCAAACAGTAACTGTAGGAGGAGTTGTCATGACAAGAATGCTATTGTCAAATCAGGGGCGGTAACTCAGAAGGTATCAGTCATCAAATTTGCTTCTAGCACATCTACAGGTCCTAATGCACATGTGTGCCAAGTATGAATAAAATCGGACAGTAACTGAAGGAGAAGTTGTCCGGACAAGTTTTTATTTGTCAAATCAGGGGCCATAACTCAAAAGGTATTGGCCCGATTTTTCTGAAATTTGCCTCTTGCACATATACAATCACAATGAACACTTGTATGAACTTAATCGGTCTATAAGTGTGGGAGGAGTTATCCAGACAAAGTTTCGCTGACAGACCAACCAACCAACCAACAATTCAACCAACCAACCGCTGGACCGACAGACTAGACCGACAGGCTGACTCCAGTATATCCCCCTAAACTTTGTTGGCGGGGGTACAATAATCAGGCTACAGAGGGTGTGTCGTTTAACCCTTTACCAAATGACAATTTTGTTAATGATCCAATTGAAAGGAGTTACAGAAGACAAAATTCATGTTGATACAGATGGAATATGTGTAAAATAAAGCTCAAGAAAACACCTAAGCTAAGGGAGAAAATGCTGATCATCCGTATTTTCTTCTTTTGCCTCAATGTTTTCCTAAGCCAATTCTCTTAGGGACGTCAAAACCAGGTCTTGTTTGGGAAAGGGTTAAACCCCTGAACCCCCTCTAGATCTGCCACTGGTCATGTCCACAAAATACATTGAATACAATGATACAGATCTGTAGGGATTAGGTGTGGTTCTTTTGATAATTTTTTTGTGTGTGTTTTTTTCCTCTAACAACAGGAAACAAGAAAGTTGTACAATTTGTTTTATTAAAATTCTTTGAACAATGCTCAGAACAAACAGTTGTAAAGAGCTAACAATTATCTACAATTACTTTTAAGGTTTACGAACTGAGAATGAAAACACCACTTTCTAGCCATACGAAATGCATCAAATTACACACTTGTAAATACACTTCACATAAGTTGATTCACCATGCCGGATTTCAAGATTATGCTTCAAGAAGAAAATAATTTAAAAATATTATTCTACTCTATTTTCATATGCAAGGGAGGTAATTTTTAACATTTTTGTCAAATATTTCAACAAGTATGCATTGATTCAAAATTCTAAACCATACAAAATGCTTATTTTTGTGTTTGGAATGGAAATGTAACACAGTTTAGGAATTACTGGCTCTTTTTAAATTCCGCCTCTGGCTCTGCATTTCATTCTCAGTTCGTAAACCTTAAGTTTTTAAAACTTCTTCCATCAGAAGTTGAAACAGCAAACATGTTCTCACCCTTTCCCAAACAAGCTGTGGTTACAAATCTGAAGTAGAGACACCTCCATCCCTTTCTCAAATGACAAAACTTTAGGATGGTTATATTTGAAAGCTGTCCCAGACAACAAAATGGATGTTGCAAGAGGTCACATGGGCAATATTTTATAGGATATCACCAGTGGGTGGTCAACATTTCCAAACTAGTTTTCAAAGCTGTAAATAAAAGGTTTTGACCTGCAATGGACAATGTACATGAAGGGAAGTTTTTTAAAAATCTTAAATAGACTAATATTCATCATTATAAAAAGCTTTTTTTCTTTTCAAAACTTGATTATGAAACAAGATCTGTTCTCAGACAATGTAGCTTGTCTATACCAAAGTTGTCACAAATAAAGTCAAGGTCACAAGGTCATGGTCCCAAATGAAGGTCTAAGCGGGAATTTTCAATGTATAAAATATTAAGGCTCTATATAAAAGTTTGCAAAATCTAATAGGTCAGGTGAATGACTTTCAAAAGTAGTTCATCCTCTAATGCCAAGCTCACAAGGTCAAAGGTCTTGGCAGGAGTGAAATATCAAGACTTAATCTCAAAAACTTGATCAGATATGTATATATACATGTAAGCATTGTCTACATAACAAACATTAACGCTGGCAATCTTTTATGGCTGTGACATTAGTTCCACGCAGAAGCTCGCTCAAAATCAAATATCATAAAGAAAAAAATCTTTATTTTCAAACATTTTTTAAATCATTATAGATCTAAATGCTTTACAATTTGGTAATGTTTGGAAAAAAAACTATACAACAGTTTCAATTTTGCCTTATTCTTACCAATATAAAACAAGAGTGCCATGGTCACAATATACGCCGCAAGGCTGCAATTTCAATAAGCCTCAGAGACTAAGTTTTAAAGGGGCATAACTCAGACAAAAAACAATGAACCATGGAATCCTTACTTCATGCACATGTACCCATTAAGGTAATAAAATTGACAAAGTTTAAAAAGATCCAGCCAGAAACTTAGGAGGAGTTGCGTTAACAAGAAAAGTTGGTCGACATACGCAAGTACGGACGGATGGACTGACAGAGAAGATGACCCCAATATACGACCACCTCCGGCGGCGTATAAAAATGGATAACAAGATGTGCATATGAAACTCTGATATGCCTATTAGAATTTTTTTTCTTCAACTAGAACTGTCGCAAAGCGGACAAATACCCCCCCCCCCCCCCCCACTAGGGCCTTGTCACTGAAAAATAGCTATAGGTCAAAAGGTTCTTGACTTAGAGCACGGAAATGGATTTTAAACAAAGTACAATTTTGACCTTGACCTTTGTGACCCAAAAACAATAGGGCACCTCCTTGGGTCATGGGCAACAACTGTGTTAAGTTTCATGATCCTAGGTCAAAAGGTTCTTGACTTAGAGCACGGGAAAGGATTTTAAACAAAGTCCAACTGTGACCTTGACCTTTGTGACCCAAAAACAATAGGGCACCTCCTTGGGTCATGGGCAAACAACTGTGTAAAGCTTCATGATCCTAGGTTAAACAGTTCTAGAGTTAGAGCACGGAAACCATTTTGACTACCCCCCCCCCCCCCCCCCCCCCCATTAAAAAGTTCAAAGTAGCATAAATCTGAAACTAATGACTGGATCAAGATGAAAATTGCAGGTGCACAACTTCATATGATAGAAAACATTGCAAAACAACCTGATAAAAGTTCAGCAAAATTGGTATAAAACTGTGAGAGAAGAAGAGGACACAAAATTATGTCCACGGATGGACGGACGGACAGACGGATGGACAACCCGATTCAAGTATACCCCCATAACATCATTGTGGGGGGTATGAAAATAAGAGCAAATGAATTACGTTCTTTATCCGACAATCTGTCATTTCAAATCAAAACCCTATGTTATGTGTACCCATTCAAATTGTCTACAGATGATTCCAATGAGAAAACACAAGATAGGGTTTGTTTAACAAACAATTAAAAATGCCTGTACTACCCTCTTATGTATGTAACACTGTTGTTTGAAAGCATAACTATCACTTATGAATTGATGTACATTGACTCAAGTTTTGAGATATACAGAAAAGTCAACATAAGTGTCATAATCATAACATATACCTTTTTTGCATTTTCTCTGATTCAGCGTAGTACAGCAATGCCTGTATAGCTCACGATAAATGCCCTGGCAGAGCATCCCCATCAATAAGCTAGAGATGCTCTGCCAGGTCAATTATTGTGAACTATACTTCAAGGTAAGCCTTTTCCCAAACAAGACCTGGTTTTGACATCCATTTCAGAAAAGGCTTGGGAAAAAATTGAGGAAATAGAAGAAAATGTTTATAATCCACATTTTCTTTTTGCCCCAATACTATATGTTCTATATATTTTACTATTCTTATCTTTAACAACATCTATTTTGTCTTCTAAGTCAGCTTTCAAATGGGACAACCCTAATACTTTGCCATACTTTCCCAAACTAGACCTTGTTTGACGTCCCTATTAGAACAGGCATGGGAAAACTTTTGAGACAAAAGAAGAAAATGCTGACAACCAGCATTTTCTCCTTTTGCCTAAATATTTTCGATGCTATATCTTATGCAAATCCATTCTTATTAACCTTTTCCCAAACAACAACATTTTAGACTGGTCCAAATTCAAAGAAGTTGCAGACAACAACTAAAAAAGAATGTTAAAGTATATTATATAATCATTTTGCATGGAAAATATTGTGGGAAATGAAGAAATTGCTTGTCACAAGCAATTTCTTCATTTTCCACAATGTTTTCCATAGCAAGTTTCTTGTGGGGAGTCAAAAAGAGTCACTGTGTGGTAATGGGTTAACCTAAACCATCCATTTTATTGTCTAGTGCAGTATTTTGTTGGGCCAGTCTAAAATTCTGCTGTTTGGGAAAGGGTTATTAATCTATCACAATGACATCTTCTGATATTTCTTCCCCTGAATCACTACTCCCAGTTACATTGACATCAATAAATTTCTTTGTCTTTTTTCCTCGATTTGTTTGAGGTTTTAATGGCACATTTTTAGCCTTCTTCTTCTGGTCTTTTTGTGATGAATTTTGTATATTCAATTTGGTGCCATATTTCTGAACATTAGGCTTGGCATTTTTTGGAGGTCTTCCTCCATTAGAAACTGATTTCTGTTTTCCATGTAAAGCTGTTTTTCTGGCAGTTACAGCCAAGTGTTTGCTCACTATATTGGCATTTGTTTTCTTTTTGATGGACACCAAATTGGGTTTAGCTTTATTTCTGTTGTCTGAATTCACCTTATCTGACCTTGATCTGGTCACAGTTTTATTTTGGGATTCTTTAGATTTCAATTGTGTTTGTTTCTTTGATAACGAGAGATCAGATCTATTATTGCTTTTCTTTACAGAATTTAAAAGTCCAACAGCATATGATCCTCTTCCCCTTGAGGCCCCCCTCGAGGCTCCTCTAGAAGCCCCTCTACCCCTTGCAGAACCCCTCTTTAACCTCATGTTTTTACCTCTCCCCCTCACAGAACCCGTTTTTTCAGTCTGACTATCTTCACTATCAGTATCTTCACTGGAGTCTGTATCACTGGAATCATTAGAGTCACTAGAACTGCTGTCATTGTCACTAGAACTGTTGTTTCTACCTGAGTTTCTGGATATATTGCTGCCTCTTCCTCGGCCTCTACCTCTTCCTGTGCCTCTAATATATCCCCTTACAGTGATTCTAGTACTTCCTCTTCCTCTAGAACTCCCCCTGCCCCTTAATGATCCCCTTATAGAGGTAAAGCCAGCTCTACCCCTTGTTGCACCCCTGCCCCTTCCTGCACCTCTCACTGGACCACGGAACCCTCGACCACGTTTATTTGTTACATAACTAGAACCTCTCCCCATCTTTGTACCTGGAAGCCTCGCTGGTTTTCCTGCTTTACTCTTGTTTGTATCACTGTCATCACAGCTTTTACTGTCTACTTTAGTTTTCAGTCTTTTATCTAAATTTTTTCGAGCTTTCAGAAGCTTTGCTGACTCCATCGACTTTGACCCTGTTTTCCGATGTAACCTTGAACTTTGACCTGAACTAGTTTCCTCCCACTCACCGTCAGAAGCAGAATCATTGCTATAACTGTTGTCCTCGTAAGTGTTCACATAGTTTATGTCACCGTTATATTTGACTGGACTATTGGAGTTGACAGTCTCAATGACAACATTAGGTGAACATGAACTAAAGCTGGTGTATTGCCCAGGCTTTCTGAATTCTGTACCCACCATGTGGTTAATGGCAGGCATGACACGCTGTGTCAGATCACCATTGTAAACATTCGCCTCTATACCACCAGGCCTGGCTAGGTACTGGAAGAGAACAATAGACAAGAGGACCATGATGGTCCTTAATCGCTCACCTGAACTGAGATTCACAAGCTGAGAAATGATTGCACCTTGTCTCATGATATCCAAAAGAACATTCTAATTCTCAATAGTCTTCATCCTTGTGACAAGACATACCTGTTTCATGAAGATTGGACAAAATTGTATCATCTACATTGCTAACAAGGATTTTGTCTTTAAGGCCACTTTTCCCAGGATATCCAACAGAACATTCCCATTGTCAATAGGCTTCATCCTTGTGACTAGACAAATAATCTGACTAAATTTCATGAATTTTGAGCCAAAATTATTGTCTCTATAGCGCTAACAAGGATTTTGTCATTAAGGCCCCTTTTCTCGTGGCATCCCATGGAACATTCCTATTTTCCTCAGAGTTCATCATTGTGACTAGACAAACACAAGTTTCTTGAAGATTAGACCAAAATTGTTGTCTCTAGAGTGCTAACAATGATTTTGTCATTAAGACCCCTTTACTCATGATAATGACTGGAACATTCCAATTTTTGATAGGGTTTATCCTTGTGACTAAAACAAACATTCTTTTTAGTTTCATGAAGATTAAGCCAAAACTGTTGCATCTAGAGTATTAAAAAGGATTTTGTCATAAAGGCCCCTTTTCCCATGATATCAAAATGGAAAATTCCGATTGTTGATAAGCTTCATCCTTGTGAATAGACAAATATTCTGATCAAGTTTCTCGAAGATCAAGCCAACATTATGGCCTTTAAATTGCCAACACAGATTTTATCATTATGGCCCCTTTTCCCGTGGTATCCAATGGAATATTCCAATTTGCTGTAGGGTCTATCTCTGTGACTAGACAAACATTCTGACCAAGTTTTATGAACATTTGGCCAATATCGTAGCCTGTACAATGCTAACAAGGGTTTTGTCTTTTAGGCCCCTTTTTCCATGATATCAATGAGAAGGTTCCAATTTTCAACAGGGTTCATCCCATATAAACCCCAAGAATCAACAAAATGGGGGCCCTATGAAAAAATACTGTTACTGTATCTTGCACAATACATAGCTAATGTTTTGAGATGAAAAGGTTTTCCAAGTCAAAGATCAAAATGTTAGAGAAATAACTCTTAACCCCTATATAAACCCCAAGAATCAACAACATAGGGCTATTTCTTCATTGCAAAATAATTAATTCTATAATAATTTAGTAAAGAGCTAAAGAGAATATAAGTTGCAAAATAGAAGCAAGTCTGATTATAAATCCAAAGAAAAGATAACAGAACACTGATAAAAGCTAGATTAAATCCTCATTTGTTTACTTAAGCTGGGGAAAGTCTAGATCATTGATCAGATAAAATCCAAGTTTATCAAAATGGACCAAGGGAGGCATTTTTAACACTGAAAGTCTTACAGCTTCACTGATTAGTTATCTTCCTTAGTAAGTCTGATAAGCTCCACCCTGCCACGCCCACATTTTTTGACTAATCTTAAAATTTGAAAACAAATTTTGAAGAGGGTCACTCAAGGAAAATTCCTGCCAAGTTTGGTTCAAATTGACCCAATGGTTGATTTTTAAATAATTTTCTTAGGATTTTTAAGCCCCCGCCCTGCCACACCCACATTTTCTGGAAAATCGAAAATTAACGAACAAGTTTTGAAAAGGGGCACCCAACGAACATTCCAGCCAAGTTTGGTCAAAATAGGCCCAATGGTTCAGGAGGAGAAGATGTTTGAAGAAATTGTGAACGGACGGACGGACGGACAGACGGATGGACAGACGGACGGACGACGGACGGTGAGCGACCACAATAGCTCACCTTGAGCACTTCGTGCTCAGGTGAGCTAACAAAGTAGAACAATAGACAAAGTACTAGATAAGTGGGATTATTACCATTAAAGACATTATAATTCGTTATTTCAAATCAAACTGTTGTGGGTACTCATTGTAATGATCTCATCGAGATGATTCCGGTGAGTACCCAAAACAAAGGGTTTGGTGAATGATTAATGATTTACCATAGCATCCTAATTGAGCCTCCAGCTGCTCCCCCACATAGGATATCAACATGAAACGATTGGTAGGAGACAATTTTGTGGCTTTTGGAAAGAATTCAGACCCATCATACAGACCCTTATACATTGTATCTCTAGCTCTGATAGAGGTATATGTACATAGCTGCAGACAGTAAGGTGTAATGCCTTTACAAAATGCAATTTTTCATTGAAATTTAATTCAATGCTATGAATTGGATAACCATTTAAATCACCTCTTTGAGACCAATCTAAAGAGTGTCCATATTATAGGGTTTGGATTTGAAATAACAAATTGAGAACAATTTTTTTATCTTTGTGTAGCCTGGTGTAGTTTAAGGGGCACTTACACTATCTCACCATACAAACTATTTTTTTCTTGAGAAAAAGAAGACGAAAATGTTTTCTATCCTGATGAAAGTCCTGAAATTTTAAAATTTCAATCAATTTAAAATGCCTCTTGAAACATTTTTGAATTTAGACTAGTCTTAAATATTGCTGTCTGACAATTGGTTAACCCTTTCCCAAACAATACCTGGTTTTGATGTTCCTTAGAGAAAATACTTCGGACAAAATTGATACAAAAGAAGAAACTGCTGATAACCAGCAGTTTCTCCTTTTGCCTCAATATTTTCTGAGCCATAATATACACAATTTCCATGTAAATTTATAACAATTTTGTCATCTGAAGCAGCTTTTGAATTGGAAAAGTTTAATTTTTCACCGTTTGGGATGATTTTAAAAACCCATTCCGAAACAACAATAATTTAGGGCGATCCAATTTGAAAGCTGGTGCAGACAACAAATATTACAAACATTATAAATTAAAAATTTGTTTTTATCAAATGTTTTTGTATGGCCTTTCCCCAATTGGACATCAAAACCAGGTCTTGTTTGGGAAAGGGTTACCTTCTCTTACCTTGTCTTGTTCTGGACTGTATTTGGGTTTCATGTGCCACTTCTTGTCAAAGTCTAACAGCCTCTTCTTCATTTTTGGACTGCCAGTTCCCTGAAATATCCATTTAAAAATAAGAGGGGGTAAAGCCTTTTTAAAAGGCAAATATGATTTACTGTTTACTATCATTAATATCTTTTTATGGTGCCGAACTATGGGGCCTTAATGAGTATGCTTGTGTTGAGAAGCTACAGTACTACTGCCTGAAAAGATTTATGTCGGTGCCATTAAGGAATTCAAACGATGCTCTGCTCGGAGACTGGCAGATTCCCGATGGTGATATTTTCCTCCAAGAGGGTAATTAAATACTGGCTGAGAGTCGTAAAACTACCAAATAATAGACTGGTCAAGAAATGTTATGATATGCTTAAAATGTATGACACTATGGGTTATCAGAATTGGGTGACAGCGGTTCGTGAAAATTCATGTAAAAATGGTTTTGGATATGTATGGGAATCCCAAAATGTAACGAATGAGGTATCTTTTATGTCCGCGTATGTGCAAAGGTTAAAGGATATATTTACTCAAATTTGGCTTGCAAGATGCAACGAAAGTCCAAAATTGTGTAACTATAGCCAATTTAAGAATAATTACATATTTGAACATTATCTTGGCAATATAAACGTTAAGAAGTTCCGAAGAGCGCTTGCAACCTTCAGAACTTCTTCACATTGTCTAATGATAGGAAAAGGACGTCAAATGGGGCTACCAAGAAATGAGAGACTGTGTCCAATGTGTTTCTCATCAATTGAAACAGAATACCATTTCCTTTTGGAATGCCATGCATATTCAGAGTTACGTAGTAAATATTTGAAAGCATATCATTTTAATCATCCGAGCCAGGAAAAGTTTGTATCTTTATTGCAGTCAAACAATATGGTCGAAATAAATAAGCAAGCAGAATATTTATTTCATGCCATGAAAAAGAGAACTATTTCTCAAGATGTTTAAAGCTATCTTAATCACATGTATGTTATATTTTGTAATATGTATCTGTGTTTGGACCGGTGGCCATATCACTAATAAACTGTTTAACAGTTTAACTGGTAACTGTTGGGTACTTTTTCAAAATTGGGCACTTTTTGAAAATGAGTACCCACAAACTAAGATTAGATCCGAGACAAAAAGTTCTATCTTCAGTTAAAACAGATTTTTACCTTCAGTTCTAATTGACCATTTTAAACAAAATAGAATTAAATCCGTTTAAATTCTGTTTCTTGTGAGTTCTAAATGACTCGAATAATCAGAACTGTCTCTAATAAAAAACTTTACACATAAACCATAACATAAAGTTTTCAGTTGAAACATCATAACAAGACCTGCGCAGACCACTGCTTGTATGCCGGAGATGTGCTTGTTGATAAAATTGGCCATTTTTTCAATTCAGGGGCAGATAATTCAAGAATGCTATGACTTGTCTGAATTTCAAAAGTGACATTCAAAAGGAGACGCTATGGAGTTTCATTATGGCCATCTTGATCATATTTGAATTGAATAGTCTTTCTTTCAATTCAAGGCCTGATAATCCCCCCAAAAAGGTATCTGAATTTATAAGTAATATGCACAACTAGGCACCATGGAGATTCATTTTGGCAAGTTAGATCAATTTCTATTGAAACTGTAGGAGTTGCACACAATAGAAAAAGAGCATTGTTCCGTTATTCAAGGACAGATAATTCAAGAACAAAAAGAGTTTAATGAATTCGGTAAGTGGTAACCACATCAAGACACAACAAAGATTCATTGTGGCAAGTTTGATCAAATTTTGGTTGAAACTGTAGGAGTAGCACACACAAGAAAAGGGGCATTTTTCGTCAAAGGACGATGAATCAAGTACGAAAGAATTTCAGTTTCAGAGTTTCTGAATGAGATTCAGACAGACAGAAAGACGGTCAACCAGGGCCATAACATAATACAACCCTTTGGGTGTATAATATAAGTCCCATTAAATTCTCGCTTATTATTCAAATTCTTAACCCTTTCCCAAACTAAACAAAGTTTTGACATGCTTCATAGAAAATGTTTGTGAAAACATTGAGACAAAAGAAGAAGCTACTCAGTGCTGAATAAAACAGTTTCTCATTTTTGTCTCAATATTTTCTGTGCTACAATATTATACACAAATTCTATCTTTAACAGCATCCAGTTTGTCATCAGCAGCAGCTTTCAAATTTTACCACCCTAAAATTTTGACATTTAGGAAAGGGTTAAGGCTTGATTTACTTGAAATTACTGAGGCGAGCTAGAAATGGACCAAAAAGAATGTTACCAATATCCATACCTCTTCTGTGCCTTGATATGAATGACCTAACAGTTCTTCAGTTTCATCCATTTCTGAATAGGACCTTTTGTGAGAGGATTCATTTTCTTCACTATCCTTCTTATCACGATATTTGACCTTCAGTTGTCCATTGTTAGTAGGCATTAATCCAAGAGCATTCATTTTGTCAACATCATCTGAAGTTTTTTCACTGAAATCACTGCTGCCTTTACCAGAATCTTGACCAGGTGAGTCAGGCCGTAAACTAGAAGTGGAAGAAACACCAGAATCTCTCCTATTATTCAAATCATTCACTTTCAGACTATCAGCTTTTAATCTATCAGCCATCTTATCTTCCTCAATTTTTGCCTTATTAGTGAAAAATCCAACAATAGATACAGGCTTGGAAGTTATACTTGATTTCTGATCCTCTAAATTCTCTTTCTTTACTTCAGTCACATCATTTGAATCAGAGTCTATGTCAATTACACCAATCTCCTCAGGTGTAGGAACCATGTGAGGCTCTATCTTGACAGATTGTGTCTCAGGCTGGTTTGGCAACACTACCTCACTTCCAACATTCATTGAACCAGTTACTTCATTCACTGCATGTTGATGATTTTGAGGTACAATGTTGGTCGTGTTCTGAGGTAAAATGTCAACAGGGGTTGGAGCTATCACAGGACCTTTAGCGTTTATATTGCCATCATCATCATCACTATCATCTATAATTGTAATATCCGGCTCATCAATAGAACTCTCTGTTGCCACTACTTCTTTTTCTTCATCATTTTTTTCTTCTTCATGGACATTTTCGTCAATTTCTTCACAATCCATATCAAAATAGTCATTAGATTTATCATTGTCATTACCCTGTGGAGTGACATCACCTTTAATGACTTGAGAATCACTGACAAGATCATTCACATCATCCAGACAGATGACTTGGTAATCAAGGCCTTTCTCCTCACTTCCAACACCCTTGTCAACACTTACAGCAATATATCTTTTTTGTTGCTGATTTTGAGTTGTCTCACCATTTTTTGATGTCTGATGATTTGATATATTTTGATGGGATTTGTCCATCGATTTAGCAATATTTGCACTAGGATCTTTGTCATTTTCTGATCCTTTATTTGGCTGGCATTTGTCCTTTACAGCAGTTGAAGTGGACTGAATTGGAATGAGAGGGCTTGGTGACTTTTGGGCGGTATTTAATATTTGTTCAGATTCATTAGTTTCATTAGTCCTCAAAGGTGAAGCAGCAGGAATACTTGTATTCTCATCTTCGTCTGTAATGTCAACAACATCACACAAATCTGTAGTAGTACTGGGTTCTTCTACAATAGTTTTAGTCTTTGATTCACCAGTTTTTATATCTGTATTCTGCCTTTTGTTTGAATTTTCCTCTGACATACATTTTGAAACAGCTTTCAGTAATACCTGCAAATAAGATGGACAAAGTTAAATCCATTCCCAAATAGTGATACCTTTTGACACACCTAAGCTTTGGAAAATATTCAATAGAAAGAATAGAAAAAATGCTGCTTACCAGCATTTTTTCAATATTCTCCATATTCTAAAAAATTTGTCTTATATCTCAGGGCTTGAGTTTTCAGCCATATTAATTTTGTGTTCTGTAACACCTTTTAATTCCGACTGGTCAGCAAAAATTCTGTTGTTAAGGAAAGTATTAAAACATTACAGATAACTTCATGTAATTGGGCAGAGGGTGTATAAACCAAGCTCAAAGAAATGCATGATTGCTTTTTGTTTAGGAAGTAGCAGGTCTAAACTATGGTTTAACCCTTTCCCAAACAAGACCTGGTTTTGACGTCCCTAATAGAAAAGGCTTGTGAAAACATTGAGACAAAAGAAGAAACTGCTGATGACCAGCAGTTTCTCCTTTTGCCTCAATATTTTCTTGGCTATATCACTCTCAATTCCAATCTATATTAACATCCATTTGATCGTCTGCAGCTGTTTTGGAATCGGACCACCCTAAAATATTGTCGTTTGGGAAAGGGTTAATTCTTTTTTGCATTATATTAGACTATTTCTAAGATTCAATAATGGATATCATATTACAAAGCTGTGTGCTTTGCAGTTTGAGAGATTGTATTGTAAGTGTAATCTGGAGTTCTGGACCATTTCCAAAATAAGCTATGGCTTTGATGCCCCAGTGGAAAAGTTTTTATCTCTTACATATTTTCTCTCAATTATCAAATTCAAATCATTAAACATTAATTTGGCCAAATTAAACCCTTTCCAAAACAAGATCTGGTTTTAATATCCCTGGTAGATATGGCTTGAGACATTGAGACAAAAGAAGTGTTAAACTTTACTTTTTTTCAATAAATGTAACCTACCCATTCATGAGTTATGATATGTGGCTTAGACAACACAAAATATATTTTTTTTTGAAAAGGGTTGACATTTTTCAAGATGGAAAAGTCTCAGGAGTCCAATTGGAAAATAAACTGTTGTATACAATGATATGAAAGTTAATAAACAAGAGCCGTCACAGACGGATTATGCTCCCCGAATAAGTGTTTGTCACAAAATAAAAAAATATCATACATTAAGCCCCCTTTTCCCATGACAGATTTTTTGTACACATAATATTTATAGAATATGGTCTAGAACATCCTATTTATCACATAAGTACAAAATTTCATTAAATTCTGCCAATTAGATGAAGAGAAATTAGAGAAAAACTAATTTTTACATTAAGGCCCCTTTTTCCATGACGCAGCCTACAATCAAGAAACAGAGAAAAAATCACTTGGGATTATCCCAGGGAGTTCACATGTGAAGTTTCATTGAATTTGGTCCAAGGGTTGCTGAGATCTGGCTATGGACTGACGGACGGACAGCGTGGCGACTATAATGCTATAATAAAAAGAAAGTGCTGGTAATCAGCATTTTCTTCGTTTGACAAGAAATGCTTTTCCAAACGTTTAACCCAGGGTTTTCCCTGGATCTTGTAAATAAGGAGTCCTTGGGACCCTCAGCTATGATTTTTGAGAGTCCTTGTATTAATTTTAAGAGTCCTTTCTTAGAAAATCAGTTAAATTATATGAACACCAAATATTGGCCATATTTAAAAAGACTGCAGCAAACTCAGACCCATTATTAGTATCAATTTGGCTTTGTATGTTTAACAAAATATAGGCATCCAGCCTGTCATAGGGTTTGTATTGACCAAAATGGTGGAATCAATCTGAATAATATCAAAATCAAATTTAATTTATAAATGTAATTTACAAAGAACACTTAGGACTGGAATTTGATGATTCAGAGTTCCAATGCTACCCAGAAAACAGGAATATGTTTGGATTTTCGTATAACACTTTCTCCCATCTGGAAGTAGTCTTGATTTTATCAAATCTGGTAAAAATTAGTAAAAGTCACAGAAAAGTACAAAACAATTTGGGTACAAATCCCTTCTAACCCCCCCCCCCCCGCCGCCTATAGGAGTACTTCTTATTGTGAGTAATAAAAATAAAAATGGAACCTTATGCAAGCGTCTGTCAAGAATGTGTTTGATGTCATGCACATAATGTCTGCTTAAAAATTCTTACATGAATGTAAGCAGGTGTGGTTTCGGTAAACTAGATGATCATAGCACTTCAAGTAAGCTATGTAGTACTTGTACTTTTATTTGGGAGTCCCATGGGACGCACATAATATATTTTTAAGAGTCCTGAACCCAATTTTAAGAGTCTAGGACGCAATATCCTGCGTCCGGGAAAACCCTGGTTTAACCCTTTCCCACTCATTGACGCTTTTAGACACCCCACAAAATAAAGGCTTTGGAAAACATCGAGGAAAATGAAGAAATTGCTTGTGACAAACAATTTCTTCATTTCCCACAATGCTTTCTACCATGAAAGACCAAAAAATGTTCAAATTTTGTTCCATGGATTTTGTCGTCTGCAACACCTATGAGTTTGGACTAGGCTAAAATTTTGTTGCTTTGTAATGGGTTAAAACTGAAGTAATACTACAGAGTGTCCCAAAAAAAAACGGAACCCTAATTCAAAGTCAAGTATTTTTAAGCGTAAGCAAAAAATCTAAATTTTGAATTTGCAGTACTGAAGATACATTATTTTTGCATTTGTGTGTCAAATTTCACTTAAAAATATGCATTGGTTCAAAAGTTAAAAGCAAATTAATAATGACACTAAAAAACCGATCTGACACGATATTGATTTTTGCGTCTTGTTTGTTCGTAAAAGCGCACTAACGGTCAGCTGTTGAATTCTGTACCGTTGCACATGTATGTACCGATTTTCTCAAAAATCAATATGTACACGTTCTGTACGTTCAAATTGAGTCCATAGGGTGGTTGTTTAAATTAGTTTCAAATTATCATGTGATTCATTTCACATGGCGCAGTTTTATTTTCATAAATAACAAGCTTGGTATGTTTCCTAAAATTAGTCCAGCTTATTTTTCTTGCATAGTATACAAGTCTGTGGACTATGATTTCATTCTATTTGGTGAATTTTGTATGATTTGTGTTTTGCATAAAGGTCAGTGTCAGGTCAAATGAAACCTGTAATACTTTTCAATTGAGCGGTGACCGGCATGTTGGTCAGAAATAAGATAAGTGCCTATGATTATTATTCATGAGTCTGTGATGCACTTGGATATTTTGTTTGTATGCATTTTAATTACATCGCAGCTCGCAACATTAACAGTTTATTTATTAGCAAAAAAGATTAAATGAAAATGCACTATTGTGAAAACAATGTTTCCAAATCATTTTTGTATTGTATTGAATATATTAACCAATTGTATAGCGTCAATTTATTCAATGAGTGTAGGCGCGCGTTGCAAAACGAAAAGATCGATATCGTGTTAAAATGGTTTTCCGGGTATATTCATTTAAATGTCAATATTTTCAAAAGTAATCATTATTTTTCGACCAAATTTTAACTGTTAATAGAAAACTGTTTTTGCTATTGCATATGTAAATTTGGTGGAGAAATATTACTTGATACATGAGAAATGTACTTTCAAAAATGGGTTTCGTTTTTTTTGGGACACTCTGTACAGACATTTAAACCATTTCTTGTTGGGAAAAGAGTTTTTACCCTTCTCATGCTGTTCACGTCAATTTACAGTTGTGACTAAAAACTTTGGTAGGCAATATAGACTATAATCAGCCTGCACAGATGTGCAGTCTGATCTTAGCCTACACTGCCTGCTTTTCACTCCATTACTATGGCAAAATCTTGGGCTTATCTCATTGTATTGTCTCTTAAATTGGCAGTTTGTTTGAAACAAAATTTACAGGACAAATGTTAGAAGGGTGATTACCCAGAGCTACAGATAGAGGGTGTAATGGGTTTTCAAAATGCAAGATCGGTTATTTGTTTAACCCATAACCAAAGGACAAAAAAGTGCTCCTATTCAAAAGCTGCTGCAGACAACAAAATGAATGCTTATCAATGTTTGATTTGCATACAATATAGCTAAGAAAATATTGAGGCAAAAGAAGAAACTGCTGGTTACTGTAAAAGTCTATTTATTCGCTAGGACTTAATTTTCGCTAATTTTCGCGAGTAGGCTATCCTGCGAATTCATCAATTTCGTGAATATATCAGTCTCAGAATGTCGGAGATTGCCGATGGTTCTTTGGAATCCGGAACATTCCGAAATTTTATATGTTCATTAAAACACTTCAAATCGGAAATTTTGATCGTTACCCACCTTTCAATGTATGAACAATGCGATTAACATCATAATGTTATATTATTATGATGATATACATTGTACATGATTACAAATACAAAGTATAAATGTTACATGTGTTTTCCTAGAATATGGTCGTAAAAGGGTGACCTCTTTATCGTTTACAATTCAGAAGTACAATACATTTAATGGAAAAATGAAGCAGTTACGTTCTTATGTTATTCACTTTTTGTCATACATGTAGGGACAACACTACTCTCCAACGCCGAGGTCTATTGATTAACCATCAAATATGACCTCTGCCGTTTTTGGTACACCAACAGCCTATTTGGTCGTCATAATCTAATTATAGCACATCATTTGAATCATCGAATCAAAATCAATCAGTCTTATCTTGCATGATCATTACGTATATATTACGTCACTTCTTTTTTTAGCTGAAGCCGGTTACATTTGAATTATCGAATCAAACTCATTCAGTTTTATCTTGTTTGATTACGTATACATTACGTCGCTTCTATTTTTGGCTGAAGCCGGTAATTTGAAGCGTCAGCCAATGAAAACTTGTATCAAAAACTCCAATTGTTTATCAGTTTATTGTCAACGATTGGATACCGAAATCCTGCCAAGGTCCCGAGATTAGACGTGAAATGACCCCACGAGAATAGAGCTCATTCTATCGAAATGGAATGAAGAGATAACATGCTCTGTTCTTAAGAGAGTAGGACAATACATGTATTGTCCTTTTCACAGTTACATGAAAAGGTGTGAAAACAATTTTAAAGAGAAGACAGGTGTGATAAACATTTTGTCTAACCATCGCTTGTGTATTTATCGGGGTTAAACGGAGATGTACGGAATATAACGAAGCGAATATTTCCGGAAAACAACGGAAATACCCGAGCTTTACATCAAACACGCGCGAATTTATAAACTCGCGAATAAATCCCAGACAACGAAATCGCGAAATGTTGAGCTCGCGAAAATAAAGACTTTTACAGTATCATCAGTTTCTTCTATAGTCTCAATGTTTTCCCAAACCATTTCTTCCTGGGATGTCATAACCAGGTCTTGTTTGGGAAAGGGTTAACCCTATGATGTTGGTCCTAATTTGAATTACCTCATCAAGACTATTCAAATGAGTACCCATAGCATAGGTTTGGTTTATTGGTATTATACGCCGTTTTCAACGGCTATGGTCATTTCGCGCAGCTGGGGCACCTAACCATGGATTCCTGTCGTTTCTCATACCAGTACTACCACAACACCCTTACCGAGCCTCCAGCTGCTACCCTACATAGGTTCACAATATCAAACCAGCGATGGGTGACATTATCGTCAGATAGGGTATTTGCCGCACCGGGTATCGAACCCAGAAACTCTCGAATGAGAGGCAAAGTGCTACTAACTGCGCCAAGGCCACGGCCCCCATAGCATTATGGTTTTGGTTCCAAATAACAAATTTAGAATTTAGTTAGACACTCTCTTATCTGTTGCTCTGATTACCTCTCCTGTGTTTGCACCATTCACCATGGCTAGTTGGCCAGCATACTTGTAGACAAGCTCAGCCAGGGCCGTTACTTTATCCGTACCATCAGGCATACTCCTTATCTTCATCTCCATTTTTATGTGTCTTTTTGTTCTTCACTGAAAATATAAATGAATTTTGTGATACAAATAGACTGGTTTTACCTTTACAGATTACATTGGCGGTGTTATTAAAAAAACTACAGCTTTAACCCTTTCCCAAACAACAAAGTTTTAGGCAGGACCAATTTAAAAGCTGCTGCAGATAACAAAATGGATGTTAATAAAGATTGAAATTGTGTGTGATATAGCCAAGAAAATATTGAGGCAAAAGGAGAAACTGCTGGTTATCAGCAGTTTCTTCTTTTGCCTCAATGTTTTCCCCAAGCCTTTTCTATTAGGGATGTCAAAACCAGGTCTTGTTTGGGAAAGGGTTAATCAAACCCAAGTATGATTATGTTTACTAGTCTACAGTTTGTTTACAAAAGCCATGTGTGTCAGCAAGTGCCGGAAAAAATGGATGATGCAATAAAAGCATACTCTTATTTACTGGTTGTCATGCCAGTCAACAATGATGTAACTTCTCGTTAATCTCTCTGAGATCTTAAAAAGATGGTGTCCGCTAGGATAACAGAAACATTTGTTCAATTAAAAAGTACAATATGTTTTAATGGATTAGCATAAATTTATGATTTCAAAATAATATGAAAATCTAGGAAAATGAATCCCCCTACTATGTTCCATCCCCCTTCACAGAAATCCTGGATCCACCACTGAACGAATATTCAAACAAGAGGCCCAGAGGGCCTTATCAGTCACCTGAATCAAATGACCAGAAACAGTTATGGAAAATGTTAAAAGTTAACTAATAGCGCACCCCCCCAGCACCACCATTTCTTGACAGTCTTTCTTTCTCTTGTATAGTCGACTGACCAGTTTTGGTGACCTTAAGAACTTTTCCTTATTCTTTCACTAACAATCGTGAATACGACTTAAAAAATGCAATACATCTTTAGTTTGTCGTATTTTCCCTTAATCCTAACAATGATGCTTTCTAAAATCACCACATTTATGAATTAGCCTGAATTTTGTTGACCCCATATTTTTAGCACATGAAATTAGTAGGACCAAAATCAGTGACCCTTTAATTTCATCCTAACAAGAAGCTACTGGGCAAGTTCTATATCAAAATTTATTCCAAAAATGAAGACTGGTCAAATTGGTTTCAAAATTGAAAATATGACATTTGTAGGGCACTTCTATTGGTGATTAAAATGGCTATTTAGAAAACCATAGGTAAATTTATACAGAAAATGAAGTCAAGCATATAAATCGGTCATCATTTAGAATTTCTCCAATTTTAACAACAGAAATGACTGGATTTTTGTTTAACCCATTACCAAACGACAAAATTTGGACCTGTCCTAATTGAAAGATGTTGCAGACGATAATTTCAGGTGAATGAAATTTGACATTTTTTGGTCATATTAGGTAGAAAACATTGTGGGAAATGAAGAAATTGCTTGTTACAAGCAATTTCTTCATTTTCCACGATGTTTTCTAAAGCCTTTTTTTCTGGGAGTCAAAAGGCGTCACTGTGCAGTAATGGGTTAAATGGATGACTGTCAAACCTCTTGACATGATGGAACTCTTATTTTTGAAAATTGGATACAAAAAGAGAGGATCACCGATTTAGGGCAGTCACCAAAACAGGGCAGTCTACCATACAAACTTATTTATAGACTCAAATACCAAATGTGAGTTCAATCCAACAATAGAACATTTCTTAATATGTACCATATTTACCCCCTTTTGGGGCCCCAAAGGGAGATAACTCCATAATTTGTAAAAATCTGAAGCGGATTCCCATTGGGATACTTCCTGCCAAATTTGGTAGAAATCTGTCCAAAGGTTCTCAAAAAGAAGTAGAAAATGTTCAAAGTTAAGTAAAAACGCGAATCCCTTCCATCCCCCATCCCCAGCTCAGCCATCTATTCACCGATTTTTTTCTCTTGTACAAAATTTATAGTCCTTGCCCTAAAGACTTTAACTCCCAAATGTGTATCCAATGTAACAGCCGGTTCATGAGTTGAAGATTTTTTAAGATGTACCCAATTTACCCCCTTTTTGGCCCTTTATGGGACCCCAAAGGGAGATAACTCCATGATTTGTACAAAATCTGAAGCGTCTTCCTATTAGGTTGCTTCCTGCCAAGTTTGGTTGGAATCTGTCCAATGTTTCTTAATAAGAAGTCGAAAATGTTAAGTTAACTAATAATGCGACCCCCCCCCATCCACCCTCACCAGCACGGCCATTTCTGGAAGGATTTTTTCTCTTGTGCAAACTTTGTTGTCCTTTCCCTAAAGACTCTAAATACCAAATTTGAATCCAATCCTACAGCTGGTTCATGAGAAGAAGATTTTTTAAGATGTACCCTATTTAACCCCTTTTGGCCCCTTATGGGACCCCAAAGGAAGATAACTACATGATTCGTACAAATCTGAAGCGGCTTCCAATGGGGATGCTCCCTGCCAAGTTTGGCTGTAATCTGTCCAATGGTTCTCAAAAAGAAGTCGAAAATGTTATGTTAACTAATAACGCAACCCCCCCCCCTCCCATCCCCAGCACAGCCATTTCTAGACGGATTTTTTTCTCTTGCACAAACTTTGTTGTCCTTGCCCTAAAGACTCTAAATACTAAATGTGAATCCAATCCAACAGCAGGTTCATGAGAAGAAGGTTTTTTAAGATGTACCCTATTTAATTTTACCCCTCTTTGGCCCCTTATGGGGCCCCAAAGGGAGGTAACTCCATGATTTGTACAAATCTGGAGCAGCTTTCCATGGGGATGTCTCCTGCCAAGTTTGGTTGAAATCTGTCCAATGGTTCTCAAGAAGAAGTCGAAAATGTTAAAAGTTAACCCACAACGACAGACGAAACATGATCGCAATAGGTCGTCTTGACCTTCTGTCAGGTGACCTAAAAAGACGACTGTCTGTAGCTGGCAGGTTTTCCATATCTAGATATGGGGGTTGCTGTTGTATGCAAAACAACAATGGAACAGCTATCTGCCCATGCATACCAGTCTTCGCGAAAGTGCCGGACCGCCGGTCAATGGCAGGCAAAACCCAGTTTGGTCCGGCATAAATTTTGGGTGATCTGTCCTGATGTCGGACGTTTCGTGAAAGACACCCATAGGCCTATTGACTTGAAATGCCCAATAATGAACTTAGCATTAAAAAGAAAAAAAAGTATTTGAAATCTCCTAGCCAATTTCCTGATATATATGGACTAATTCGTGGAGTTTCGTGTCTTTTTGATGTCTGATTGATTGATCATAAAGTTCTCTTAAATGGATGTCTAGCCAGTGTACTGTAAACTAAGGACTGGAGCAGCATTTTGTTAACTAAGGAGTAGTACAAGTCCATGTCAACCAGTTTACTGTAAACTCGGGACTGGAAGAGCATTTTGTTAACTGAGGACTGAGGAGTAGTACAAATTTGTGCAAGATAATTGATGGATTCGCATTTTAACTTTGTTATGGTATAGAATAGCTATGAATACATTGAATGAATAAAAGTCCAGTACCAACAGAGAGTGAAGAAAAAGCTGATTATCGTACTATTACATTAGATGGGGAAATAGAATCTGAAAATTATGAGCATTCTGAAAATTTTGAACAATCTGAAAATTTTGTTCTTTTTGTGATAAACATAAAAGTTTTGTCAAATAGTCGTTTTCCTTGCTCTATGCATACTTGTCCGGTCCGGCCAAAATTGATTCGCACCGGCCAAAATATATATATTCCAAATGCCTGTCCGGATGTCAGGCACTTTTTTCCCAATTTCGCGAAGACTGGCATACTGCGATAGAACATGCAGCACAAGGGGATATCTTCACCCTGTTGTTCTACTGTTCTCCAGCCTAATTTCTGCAGCATGGCTGTGACACTTCATTGTCTCAAGTTGTCAAATAATGCCCAATGTGCAGAAAAATACTGCACCATTTCGACTTTGTCGATGTTGGACCTTGTGTGAGGATCCTAGACACTACCCGCATATATATTCTAGCCAAGGACAAGCCAGGGTCTTGTACTAGGCATAGTCTCTAATCCGGGGCGACTTACTTTTTATGTCCTGTATGAGAAACCCCAGCGTGCTGGTTGCTGTAACACTTATTCCGTCAACATTGGTGCAAAATGTAGGGATGCCAGAGTCCACACCAATATATCAAGCAACTAAACTATGGTATGGATTGCAACTAGTCCTATTTATAAACCCTGACATATTTTTTTAACTTTGTCGTGAATGTCAGGTCTTATCAGATCTGCCATTTTTTCTATAACACTTCCTATGGCCAAAAATGTCAGAGGTTTAGCCTCAATCTACTACCTCTCAAATCGAAATTATGATCTAAAAATGGTATGGATAGAAAGTTAAATCAATTCTTTTTCACTTCAGTATAATTTTAAAATAAACAAGAGCTATCACTGTAAGATGACAATGCCCCCGACACCCCTTTGATTTTAAATTATGGCCAATCTATGTTCAAGGTCAAGGTCATCCAGGGGTCAAGGTCACCAAAGTATGTGCCTACAGAAAGGTAATGTACCAAGGAATGTTGTGGTAAAGTATGAAGCGAATATGTTAAGTAATAAGGAAGTTATGGCCAATGTTAAAGTTTTTGGACGGAATGACGGACAGACGGACGGACAGACGGACGGGCAAGTCAAATTTATGATGCCTCCCTATCGGGGGCATAAAAACCTTGTTTTATTTTAATCCAACCAAATTTCCAACAACCCTATACAAAAGCAAGATGGCCCACATGCTTGTCAATTGTAATAAAAACATGTTTCACAGTCATAATTTAATAGTCAAATCAATATTTTAGTAACTTCATGGTAGTTTTCAAACATTTTGTAGTTATTTTTCATTTATGCCTCACTTTACCTTGAATAGGGACTTTGAACAATTTCAGATTTGCTACACAGATAATCATAGGGACTAGTCCAAATGTTTTTAGATTAAATTTTGGTGGGTACATGTATGATAATGACAAGTGGTCAAAGTTGACCAAGGGTGCGAAACTATGTGGGACAAATGAAGTCACATTTCTGAGGCCAATTGAGAATAATTTATGCCGAATTATACATGAATACAAAGAAAAATAAATAATATTTGCGATTACTCAACACATTTTTTCCACAGTGGCAGTAGATTTGTAATACAGACAGAAATGTCGAATAGTTTGGTGTAAATGTTTAAGTAGGACAAATCTCGTCACAACGGGGTCGCTCACCTTACAAGGCTAAATTGCTTCTTCTACAATACTATCACCACTTTCACTTACCATGAGCATGGGATCTAACATAAATTACATCATGCATACTGTACTTAGCTGTTCGGTCGAAAAATTAATACCTGTTAAGCTGTCAAATTTCAAATTTCATGGACGACAATTTATTTCTACTGGTTCCCAGCTTTGTTCTATAAAATCGATCTAGATGTGACGAGATTTGTCCGACTAAAAAAATGATGCCAAACTGTCCCCGATTTCGGTCTGTAATATCTATTTTGCTGTCACTGTGGATAATTTTTGTCCAATAATCCAGAGATCATCCATTTTTCTTTGTATTCATGTATAGAATCAGTCGGCATGACGTCATAGCCTCACTTTCATTTTTTCATCGAGGGTACTTCCTCGGTTTTTATCGTTACGGGATACCATTTTTGAGGCAGAATATTTTAAAAATCCATCGTTAAAATTCCTAAACAAAACTCTTTCTTTAAAGAATGTGATTTAAACTTTCTAACTACGAACGCATTTTTAATAAGCAGGCGTAGTCGTCGAGATATTAATGCTGAAAGTTGGTAATGCTTTAACGATAAAGACCGAAGCTTTCACCTCCACCGAATGAGTGCAGGTCCGCACTTTATGACTGACAACGTTTTTGATTGGCTGAAGGGATTGTGCCGACCGAATTAACCCTTTCCCAAATAAGACCTGGTTTTGACGTCTCTAATAGAAAAGGCTTGGGAAAACATTGAGACAAAAGAAGAAACTGCTGATAACCAGCAGTTTCTCCTTTTGTCTAAATATTTTCTGTGCCATATTTTACGCAACTCCTGTCTTTAATTACATCCATATTGCAGGGGTTGAAAAATTTCTTCAAACCTACTAGTCCTGTAGGACTAGTAGCTCTGAATTTCTACTCCCCCTTAACCCTTTCCCAAACAAGACCTGGTTTTGACGTCCCTAATAGAAAAGGCTTGGGAAAACATTGAGGCAAAAGAAGAAACTGCCGAAAACCAGCAGTTTCTCCTTTTGTCTCAATATTTTCTATGCCACATTTTACACCAATTTTATTTTCAATAACTTCCATTGTGTCATTTGTGGCAGTTTTTAAAGTGGATCTCCCTAAAATTTTGCCGTTTGGGAAAGGGTTAAGGCAACCCAACTCGCCCTTAAAGATGAAGAAAATTTTAGACTGTTGGCTCTTACTGATGCATTATTATGCAAATAACATAGATCTAACTCTTTGACTCTACAAATAAAGTTTCTTTGGTATAAATGACAGACAAGGCTCGCGCTGGCGATCGCCACTTCAAAAGTCATAGGCGAATAAGGCAACAATTTTATTAAAAAAAGATGGTCAATAAATCGAATGTGGCTCCTGAAGACTTGACTCCATCTTTTACCATAAATCAATCGCCGATTAAACATTACTGTAAACACTTACTTTTTATTTAATTCGAAAGATAGATTAGCTGCCGAAATGGTCGAGGAAGCACACGTGGTCAGTTTAATATGTACAACTACAACGTACCCGGTAAATGTGAAAGAATTTCTTTGTGTAATTGCGAGGCGGCATAACAGAAAGAGACAACACGTATGTGTTAAAACCATTTAACGTCGGTGTATTTACATCTTCGCAAGCCAAGGGTGACATCTACGACGTAACGTCGTTTCTGTATTCACCCTTGGCGTATTTAGTCCGATTTTCTTGGTCTCCTGGGAAGCGTTTTCATTGGTTCCAGCGAGGTCTCGCTGGAACCAATCAGATTGTCGACTGATACATTTGTTATGAGTAACAAAATCATGACAACGGGCGGGAAAAAGCATTGCATTTGCAACTCAAAAACGCGAAGATAGGCGATTTTTCTTAAGAATTTCACTGCAACAGACAGGAAGTCCCTAACTTTGATCGACGAATTAAGCAGCTAACTTGTACATAATCCGCATGACGTATGATGCGAAAGACAACGCGCGTTAATGACGTCATCAAAAATTGAGGTGGTAACAACCAGCAGAACAACCGCTAGGCGGCGCTTCGCGATTTCAAGAAATTCGGACTAAATCCGCCAAGGGTGAATACAAACGTAGGTGGGTTCAACCTTGGCTAGCGAAGATGGTGTATTTACTACGTAGATAGCGTTTTGTTTTCATTGCGTCATCCCATTTTCCCGCGCATTTTGGCACGCGCGACTTTTGTAAACAAGTCATAGTAAAACGTAACCTTATTTGGTTGCGGAAAAATCACGTGATTATATTGAAACTGGAATGACTATGTCATCAATGGACTGTGTTTGCGGCATCTTTGATCTCGCTCAATTCATCGCATATGAGTAACACAGATTTACTCTAGTTTCCTTGTTTAGTTTTACTTTCGGGATTGATTGACATAAACAGGGAAAGGTCTTATTTTACAGCGAATATTATTGTTTCCGATATGAAGTTTGAAATAAATACTTTCTTTTCGATCTTTTAATTTTTTCCCCTCAATCAGCGTGATTTAAGTCCTAAATTTGCACTCGCCCCGTCGGACTAGTTCGTCCCCAAATCTACTCGTCCTACGGCATTTTCAACTCGCCAATGCGAGCGGGCGAGTGGATTTTTCAACCCCTGTATTGTCGTCTGCAGCTCTTTTCAAATTGGACCACCCTAACAGGGATTATTCTGGCTGGAAAAATGTATGAGAGAAAATGTTCCAATTGCTGAAAAACTATGAAAGATTGTAAATTTCTATGAGATTTTTTTCTTACGTAATTTTCAGGAATCTAACTTTATAAAAATATATCCTATATCACACAAGAGTATTATTATCACAAATCAAGCTTTGTAAACAATCAGTTACCACAATAAATGGTCACTGTGATTGAAATGTTTTTCTGTGTAGCGAATTTCCTCTGTCATAGTGAAATTATAAAGATTAGGTGACAAATGGAGCAAAAGTAATTTCTCCTATCCCAAAACGATTTCTGTCAGAAAAATAATCATAATAGAAGGGTCATGTTTCAATGTCGGGACTGGTTTTCAACTGGGAAAAGATGATACAATATTATGGTATAGATTTGTAAACAAGACACAGAGAAAAATCTTTGGTTAATTGCAAGTTCTTTTTATCATAATTCTCGAAAGAAATGTAAAAACATTTCATTTTTGTGTACTGTATTGTCCCTCTGAAAAGCGCTGCCATCGTTGACAGACTTTATATTAGGCTCTGAACGCTATTGACATGCCGGTGTCCATCGTCTTTTGATTGAAAATTGCTGATTACTACCTTAAATAAATGATTTATTCATCTAATTTTCATTCCTTTTGCTGCATTTTCTTTTAAGAAATATAAAAGCAGACGCCAGTTCTTTCTATTATTTTTTTTGTTCATCTACGCAACTTCTCCGCTCAGAAATGATAAGGAAAATTACCGAGTAGACCAATTGTTACGAATATCCGGTACCCGGCATTCAATTTTGGAGCTTATTTTACTTTAAAGAATGCCGAGAACCAATTGAGTTTACTTTCCTGATTTCCGCTTTTTTGACAGCTGAGTTTTCGTCCGTATTTTCGGTGCTAATCGATTTCAAATTGGCATGCGAGATTTTGTTCCAATTGAGAAAGATCTATGCGATATAAGGCATTTATATGCGAGAATCTCGCGATTTCGCGGCCCAAAATTATCCCTGCCCTAAAATTTTGTCGTTTGGGAAAGGGTTAATAGTTCGACACAAATTATCCCAAAATGGCTTTGAAATAACGACTTGATTCGCACCACAGTTTCGTACCTTTACCGAACTTCAACACCTTGTCATTTAAATTACTGCAATCTTGTACAAATAAAAGTGTCAAGTACCTTTGAGAACAACAGTAACCTGACTGCACTACTAGGATTGCAACTAAATGTGATCCAACTGCCAAATCAACCTAACATGCATTATTGTCTTTCATTGCTATAACTAATAAAGTAATACCACTCTTCTCCTAACAAATTGTGGTACTTATCAGTTTTCTCGAGAATACACACTCGGACTAGAGAGAGTAGTAAAATGCGAGAAGCGATCATTGAAATTTGGTCGCGAAAACACATGACATTACGAAAATTCCTATAATTCGGAATCACAATCTTGTCTTAAAAGATTGTTTATATTAAAATGATTGACAATGGAGCTAACAACTTATGGATTGACTTTTTTTTTAACTTACCAGCATGTAAACCGCTGCTTTTTTCTGCTTGTTTTTGTTGAAAATAAATGATTTAGACTAGAAGCCACAGGAATTAATCGGCACAACTCGGATGTTTACGGGATCTCGACATCCTCGGATGTATAGGTAGTCTCTATGGGTGATAGTAATTTCGGAAAAATACAATTTCGGTAAAATGATTTTATATAGTAATAAAATGGATACTTCGGTAAAAAGGTAATTATAGAGTAATTATCACTTTGAGACCGGGTACTGACACGAGTCGAGTTAATTATTTTTTGGCAGTTTGTATTAAACATGTCA
This sequence comes from Fragum sueziense, assembly GCA_963680895.1. Classification (NCBI taxonomy): domain Eukaryota; kingdom Metazoa; phylum Mollusca; class Bivalvia; order Cardiida; family Cardiidae; genus Fragum; species Fragum sueziense. The sequence continues at coordinate 12,947,628 of OY804597.1, forward strand.
AAGTCAAAGTCAAAATTTTATTCAAGACCCCCTAACCGAGGGTATGTGAATTTAACATACATGTAACAAATACAAACAAATATGAACAGTTGATGGACATGAAAAACAAAAATTTTGGACATTTCACAGATTTTTTCAGCTATGGATCAAAATATTTAATGAAAATGTTCATTTAATCAGCACTTTAACCCATTAACACATGCAATTAAGGATGTTGGAGCGTTTGGAAAATCGGTAGTAATTACGGCATGTCGTAAAGTAGATTTTTTATATATTTTAAAATATTTTTTAAATGGTATGAACATAGCAAATTTTAAAAGATTGATCTCAATATTTCGGCGTGACGCCTTTTTGTAGAGAAAAAATGTAAAAAAAATAACGCTACATTATAATATCATATTTTTTATGTTAACGCTTACAGTAATGGCGGCGTATAACGTTGACGTCACGACGTCGCCGCCAAACCAACACGACGTCATTCCCGCGTTAATCAATACTTACGTCAAAGCGTTATACGTATCTTTGACGCTACAGCCCTGTGGACGTCCCGTCACAAGTTTATTGATCCAAATACTTTCCCGTAATTGTCTCTCAATCTTTTCCGTACCGTATAGCCTTTCTAAGCATACAAACCGAAGATCTTCGTGTGTGCGATTTTTCTCAAAGTGCCCATTAATAGGCTTATCCTTCCCTAACCATACATCTCGGAGGTGTTCCACCATTCTTCCCCTTAGTTCCCTTTCTGTCTCACAAACGTAAACGGTACAGTTAAATATAAATTGATATGGGCAACATTCTGGTGAAGTTTGAAAAAGATCAACCTTATGGTTTAGGAGAAGTTCACATTTAAAGTTCTGGCTTGTTTTCACTATTTGTTGCCATGGTAACCAGAATTCTCAATTAATTTCATTTCTTTCTAAGTTTATTAAATAGAAATTAATCAGTGCAACAGTCTGCTGTAGTTTGAAAAAGACCAACGTTATAGTTAAGGAGGAGTTCACATTTAAAGTTCTGGCTTTTCCCCACTATTTGTTGCCATAGCAACCAGGGTTCTGAATGAGTTTCACTTTTGTTTGCTGTTTTGGTAGAGATCAGCCCATAGAGGGTAGCATTATTATGAAGTTTGGAGTAAATCTGCCAAATTACACACAATAAAAAGAATACCTACTAAAATATCAAAGGTTATATAGTCTTGCTTGATATTTGTGTTTTTTCTCTTTGTTTTGAGTGAAATGTCGTACCTTTCTGACGATATTGTGAAAAAATTTTCCACGGTGACCTTTCAATTTCTTCGCTTTATTTTGTTGTTACTATTATTATCAAGATCAAAGTAGAAGATAGTGTAGAAAAAAATACTTTAACAACGAAAAAAACACAAATCAAAGAATGTAACCCATGTATTTAACAAATAAAATGTAAAGTTCACGAACAAAAAATACTAATCTGAATATAATGATCAAAATAGACGGTTGTTGTTCTTCAAAGTTTGTTTTAATGTATTATTAGTCACAAACAATGTTTTAAGCTGCAAAATAAATATTCATTCATTTCTTTTATAATAGTTTACTTATTTTAATACGAAATAATGATACCTAGCCCATTTTGCAAATTTTCTAAATCCAGAGATATTGTTGTTATGGTTACATTAGAAAAACTGCATTTATCAAAAAACTTCCACCGTTACCCCAATTTTTTTCATCATTTTTATTTTCGCCATAAAATTACCTTTCTGCATGAGAAGTTTGAAGGCACAAAAAAAAATTGACCCAAACGCTACCACATCCTTAAGTGATTTATTTGAGTAAGTGATGGACAAACAAGAAATTGAACTTATAAATATTCATTTAATAAGTGAAGTAATGAAAATAACATAATATATATTTTAACATGTTTATTTATCAATCGATCGTATATGACAAAATATACAGATGGAATAAAGGAAATGTGATGAAATGAAATATGTACTTCTTCTTTTTATTTTCAGATTTTGATGAGGTCCAATTGAATAAAAAAAATATTTCTTAACCATCGACGAAATTTAAAATTGTTACGACAAAACTTGTTGCAGGTGATGTGAATGAAATTTAAAATTGATTGGACAGAAAACATTGTGGTAAATGAAGAAATAAATACCTTCTTCGATTTCCACGATATTTTCAGTTATATTACATATGATAATGACACTATTTATAAATTAAGTTATTGGTTGATGAAGAAAAGCATCATGGATGAAATTTTAGCAATGCATGTTATAAATATTTACTGATTTTTCTGTCAGATATTGATCAAATATTGATGTGCTTTTTTTCTTCTAATTTCGGGTCCAAGATGCTTTTCCTCGGCAGAAAAATCAAAGGATGTAGACAAGAAATCGGAGTTTTTACAGAAGGCAAAATTTGAAAATACAAGATAAAAGCGAATTTGAAGAAGAAAATGAATGCACATTTGCTTCTTTCTATTCTACTTACACGGTGGATAACCCACGTGACTTTTGGGAAGCGTCAACACCGAAAAAATTGTCCGCTCCATTGTATGTTTTGTTTAATTTCTCAGCCGGGCCCATCCTCTATTGATTTTGACGAGATAAAGTGCACGGAAAACGCCTTTGAGAGGGCTTTTCCCGGCTCTAACTTACACTGCTCCAAATCCAGTGGTTTCTTCAAACATTCGAGCCAAAGTGTTTGTAAGTGCAAAGCGAAAGTGGGAAGCGTTCACATGCACCGAAAAAAAACTTTCACTTGAATGTTTGAAGAAACCACAGGATTCGGAGCAGAGTGAGTTACAAACGGGAAAAGTCCTCTGAAAGGCGCGTTCCATGCACTTTATATCGTCAAAATCAATAGAGTATAAGCTGAGAAATTAAACAAAACATACCTTGAAGCGGACGATTTTTTCGGTGTTAACGCTTCCCAAAAGTCACGTGGGTTATCCACCGTGCTACTTACATGTGTTTCTTTTTAGTAAGAGATACAATCTTGTAATGTTATTGCTATATTTTTTCTATGTAATAATTCACGATTGTCGCTGATTTACACGGAAATGTAATGTAATGAAATTTCACAAATGTCATTGGTCTTCTGGCATGTTGTATGTAGTAAGTGGGACCAGGCTGGTGATGTTGGCGGTCCCACGAATCTTCTAGTTATCAATGTAACCTACGACGTTCATAATCTGAGTTTGCTCTGACGAAATTCGCTCTTTGGTATGTTGATGTCACTCATTTACAATAAACATTTCAAGGGGCGAATTTCATAGAGAAAACTCGGATTACGACGTTCAGAACTAGTCCGCCTACCCGCTCGGGGACTGTCTTGAGTTGGTCGAAGGCTGGCTTGATCTGTTATGTCGGGAGGTAGGGTAGAAATATGAGTTCGCTGAGGAACAAGAATGTGTCTCCCTGCTCGATGTAGGCTGCTGTCAAACCTTCTGTCTGGATCTTTCTGTAGATACGCTGTGTCAGGTGGAACACACAGCCCTTTATGACAGCGACGGGGAAAACTTCCCTGCTCGACTGCCAAGCAGCTGAAAATTAAAAGAAAAGAAAAAATAGGTAGATCTATTCACGATACAGAATTAAAATGGTAAAAAGAGATAAAAAAATTATGATCGACGTCTAAAATATAGCGTATGATTCTGACAGATATGTTCGTACCTCAATAGAATGAACTTGAATCGTGCAACTCTGGAGGTAAGCATACTTTAAAAAAAATAATATATATAAATATTTCTATATATAGAAAATTATTATAGATCTACTTTATCATCCATCTGAAATAATCGATAAGACCCCGCCGGCAAGGTGATAATTACACTATAATTACCTTTTTACCGAAGTATCCATTTTATTACTATATAAATTCATTTTACCGAAATTGTATTTTACCGAAATTACCTGAAATCGTCTCTATCCATCTCGTACAAATAATGTGTAAAGTTGTCACTCATTTACAAAATGGGCACATTTAACCCTTTCCCAAACAGTAAAATTCTAAGTTTAATTAATTAAAAACAACAACTCCAAATTCAACTTGTAGCAGCGCCGCACGTAAGATCAATATTTATTGATCACTGATGGCTGAGCGCTGTCTGGAAATAGTTGTTAGACTTTCAGTACTGGGGAAAAAGAATAAAATAGTGTTAGTAAGTTAGAGGATAAAAGGAATAGAGTATTCTCTTCACAAGAATGCTGTAATTTGGACCACAACTGAATCTTGTCATGGATGTTATCCGAAAGAAAGACTCATAAACCAAATTCCAAACTATTCTACATGACGCCAGCAGACTGTACGTGGCCGAGTAGAATTCGACGCCAGGAGACTGATTTACAAGCTACATGTCAGGCGTATCCATCTTCTCAGAACTATATCAACGCATAGCTGCCGACAGAGTGTATGCGGTCCAATCTATATTCATGTGTTTTATCATTCTCTTTTTTATATTTTTTAGTGAAATACACTTAAAGACACTTCTAACGCAACACTTACCTTTTTGGTAATAACTTGATATTTAACCAACCATTCTTTATCAAATTTTCAACAAATTAAATTCATTCATAATTGCATAATATCTATTATTTTCATGAAGAAACATTGAGTAGAAATGATCAAATCTGCAGTGCATATGATATGACTTGAAAACAAAAAGTCGCAAAAAAGCTGTGCGAGCTGATAAAGAAAATTCATGTTATTCAGGCCCGTATGAAGCAATTTCATATTGGGATGGCTGTAGCCCCTGTGTTTGGATATTGGGGGGGGGGGGGGGGGGTAAATGGGATTTTCCGTACATTTTCAGTGTAAAATAAGGACAATTTGGCATTTTGAGCAACATTATGGAGGCTAAGACGCCCATAGCCCCGACTATTCCTACGGGCCTGTTATTAATGTAACAGCAGTAAAGTTTATGACTTTATGCTAACATTCTGCGTGTCCGTCATGAACCTAAATGACACGAAGACACACCCTTCTCATTGATAAAGCATAATTGATGGTGAATCTTTGCGGGATCTTTCTCAACTCGTCCCTTTTAAGTTCCTGTTGCAGTTGTTGAAAATTTATTGGGGCAAAAGGGTGAAAAGCTAATGTCTGGTAACAAATTCAATGATTCTGTGCAATGCTGACACGTACAAAACATTAAACAAAATAGGTGCGACTGAATTCTAGTAATGTACCGCACATGATAGCATGTTATCAAATCTTATGAAGCAGTGATATGAGTTTTGAGCATGATTTGGTGACGCTGCTTTGATGCTATTGAATTCTGCAATTGCCTGGGGTTTTGTGACTTTTCATATTTGAGTCTTAGTGAAAAACCTAAATAATTTTTATGTTCGGATCAGTCAATTGACTTTAAACTTACAGAAAACATGTAAACGTAATTGATTGATATTTGCTGAAAATTTCATGAAATATACTGCATTATTTATTTAGTTATGATGAAAAATGTAAGTGTTGCGTTGGAAGTGTCTTTAAGTGTATATAGCCTAATCATTAGCTGAGTACGTAAGCAGTTTGTGTGCTAGCCTAGGCATTTATAGTGTTTTTTATACATGTGCCAATAATTTGCGTAAATAGCGCTCTTAGTGTTTTATTGGGCTTTTAAATGATATGTGGTGAATGTGTTTTTATTCGTAAATAATTTGGATTTAAACGTGACACCTAGCAATCCTGCTAGGGTTCGCCATTGTTGGCGGCTAAGAAGAACAGAACAGAACAGAAAATGGCATTACATCTTATGTCCATCTCAAATGACATTGAAAGCAACCATAGACCACCAAAAATAGTACCATCTACCCCTGCGGTACATGCGACAAGCCCATTATATGGGACCACCGAGCATATTGTATGCGACACATGCGACCAGTGGTACCACACCGACTGCCAAGAAGTCCACACTGGAACATATATAGCCTTCTTAACGAGGACAGTGCCATCAGATGGGATTGCATTATCTGCAACACCCCCAAATTATAGCACAGTATGTTTAGATCTGTATTCCATATGCTCTGAGAATCCATACAGCATACTATCGATCAGCAGCATCACACTACTAGTATATATATACCAAGTCCAGACTCACATATGAAACCGCAACATGCTTCAACCCCAGAATGAAAACAAGACACCAAGAAAATCACAAGAACAAGAGCCGTCAGAGACGGACAATGCTCCCCGAATAAGGCATTGTCACAATAAATATATGCCATGCAGAGCTAATATAAAGCTAACAAATGTTATGCCCCCTTTTTCCATGACATATTTTGTATACGCAAATTTTAAATAGTTAATTGTCAAGGGCATCTGATTTCCTACTCAAATATGAAATTTCATTAAAATTCTGACCATTAGACTAGGAGAAATTAGAGAAAAAACTGTATATAACCTTAAGTCCCCTTTTCCCATGACGAGGCCTCAAATGAAAACAAGAGGGCCATTGGCCCTGAAGCGCTCACCTGATATAAGAACTTTTTTTGTAAACCAATTTTCAGGTTGATTGGACAAAGAATGTGACCTCTAGGGTGCACACAAGGTTTATCTAAGATTTGACCTCGTGACCTAGAATTGATCAAGACAATCATTCTGATCAATTTACAGGTTGATTGGGCAAAAAATGTGGCCTCTAGAGTGCATACAAGGTTTTACAAAGATTTTACCTCATGACCTAGTTTATGACCCCAGATGACCCAATTTCAATCTTGTCTGAAAATTGATCAAGACAATCATTCTGATCAATTTTCAGGGTGATTGGGTAAAAAATGTGGCCTCTAGAGTGCACACAAGGTTTTTCTAAGATTTGACCCCGTGACCTAGTTTTTGACTCCAGATAACCCAATTTCAAACTTGTCCGAGATTTCACCAAGACAATCATTCTGATCAATTTTCAGGTTGATTGGGCAACAAATGTGGCCTCTAGAGTGCACACAAGGTTTTTCTAAGATTTGACCCCATGACCTAGTTTTTGACCCCGTATGACCCAATTTCAAAATTGTGCGAGATTTTATCAAGCCAATCATTCTGAGCAATTTTCAGGTTGATTGGGCAAAAAATGTGGCCTCTAGAGTGCACACAAGGTTTTTCTAAGATTTGACCCTGTGACCTAGTTTTAGATCCCAGATGACCCTATATCAAACTTGTGCGAGATTTTATCAAGTCAATCATTCTGAGCAATTTTCAGGTTGATTGGGCAAAAAATGTGGCCTCTAGAGTGCACACAAGGTTTTTCTAAGATTTGACCCCGTGACCTAGCTTTTGACCCCAGATGACCCAATTTCAAACTTGTTCGAGCTTTTATCAAGACAATCATTCTGAGCAAACTTCAGGTTGATTGGGCAAAAGATGGGGCCTCTAGAGTGCACACAAGGTTTTTCTAAGATTTGACCCCGTGACCTAGTTTTTGACCCCAGATGACCCAATTTCGAACTTGTCTGAGATTTTATCCAGACAATAATTCTGATTAATTTTCAGGTTGATTGGGCAAAAAATGTGGCCTCTATAGTGCACACAAGGTTTTACTAAGATTTGACCCCGTGACCTAGTTTTTGACCCCAGATGACCCAATTTCAAACTTGTACAAGATTTCACCAAAACAATCATTCTGAGCAAATTTCAGGTTGATTGGGCAAAAAATGTGACCTCTATAGTGCACACAAGGTTTTTCTAAGATTTGACCCAGTGACCTAGTTTTTGACCCAAGATAACCCAATTTCGAACTTGTCCGAGATTTTATCAAGACAATCATTCTGAGCAAATTTTAAGTTGATTGGGCAAAAAATGTGGCCTCTAGAGTGCACACAAGGTTTTTCTAAGATTTGACCCCGTGACCTAGTTTTTGACCCCAGATGACCCAATTTCAAACTTGTGCGAGATTTCATCAAGACAATCATTCTGAGCAAATTTCAGGTTGATTGGGCAAAAGATGGGGCCTCTAGAGTGCACACAAGGTTTTTCTAAGATTTGACCCAGTGACCTATTTTTTGACCCCAGATGACCCAATTTCAAACTTGTCCGAGATTTTATCAAGACAATCATTCTGAGCAAATTTCAGGTTGATTGGGCAAAAAATGTGGCCTCTAGTGTGCACACAAGGCAAAGTTTGACGGACGACGGACGACGGACGACGGACACCGGACGCCGGACGACGGACGCCGGACACAGCGGTATCACAATAGCTCACCATGAGCACATTCGTGCTCAGGTGAGCTAAAAACAGGAAAAGTACATCGGCATTTTGTCATAGGGAGTTCACATGGTAAGTTTCATTTGATTTGGCCCAAGGGTTATGGAGAAATCGCTTCGGACGGACGGACGGAATGACGGACGGACGGACGGACAGACGAAGCGGCGACTATATGCTCTCCCTTCGGGGAGCATAAAAATCAAAGTGCCGAGAGCACTGTAATTGGACGTCTCTGATTGATTGAGCAGGATTGTACATGAACGAAAGATATTTTATTCATTCTTCTGTGTTTAATTCTATAAGATCGGTTTCGGACATACGAAATCGGCTTTAATTACGAGAAAACCCTTCTCAGGCTCCAATTTGATTTGATTGCCGTTTCAAGACAACTGATTTGTCTCTATGAATAATCACTATTAATTTGATTACCCAATTAAGGCCATGTGATTAGCACTTTTGTCTTCTGTTTCGGTTGACTATGAGTGTTGTCGTCAGTTACACCTTTCGTTGATTTTATAAAGGACGATACAAAGCAAAGCAATTTATTCAAAATGTAAGCCAACGCGCTACATAAATGAAAGCCGCGATAGCTCACTTGGCAGAGCACTCACCTTGTACTCTTTACACATGTTTATATCTGAAAGGTCCTGGGTTCGAATTCTACTCAGACATTGTTCTTTTTCATCATATTTTTTTCGACTTTTATCTCCACCATCGTCAGGGAAAAAACGACCGCAGTGATTTAGAATCGATCTAAACACAAATTCAGCGACATAAAGTGATGAAACGCCGATCATTTACATACAATTCCGCTCAATCAATCAGAGACGTCTAAATATAGTGCTCCAAGCACTTTAATTTTTATTCGTGTTTAGAGTAAAAAAGAAACAAACAAGATGTCTTTGTGAAACACAAATGCCCCCGAAATGGCCATTTTTCTAAAATGTCAAGTTTTCGTGGAGTAAAGGGTTATTATGGGATGACCTTGAGGAAGGTCAAATTGAATGGAACAGATAGATATCATTGAAAGGAAGTTGCATACCAAATTTGAGCTTTGTATGTCAAATACTTTTGGAGAAAAGGCAAAGGTTAAGTTTTCGAAGTAGAAGGTTAAGTTTTCGTAGAGTAAAGGGTTGATAAGGGTTAAGGGATGACCTTGAGGAAGGTCAAATTGCATAGAACAGATAGATATCATTGAAAGAAAGTTGCATACCAAATTTAAGCTTTGTATGTCAAATACTTTTGGAGAAAAGGCAAAGGTTAAGTTTTCGGACAGACAGACGGACAGACAGACAGACGGACACGAGTAAAACAATATGCCCCCGATCTCTCGATACGGGGGCATAAAAACACGGCAGCAGTTTTCCTTGGTTGTGGTTACAGAAAAAATTCAATACATACTTTTCCTGAAACAAAATACCAGATGAATTGGAGCACCTAACCATGGATTCCCCATACCACTACTACCGCAGCATCCTTTATCTACAGACGTGCACACAAAGAAGAAATTGGGAACGTGCCGTCGGGAAAATGGCAGTGGATTACAATACGCAATTTAAATCTTAATATCATTATCAACGAACATTTGAGAATAGCAATGTCCCTATCTGTACACATATTCATACAATCATCCAGGCACCATCGTCACTGTTGCAGATCCATTGCTTCATCTTCTTAGCTCAATACACGTAAACGGTTCAATTAAACGTAATAAATACAGATCGCTGTCACTCGATCATAGACTAGTAATAATCATTGTTGTCATGATCAGTATGTAAATAGGTCATGATACTGTCGAATATCAGTGATACAGATGCTTGAGAAAAAAAAATAAAACTCGGAAGAGCAACTATTTTTCTGAATAGGTGGATATCACTAGCGTCTCATCTGAGGCTGTCGAATGGAACCCCGATTTGTCATCGAGTCGAACCCGAGTTGCGAAATGAACTCACTCCCCGATAATCAATTTTAAAACACTGTCTCCAAAATACGTCTCGTGGAAACCCCGTTCCTTTAAATATGCCAAAGACTTTGACAACAATGATCAAAGAAAAAGAATTTATCATACACAATACGTGCATTAAATTGAGTAATCATCCTAAAATGTCTGTTTTCAGTAAACACTTCAAGAAAAAAAAAAGTTTTAGACGTCGCGCACGGTATTGCGTCACTTTTCAAAAAACGCTACCCTCCGCGATTCATAACTGAACTTTGTAGGACTCGTTTTCGTTATCTTTACTTTGTTATATATCAAAACGAGCGCAAAGCAGTGATATGTTTCAATGTTATACTCATTTGAAGTTCTTATTTTGTATAAAGTTGCTAGAAAGAATTTTTATTCGTAAATTCGGCGAAAAAACGCGTGTAACATGTAACATAAATGTTCAAGAGCGACGGATATTTATGCACAATTTCGCGATTAAGTAACGTCAAACACATGGAAAAATATATTTTGTGACAGTGAAAAAGGTGTAGAATGTTTTGCCGAACGGAAATAAAATTTCTACGTCGATTGCGCAAATTAGCCCAGTTTGTTTACCAAAATTCACAATGTAACAATTAGAATTACGTCGCAGAAAAAATGACAATTTTGTTGACTATTTTGTTAATAAATGACTCAAATGCAACCAAACTTGATATAAAAAATACCATTTTTCTCTATTTCTATAATATATGGCTGAAGAGCAATTAGCGTAATAAGCAAACCAATTATTACATAAAATGCGTGTGGACAGAAATTGTTTCATGTCGTTGAAAACTCTACTTTTTTGCCCTTTAGACTTTAAAAAATACAAGTTCTCTTACTCATACAAACATTTAATTTAAACGTGGAAATACCATATTTTTCTTGTTGATCATATCAAAATTTCGACGCGAAATAACGAAACTTATAAGAGATATTCAAATTTGTTCTTGTGGACAGAAAATTTATGAACGTAAACTTTTTTTTATTTGACGTAATCCTGAAATTATCTAATTGGCGCATTTTTTAGATAAAAAAGAACCAATTAAAGTGGCGGAAAAGCTATAGAAAGACAACAGATGGAAACAGTGGTATATTTCTTAAAACGTGGTCCTGTCTTTACAAATCAGTTTAGATTATATAAAGAAAAACACTAAAAGCACAACACAACCGTCTATGCAAAACCTTAACGTTACGCAATTGGCGTTTGCTAGCTTGACGTTTCATTTTAGTACCGCAATACCGTGCGCGACGTCTTTAACAAACGTTATACGGAAGAAATAATCCGAACTGGTTTCGAACCAACGGCGTTCCAAATTTCATTCTGAAAAAAGGTTGCGAGGTTATTCCTTTCCCGTTTGAGCTATCGCTGCTGTTGATGGTATAGTATGCATGTATCGCTTTCTAAAGATCTTACCCTTTACACAATATTACGAAAGTCAAATCACTACAAGAAAATGGTTAAATAAAAAAAGATCGTAAAGTTGGTTAAGACGTGGCATGAATTGAATCGGCCGATGAATCTTATAGTGTTTGTTAGCGAACACATAGAAAGCAGGAAAAGATACGACAGTTTTCCTGTATGGTCGCAAAATCTGTTTTGAATTTTGGTCAACTGGCAATTGAGTCTGAGAAAGGGTTTTTTGGTAATGAAAATTCATTTCGCCTGTCGAAAAGTGGTTATAAGAATTGGACGTCCTTTCGGACGTCCAATTAAAAACCACCATTACGAATCCTCAACATCATCTGCCCGTCAATCAAAAAGAAACATGACCGCATAGAAAACATATCTTAGACTGCACTAAAACGGATATATATAGTGATAGCAGCAGAAACATGGCTGGACCCAACAATAAACGACGACCAGATTTTTCCATCTAATTATAGACTTTGGCGAAAAGATAGACAATAATACCCTCGGTGGTGGCGTCCTGTTAGCAATCAAAGAGACATTTCTTAGTAGTGACGTTCCAGAACTTCAAACGGATTGTGAGATAGTGTGGGCTAAAAACAGTGAGAAGAATTTATTATTAGATCATCTAGTGTCAAAGACTCAACAGTAATAATTGGTGGTGATTTCAATCTCCCTGGCTTTGATTGAAAACAAGACTCTTAGTTCAAACGAACCACACCCGCGACTACATCATGAATTTGCTGACTGCCTAGATGATAATGGCCTCATTCAACTAGTTGAAGAACCAACACGAAACAACAACACACTGGACCTCATGATCACCAATTTGCCATCAAAGGTTCCTTGGGCAACCGTCATTCCAGGCATATCTGACCATGACGCTGTAATCGTGGAATTTGATGTTACTCCAGTGACCCACAAGCAGGTACCTCGGAAAATACCCCTTTACAAAAATGCTAAATGGGATTGGTTAAGGAAAGACATGGATAAAACATACATAAAGATCCAAGAACAAGGAAAGCATTATAAACACATTATGGTCAACAAGAACAACCTCCTGAATAGTGTACACAAACATATACCACATAAAGATGCCAAACCTAGAGACTCTTCACCATGGACCCCCATAAAAAAAAAAAAACTCATAAAAAAGAGACAAAGCGTACCAAAAGAAAAAGAAACAAAATTACACAGCACATATCAAACAGTACAAAGAGCTGAAACAATTGGTACAGAAAAAAACTTGTAGACGAGCATACTGGGCATACAACTCCTCACCAAAAACTGAAGACAACAAGACATTTTCCAAGAAATTCCGGACCTTTATCAAACACAAAAAGAAGGACAACACTGCTATTGCTGGGCTAAAAAGTAGAGGGCAACTAGTTACTGATGCTAAAGGTAAAGCAAATGTACTAAACCAACTGTTCCAGTCTGTGTTCTCAGAAAGCACACAATGCTAAACAGCTGAATTTAAACAGAACAACTTCATGCCACAGTCAGACTCAACATTTCCAACTGCATCAGAAGTCAAAATAACAACTGAAGGAATAGAAAAACTTCTAAACACTCTCAATACTATAAAGCACCAGGACCAGAATCCATCCACCCGAGAAACCTGAGGGAACTGTCAAAAACCATTGCTCCAATACTGACAATTATATACAATCAATCCCTCGAAACTGGTGACACCCAACATACTGGCGTACAGGTAATGTTGCACCTATCTTCAAGAAAGGCAGCAGATACAAATCAGAGAAGTACCGCCCTATTTCACTAACCTGCATATGCTGTAAACTCCTAGAACACTGCATAACAACCCACATTATGAAGCATGGAGAAATCAACAACATCCTATACCCACTCCAACACGGAAACATGGAAAACAAACCATTTTATTGATAATGTACTTCTCGAGAGCCTTTGATAAAGTTTCTCATAGTCTACTGCTTCATAAACTTGACCACTACGACATCAGAGGGAAAACCAATCGTTGGATCAGTGCCTTCCTCATAGAGACTGACCCAGGTCTCATCCGCCGTAATAATGGAATCCAAGAACCTTTCGCCACGTTTCCTGTACTGCTTTAGGAAAGCCGTTCTGTCGGCGACTCGCTGCAGCTTTTGCTGGCTGGACAACACACGCGGGACCCATCTGGCACCTACTTTTACCATACCAAGCTCCTGTCTAATGATCCTATGAATGGAGGAGGATACAAGTCCAGTTTTCAAAGCAATGTCACGCACAGTTAATCTCCTGTCAGATCTCAATAATGCTTCAATTTCGAGTGCGTTACCTGACAGTACACTGGGCCGCCCTGTCCTAGGAAGATCGGTAGGTTGGCGTGTAGGATCGTCTTTGAAGGTGTTATACCACTCATAAATGCGTGTTCTTGACATTGCTGCCGCTCCATAGGTAGATTGTATCATCGAAAGTGTCTGTGATCTACTTTTTCCCATCAAAACACAAAATTTCACTGAATATCGCTGTTCCGGGTTCATTTCGCACTTAATTCACGCCTGTGTTTTCAAAGACGTCACTTGTTTACACCGTAAATACAGGAAATGACGTCGTTAACGTCGTACACGTTCGCGCCATAATTTATTGCGACGTCAAAGACGTATAGAGGCGTTAATTGCGATACATAATTGGTGTGTAATAATTCCTATTGCGCGGCGACGTCAAGGTGCCCCGCTCACGCCTACCTGACGTTACTATGGAGACGCTTTCTCGTGCATCTATGTACTGATATCAAAATGAGACTATCATTCAATAGAATAATATTGCAGCTGTCTGTGGTGCGAAAATTAATGGGAAATATTAATAAATAAAAAAGTTATGGCACTTGTCCCGAAACTTTTAGGACAGCCCTCGTACATGAACGAAATATATTTTATTCATTCTTCTGTGTTTAATTCTATAAGATCGGTTTCGGACATACGAAATCGGCTTTAATACCAGAAAACCCTTCTCAGGCTTCAAATTGATTTGATTGCCGTTTCAAGACAACTGATTTGTCGCTATGAATAATCACTATTAATTTGATTACCAAATTCAATTAAGGCCATGCGATTAGCACTTTTGTCTTCTTGTTTCGGTTTACTATGAGTATTGTCGTCAGTTATACTTTTCATTGATTTTATAAAGTACGCTACAAAGCAATTTATTCAAAATGTAAGCCAACGCGCTACATAAATGAAAGCCGCGATAGGTCACTTAGCAGAGCACTCACCTTGTACTCTTTACACATGTTATATCCGGAAGTCCCTGGGTTCGAATTCTACTCAGACATTGTTCTTTTTAATCATCTTTTTTTATACGCCGCCGGAGGCGGACGTATATTGGCGTCATCTTCTCCGTCTGTCCGTCCGTCCATCCGTCCGTCCATCCGTCCGTCCATCCGTCCGTCCGTCCATCCGTCCGTCCGTACGTCCGTCCACTTTTCTTGTCAACGCAACTCCTCCTAAGTTTCTGGCTGGATCTTCTTGAAACTTGGTCAATGTTATCACCTCAATTGGTAGATGTGCATGAAGGAAGGATTTTATGGTTCGTTGATTTTTGCCAGAGTTATGCCCCCTTAAAACTTAGTCTGTGGGGCTTATTGAAATTGCAGCCTTGTCAACGCAAGTCCTCCTACGTTTATGGCTGGATATTAATGACACTTGGTCAATCACCTCAATTGGTAGATTTGCATGAAGGAAGGATTTTATGGTTCATTGATTTTTTCTAGAGTTATGCCCCCTTAAAACTTAGTCTCTGGGGCTGATTGAAATTGCAGCCTTGTCAACACAACTTCTTCTAAGATTCTGACTGATCCTTATGAAACTTGGTGGATGTTATTACCTTAATTGGTAGATGTGCATGAAGTAAGGATTTTATGGTTCATTAATTTTTGCCTGAGTTATGCCCCCTTCAATCTTAGTCTCTAGGGCTTAATGATATTTCAGTCTCGTGAACGCAATTCCTTCCAGGTTTTTGACTGGATATTTATAAAAACCTTTTTGTGAACACAACTTTTTACAGGTTTTTGTGTGAATATTTATAAATCCTTGTCAATGTCATTTTTTTTTGTCTCAAGTTTTATAAGTGGCGGCGTATATTGTGACCATGGCACTCTTGTTCGACTTCTATCTCCACCATCGTTGGCGAAAAAACGACCGCAGTGATTTAGAATCGATCTTAACACAAATTCAACGAAATAAAGTAATGAAACGCCGATCATTTACATACAATTCCGCTCAATCAATGAGAGGCGTCTAAATATAGTGCTCCAAGCACTTTGATTTTTATTCCTGTTTAGAGTAAAAAAAGAAAAAAAACACGGTAGCAGTTTTCCCTGGTTGTGGTTACAAAACAAATTCAATACATACTTTTCCTGAAACAAAATACCAGATGAATTGGAGCACCTAACCATGGATTCCTCATACCAGTACTACCGCAGCATCCTTACATCTACAGATGTGCATAAAAAGAAGAAATTGGGAACGTGCCGTCGGGAAAATGGCAGTGGAGTACAATAAGCAATTTAAATCTTCATATCATTATCAACGAAAATTTGAGAATAGCAATGTCCCTATCTGTAAACATATTCATACGATCATCCAGGTACCATCTGTTGCAGACCCATTGCTTCATCTTCTTAGCTCAATACACCTAAACGGGTCTCTTAAACGAAATAAATACAGATCGCTGTCACTTAGTCTTATACTAGTAATAATCATTGTTGTCATGATCATCGATCAGTATGTAAATAGGTCATGATACTGTCGAATATCAGTGATACAGATGCTGGAGAAAAAAACTCGTAAGAGCAACTATTTTTCTGAATAGGTGGATTTCACTAGTGTCTCATCTGAGGCTGTTCAGATGGAACCCCGATTTGTCATCGAGTCGAACCCGAGTTGCGAAATGAACTCACTCCCCGATAATCAATTTCAAAACCCTGGTTCCAAAGTACGTCTCGTGGAAACCCCGTTCCTTTAAATATGTCAAAGACTTAAACAAAAATGATCAAAGAAAAGGAACCTATCATACACAATACGTGCATTAAATTGGGTAATCATTCTAAAATGTGTGTTTTCAGTAAACACATCAAGAAAAACAAACGTTTTACAGAAGAAATAATCCGAACTGGTTTTGAACCAACGGCGTTCCAAATTTCAAACTGAAAAAAGGTTGCGAGGTTAATCCTTTCCCGTTTGAGCTATCGCTGCTGCTGATGATATAGGGTGTCTGTTTACATTATAACCATAGTGTATGCATGTATCGCTTTCTAAAGATCTTACCCTTTACACAATAAATATTACAAAAGTCAAAAAACTACAAGAAAATGATTAAATCGAAAAAAGATCGTAAAGTTGGTTAAGACGTGGCATGAATTGAATCGGCCAATGAATCTTATAGTATTTGTTAGAGAACACATAGAAAGTAGGAAAAGATACGACAGTTTTCCTGTATGGTCGCAAAATGTATTTTGAATTTTGGTCAACTGGCAATTGAGTCTGAGAAAGGGTTTTTTGGTAATGAAAACTCATTTCGCCTGTCCAAAAGTGGTTATAAGAATTGTACGTCCTTTCGGACGTCCAATTAAAAACGGATCCTTTAAGTGTGACAGGGGTCCGTTTTTTCAGGTGTACAATTTTAACAGAATTTTACAAAATCTAAACCCTCAAAAAACCGAGCAGAAGATTTCAAACCATGTCAGACTTTACGGAATGGTAGTCTGACAAGTTATCAGTCAGAAAATGTAAAGAAGCTTGCATAACATTGTTTGAGCTTTTAAAAAATGATGTTTGAAAACAAGAATTTTCATTATGTTGCAAAGCTTGAACATTTTACAATGTAATCTCCATAGGAAATTGAAATCGCTATTGCATGACCATCTGGGAAAATTCCTAGTCGAAAAAATGGTTAAAAAAATCCCATGTAAAGCCTGCATGATGTTTGAAAAAAATCAATCGAAAACCGTGATAAATTTGTGAATATCAAACATTTTAAATTCCCTATTTGTTTATGTAAAAGGGAGGTAATTCACAAAATTGACAGATTAGACCTTTATTTTAGAGCTTGCACTATTGATAAGAAAGATTTTTTGTGTTTTTTGGCAACCCAGATACGGCAAATTCCGAAAAAATAATGAATCGTTTCCTGCGCATGCGCATATGTGACATTAGATGTAATTAGGTCTAAACGCATTAAGGGCCATAACTCTGACATTAAAGGACACAAAGCAATGAAATTTCGACAAAACGATTGCTAAAAGCCTGGGAAATAACGTCAAAATATATTTCAGGCTTTTTGTTCGATAGTTTTCCAGAAACAATGAATCTTGAAGTGTAAAGTTTTCATTTTTGTGCAGTATATAAACACCATCACAAGCAGAGCCAATAGAAGTCTGAGTTTTGCTAGAAGAAATAACGAGTCGCAAACATGTTGTACGATGACAAATGTACATCAATGTTTGTTGACTATTGTATTAAATACAAACATTGTCCCACTTTTTCTGTGACAACCCATGTACGTGCCGCGGTAGTTAAGTACCTTCTTAACCATTTTCAAAACGCAAAAATAGTAGTGAAAGTATAGATCTAGCTGTGTAATTTACGTTATTTTTTCTCTTGAAAAAGGACTGAATTATAATAGGCTGAAAAGGCTTTATATTGACAACATTTGAGAGATGGTCCATCTTGAAAGCTGCTTCAGGTGACAAACTGTATGTTTTTACAGGATTCATATATGGTATAAAACAGAAAATATTGAGACAAAAGGAGAAAATGTTGAACATTATTGATTACTTTTTTGTCTGAGAGTTTTCTCAAGCCTAATATATCTGGAGCGTCAAAACCAGGGGCCCGTATTACTAACGATCGTACGTTTGATTTTTTGCATAATTACTTGTAACAACAGCCCTGATTGGCTCAGTCGGATTTCTCGTGCAATCAAATGTCTTGTTACACAGTTTACACAAAAACTTGATCGTAAGATTTTTAGTAATACGGGCCCCAGGTCTTGTTTGGTTAATGGTCAAACTTCTCCTCAATAGTAGTTTATGAAGATTGGTGTTGCTAGCAATGTATGTTTGGTTAAGGTATATGACCCATATTAAAACACCACTTTCTAGCCATACGAAATGCATCAAATTACACACACTTGTAAATACACATCACATAACTTGATTCACCGTGCCGGATTTCAAGATTTTGCTCCAAGAAGAAAATAATCTACAAATATTAGTTACTCTATATTCATATGCAAAGGAGGTAATTTTGAACATTTTTGTCAATTATTTCCAGAAGAATGCGTTAATTCAAAATTCTAAACCGTTCAAAATGCTTATGTTTGTATTTTGAATGGAAATGTAACACAGTTTAAGAATTATTGGCACTTTTCAAATTTCGCTTCTGGCTCTTTAGTGCTAATGGTGGGTCATATACCTTAAGTGAGATACGGCTCTGACATGTATAAATTGAATAGTAATGAGTCTTGGCTAAAGAATAGAATAACCAATTTTGGCATAAAAACCCACAGCAACAGGTAAGCGAAGGTAAAGACGTTCTAAATTTGTTATTTTTAATCCATACCCTTTGTTGTGGGTACTCATTTGAATCGTCTCGATGAGACGACCAAACGAGTACCCAAATCGTAGGGTTTGGTGAACAATAAATAAAATATTGTATTTTGAAAAGCCATAACCCAATCTAATCTGTAGTTCTGGAAGACATTTTCTGTGATGCTTTTAGGTGGATTATCGAAAAATAACGGTAGATTATCACTTGATAAACTCACCGCCTATCCAGTGAAATTATCAAAAACTTATGGCTCGCTTTCGTTCATTTATATTCTGTTTTTATTCGGGAGACAGGGCGGAGCCTATTAAACGGTTCATTCCATTTAAGCTTGGGGAGAAACAGCCTTCTCGATTAGCGGTAAATCGTCGCTATTGTTGCAAAACATTATAACTACAGCGTGAATCAATCTGTAGTTACGAGGTTTTATGACAACACATTTTACAATCGCGCATTCTTTCAATTTCGAAATATGTTCATGCTCGTGCCGCACGTTTTTTCTCTTCTATCAACCAAGATATCGAGAAGTAAACTCGTCGAATAACCCCTTTACTTAGCCACACCCTTTCAGGTGAATAAAAACGGAATATACCATATCTTATGTTATCTAAGCAGGGCCAAATAAGTGACATCATCCTAATTTTGCTTTAAAGAAATAGAACAATCGTTTGTTTTTCGAGTAAGATCGATTGATATTTCATTTCGTGAACAACAAAAGCTACACTTTCACTCGTGGCTTCGCCACTCATGAATAAAAGCTGTTGTTGTTCACTCAGTGAAATATAAATCGATCTTACACTGAAACAAACGATTATCTTTTATTTATTAAGACGTAGAATGTCCACCAGACCATCTTTGTAAGCCAAGGTTAAAAACCACGACGTAATTAAATACAGACATAGGTTGCTTCAACCGCGGCTAGCGAAGTTGCCTCCCACCCATACGTGTCCATAAATGATGAAGTCCCGCCTTAGATGGTGAATTCTATCGATGGTAATGAAAATAGTGACATCGAGATTGTTTGTGATGACGGTAGACTCGCAAATTTGACAAATGAGACTTAAGGTATCCAAACCCTCAAAAACACTAGAGCCAGAGGTGAAATTTGAAAAGTGCCAATAATTCCTAAAGCGTGTTACATTTCCATTCAAAATACAAACATAAGCATTTTGCACGGTTTAGAACTTTGAATTAAGGCATACTTATGGAAATATTTGACAAAAGTGTTCAAAATTACCTCCCTTGCATATGAATATAGAGTAAAAAATATTTGTAAATTATTTTCTTCTGGAAGCATAATCTTGAAATCCGGTACGGTGAATCAACTTATGTGAAGTGTATTTACAAGTGTGTGTAATTTTATGCATTTTGTATGGCTGGAAAGTGCTGTTTTTTCAGCGTCTGTAATCCTTAAATATTCAAATCAGTATTTTGTTCAACGTCAGCAAAAATACTTAGTTTGAACTTACTAATCATTTGACTGATGTCAATTCATAGCCACCAATTTGGATGTCACACTGGCGTGTTATAGCATAAAACGTGTACATATATGTAGTTCATGATTGAACAAACCCATTTTCATACAGTATTCTCAAAGATTTGCACATTGTCAAGCCAAAGAGTTCAACAGAACTGGACTTGAGCTCGTAATATTCAACAAACTCATCGTTACTCAAACATATCCAAAACAAGACCTGGACGTCACAAAATATAGTACTTACAACAAGAGTGCCATAGTCACAATATATGTCGCCACATAAATAACTTGAGACACAATTTTGACATTGACAAGGATTAATAAATATCCCTTCAAAACATGTAAAAGGTTGTGTTCACAAGAAGGTTTTATAAATATCCAGTCAAAAACCTGGAAGGAATTGCGTTCATAAGACAGAAATATCATTAAGCCCCAGAGACTAAGTGTCAACAGGCATTACTCTTGCAACAATCAATGAACCATAAAATCCTTGATCTATGTACATCTAAAAAAATGGTGATAACATTGACCAAGTTTCATTTAAATCAAGACAAAAAAGTTGGGAGGAGTTGCGTTCACAAGGCTGCAATTTCAATAAGCCCAAGAGACTAAGGTCAAAGGGGGACATAACTCAGGCAAAAATCAATGAATCATACAATCCTTACTTCATGCACATCTACCAATTAAGGTGATAACATTGACCAAGTTTCAAATAGATCCAGCCAGAAACTTAGAAGGAGTTGCATTCACAAGTCTGCAATTTCAATAAGCCCCCAGAGACTAAGTTTAAGGGGACTTAACTCAGGCAAAAATCAATGAACCATACAATCCTTACTTCATGCACATCTACCAATTAGGTGATAACATCGACCAACTTTCTAAAAGATCCAACCAGGAACTTAGGAGGAGTTGTGCTCACAAGAGAGGTGGACGTACGTAAGTACGTACGGACAGACGGGTGGACGGACGGACAGACGGGGACGATGACACCAATAAACGACCGCCTCCGGCGGCGTATAAAAATTGAACAAAAGAGAATTTTGACAACCAAACATTTCTGTTAGTTACTTTTTCCTGCATTTAAATTGTTAAAACTTACACAATGTCTTTATTAATAAAAACAATATTGTTGTTTTCATCAGCTGTCAACTCACTCCTCCCTAAAAACCGATTAGAGGGAAAAAATCATAATATTGGTAGATGAAACGAAGGATCTGATTGGTAAATAGATAAAATATGCATCGACGCGTATATTTACGCGAGCAGTTGAAAATTTACGCGTCGACGCATAAATTTTCAACTGCTCGGGTAAATATACGCGTCGACGCGTATATTTTATGCGTGCACGCTCTAAATAGACTTTTGACCCATTTGGTACGCCATACAATTGTGCGTTACAGGGACCTTTGCTAGGTTGTCGGAGGTAAAATATTATATTCAAGAAATATCGTATAGAATGGTCAACCTCCATAGGTAGATTATTAAACCCCTTTCTTTTTGTCCTAGATAATGCATTTACACCACACAACAACTCTGACGGTCTCCATGTAGTAAGAACTGTTCCATGAAAAACATAGCATGTGCCCATTTAATAGCAAAAAGTACGTATCTTCAAGCATTGTTTAGCGCGCTGAACGTGCCGGACTATGATTGGTATGCTATTGGAATTATGTCACTGGGCTGTAAATTGATCAAAGACATGGGGTAACGAACAGTTTCGTTACATTACATTATTTAGAAGCCTGGAACTGTTCACAATATAACTAGATTTTGGTCGATTTCGTTCGAGGTATAGTTTTACTGTTCTTTATATTTTATTCAACCCCGTTCTATGTCAGCTAATCAAAATCTTTGTTTATCTCGACACTGATTGATTTGATGTTTTCATTCGGGATAATTGTGTCGGTTTCTTGACCACAAGAGTTCGTCGTATTGCTGGTAGAAAACACGGGACATCTCAAACGTGTACATTTATTGACTGTACTCTTTGGTGGGTTTCTCAAAATGAAATTCTTGATTGAAAACAACTCAAATATTTCTTACTGCCTGAAAATATTTTCGTGCTATTCTTATTTCCGATCGGATACTTTTTAGTCAATTAGTTTGGTGCCGTACCACCATTTCGCTGACGTTTGTACCTTTTACATATAATATTCGATCCTTCATATTTTGCCTAAAATGGTTTATCGAAGGACTGGAAGGTAAATAGTAAAATGACACATACTATGCGAATGAAAATCAAGTATCTATCTGGCTCTTCGATTTTTATGGCAATATAAAAGCAAACGTTATCCTGGCAATGTATACAACGAGCCACAAGAAATTTCATTTCCCCTACCAATATTCAGGAATATATGGAAATGATTTGCGCATTACATATGGTTGTTAGTCATACTCATAGGGAGTATTCGTCGCATGTTGGGATCAAAGTCTAAATTCTCCATGGTATATTCAGATCTCGGCGCCAATGAGCGTATTCAGGTTTAGTTGGAGGGATTGTGATAGATATCCATAACGCAACATGTCACGAGCGGAGAAACATCACAAGGAAAAACACAAAAAACGAATGATGTCCATTAGAAGACGATAACAAGTTATTATCGATGCTTCATGTGAGGGGATGCTCATGCCTCTGTCTCTAACTTTTCGTTGTACTGGTGTTTATCTGATATCAATTGTTGATTAACCCTTTCCCAAACGACAAAATTTTAGGGTGATCCACTGCAAAAACTGTCACAAAAGACAAAATAGATGTAAGTAAAGATAGGATTTGTGTAAAATATGGCACAGAAAACATAGAGACAAAAGGAGAAACTGCTGCTTATCAACAGTTTCTTCTTTTGTTTCAATGTTTTCTCAAACCATTTCTATTAGGGACGTCAACACCAGGTCTTGTTTGGGAAAGGGTTAAAATAGGAAGTCAGTTATGTTTGTGTATAGATTGAGGAATCAATATGTCAATTCATGACTTTACCAAAATATATGTTTTGAACATTATTTGAACCTGTCATGGACAAATCAAAGTTGGTTCAGACAGCAGCTCGGAATTGGTAAGAACAAGTAGACAGAAGAACATCTGGATGACCACGGTAAATTCCCGAGGAGCGGTTGAAAATGCATCAGTCGTGTGACTGTCAGCAAGTGTTTATATGCGAATATACCACATTCTTAAAGAAGCGCTTCTTTTTCTATTCAGTTACAATTTCATCGCTTCCCTTTCACGGGTGGGCATCAGGGGAGCTACCTCGAAAATGTGTTAACGTAAATTTGTTCCCACGCCACATCCGGTAACTGTCGAGGTAGTGGAAATCCCCGTATTTTGACAAACGGACAAAGGTGAGCTCTCGCTTTTATTTGATTTTTCTTTCAAAGAGCGCATAACTTAAAAATCTGGCGATGCAGTGCAATGCTACTATGTTTTAGCAATGCATGGAGACCGAAAACCCCATTGAATAGTGGAAAATACGAGCAGGGCGACATTAATTCCAGGACTGATAGATTGCAATTTCGCCCTGTGTTGACATATCGACAGGCATCTCGAGACAGATATTGTACTTTATTTTCAGTTTCTGACCACTATCACATGTTTTGATGCAACACGTAGTCAAATTGACTAAAATGACGCAAAAAATTCAGATGTTCTGGTCTCCTGAACAGATTACCTGCCCAAAAACTCATTCGTGTTGTTCCCAGACCATCGAGGTAGCGGTAATCTAGCGAGATAGTTCCCACGCGTTCCAAACATCTAGCCGTCTGATATATTGATGTGTTGATATACTTAAATGATTCTGGACAGCGACCTAATGGCTAGTTGGCGAAAATCAGTTCCGCTAGTCACAGAACTGTGATGCACGTGCAATATCTAATTATAGCAGATTTTTAGAACTTTTGAAACAATGAGCAGGAATTGTCGCAATCACAACATAAATCACAACATGAAACCCAAGTGGGAAACAACAAATTATACATTTAAGTACCAATTCAAAGAGAACATGTTGTAAGCCGCGTTAGCATCCTTTTTCCCAAGAGTTTGTCACTCAGTCACCAGAACTTAACTGAAAGTGTTACGACACACAAAATGACCGAACAGCATAAAAATCCACTCCAATACATAGAACGCAGGGAACCACAACAGAAGTACCGCCTTGGAACGGCCAGTATTTTAAAAGTTGGGAGAGGGGCTTAAACATGTTGAACTGGTACCAAACATCACCCTCAGTTTCTGTAGTGGTTCACAACACTTAGTTAGTTGTTCGGTCATTATGGCGAATCACTAACTTCTAAATCATCAAATCAAAACAAACAACATGATGATTCAAGAACGGGTTTACACAGATACAACAGGCTGCACGGCGACTGGTGATCCCTGATAATCCCTACAGTTCTGAAAATCTGAAGCAAAAGTCGTCATTTGCACAGGTTGCGTGATAGTCTTTTCCTGGAGATTTTCGTCTATAACGTCACAAAAAGTATTGGAATCTGTCCACCAATCAAACAAATTTGAATCGATGGTCAAACTTTTGGGTAGAACACGAATTTGACATTTTCTTGTGCATTTCTATAGAAACTATTGGTATTCCTATATGATTGGTTATATAATAGACACTGTTTTCCATAGCTTAGACGCTTACTATTCTATGCCGTAAAAGTAAATAATATCGGTAAAAATAGAATTCGAAAAGCGTAGACCTACATCACAGAGTATCATGAAAAATATGAAGACAAATACAGATGTTTCATTCATATTTCTAACGGTAAACCATTGACAAAGGGTTAAGCTATTGAAATTGTATCTATATAATAATTCTGTAATCAGAAAGACACGAAAATGATCATGTGCTAGACATACCAGGCCCCGGTTTCTCGAAAAAAAAAGTTAAGTACGTTCTCAGACTAAAATATGAGCAGCGTACTCAAATCACACGAAATCCACTTGAACTAAATCGAACACCCTTCAACGTTGGAGAGTATTCCATTGAAGTTGAACATGTACTCATGAGTATGTATATAAGTTTTTTTCGAGAAACCAGGGCCAGATTTACTGGTAACTTTTCACTGATAATGAGTATGTTATATACCGTTATGCTGCTGATAATGGAATGATATAGTGGCAAAGGTTTTGAAGTTTGTTTTTAAACTTGATGATTTTTTCTGCATAAAAATACTGTTTTATTAATTTTAACTTTTTTTTTTTTTTTTTTTTTTTTTTTTTTTTTTTTTTGCAGATGGGCGTCTTCAAAGGCAGGACAAGAAAGGGGTTCACCTTATCGTACAGAAAGTGCAGATATCCTACATAATTATACCAATTGAAAATCACATTCTGTTAAACTTTCAAAACCGTTATTTGAAAGAGCAGTACACCCTGTCTGCATTAAACTGGTGGAAACATAAGATGAAACGAAAATTAAATAGTCCAATAAAAGCAAGGACTCCATTTAAATTACCATTATTGAAGAAAGCCAGGACTGTGTCTCCAACGAAAAGAATTTATGTGTCCAGGATGTCAACTATATCAAAGCTTAAAATCAGAACACCACGAAAATCTAATCAACCAAATAACAAACTGCTTTTGGTTTGCCTATGTAAACCCTTGGGAACTATCTCGTTAGATTACCGCTACCTCGAGGTCTGGGAACAACACGATTGAGTTTTTTGGGCAGGTAATATGTTCAGGAGACCAGAAGATCTGAAATTTTTGCGTCATGTGATAATGGTCAGAAACTGAAAATAAAGTACAAAATCTGTCTCGAGATGCCTGCCGATATGTCAACACAGGGCGAAATTGCAATCCATCAGTCCTGGAATTAATGTCGCCCTGCTCGTATTTTCCACTATTTAATGGGGTTTTCGGTCTTCATGCATTGCTAAAACATAGTAGCATTGCACTGCATCGCCAGATTTTTAAGTTATGCGCTCTTTGAAAGAAAAAATCAAATAGAAGCGAGAGCTCACCTTTGTCCGTTTGTCAAAATACGGGGATTTCCAATACCTCGACAGTTACCGGATGTGGCGTGGGAACAAATTTACGTTAACACATTTTCGAGGTAGCTCCCCTGATGCCCACCCGTGCCTTTCCTGCTTTTGTAACACATAATTTAACTCTTTCTACATTAGAGTCTAGAAGTGGTACAGAATTGTTCTTTTTCAAAAGCTTATGGTATTTTTCTTTCAATTATGTCAGTATGGACAGACTTATAAAAAAAAGACAGCTTCCGGTACCAAGGCCAACCCTTCTATCACATTCTTGAAAGGCTGGACTTGGTAAAAGTCTTTCTCGCCATGCGGTCCCATTTAAATTAGCAGGTAAGGTTAAAATAGAAGAGGTGCCGAACAACGCATTCTTTATCATTTATATAGGAGTTGATCTTTATGAACAAAACCAAACAAGAGCTGTCCGAAGACAGCGCGCTCGACTTTCTAAGTTGCTTAGTATAAAGGGGGCATAACTCCAAATAGAGTGGTCCCAGGGTCATGGGCCCTGATAGTAAGGTAGAGGGTGTGATGGTGAATAAGTATTCCAAGTTTGGGTTGAATCCCTTTGATAGTATGGAAGTTATTGATGTTTGAAAAAACTTTAACCTTGGTTGCAACGCCAACGCCGACGCCAACGCCGACGCCCGGGTGACAGTATAAGCTCTCATTTTCTTCGAAAAGTCGAGCTAAAAATCTATGCGCAAGGTCAATGGTGCGCATGTTTGCTCCATTCTGACTTCTTCATTACCCTCTCAATTGTCTAATTGTATTGACCCTATTGCCTAACAAGACCTGGCTTTGAAGTCCGTAATACATGTATAATAGAATTGGGGAAAACATTGATACAAAAGAAGAAACTGCTGATGACCAGCAGTTTCTCCTTTTGTCTCTATACTTTCCTTGCCATATTTTGCACAAAATCTTTCTTTAACAACTTCCACTTTGTCATTTGTGGCAGTTTGTGAAGTGGATCACGTTAAAGAATTTATAAAGGGTTTATGAGAATTGTTCAAATAGGCCTATCACATTCTTAAAGATTAGCGTTGGAGAGATATCTTAACGTTAGAAAAATAGAGTTTGAGTTTATTGGGGTTTAACGCCGTTTTCAACTGCTATGGTCATATCGCGCGGCTGGAGCGCCTAACCATGGATTCCTGTTGTTTCTCAAACATGTACCAGTACTACCACAACACCCTAACCGAGCCTACAGCTGCTCGCCCATGGATTCACGATATCAAAACATTGATGGGTGACATTTTTGTCTGAAAGGGTATTTGCCGCAGCCAGGTGTCGAACCCGGGACCTCTCGATCGAGAGGCAGATGCGCTACCAACTACGCCAAGGCCACGGACCTAGAGAGGTAGCAGTATATTCGGATTCGAAAGTCGTTTCTTTGTACAAATCCTTGGATATTCTTTGCTATTTTCGGCATTATAAAGTCAAAATACAACATACGAAGTAATCCGACTGTGGAAAACCGAGTGAAGTCAAGAATTATTCAAACGATAAAAAGATTTTCGAATTGAAAAAAAAAAACTACTCACAGGGTAGTATGCAATCTGCCATGTCAAAACTAATAGAACGCGTCCAAAGATGGCGGCAAAAATGAACGTTATTGGTTAAATTGGCAATAAGAATAAATTTCTATGTTTTCACACATTAGATAAAGGGAACATCGATATAATCGGAAATAATATGAAAGTAGACAAAGCCTAAATACGGGCAAAAAGATGTCCGCTTAATTCCTCTACCGATGAAAAACAACGATCGGACTAGATCTATCTTGTTGTCCTTGCTTCTCACACTTAAAAGATGAATTACAAACTAGCAAAATACAGAGTTAACCATTTCCCAAACGACAAAATTTTGGACTGTTCCTATTTGAAAGGTGATGCAGACGACAATTTCAAGTTGATATAATACTAAAAATTCTTTCCTTTTGGGCTAGAAAAAAAATTGGGAAATGAAGAAATTGCTAGTCACAAGCAATTTCTTCTTTATCCCCAATGTTTTCCAAGCCTTTACTTGTAAGGGAGTCAAAAGGCGTCACCGTGCAAACAAAATTAATAAATGAAACGCATATGCCTCTTCGAGAGTACTTTATATCATCCCCAATCTACGTCAATATATGACAAAGGTGCGTGTATTGTCTACATAAAGATGCATGTAATATATGATAGGTACATGTATTTCTTATACATAGTCCGAGGGTAGCTGCTTTGGCCCAAGCCTGAATAAAGGTTAATTGAAAAACCTTACACAACCTCTGATAATTCGTGGGAACATAAACGTCTCGGGAACGCAGAAGAACCAACGTTGACGTCATAATCGCTAGTTTAATTACGTCGCATTAGCTTAACCTGAACGATAATGCGCAGGAACGTCAAAATCACGGGAACGCAGAACAATAACGTTGACGTCCTTACCGCATATATGACGTCACATTACCTAAACTATCTCAATATTTTGCTCCCTCCTCCCAAGACAACAATTTCGAATTGCTTCTAATGCTTATGTAGCCTAATTATCGTTAAATGCATCCACAATTTCCGCAACATTTCGGACATTTTTAACTTCCGGTTAAATTACATAACATTTAGATTTTCAGACTTGAAATGCCTACGTGAGACTTATAGACGGGCTCAATGCTGCTTCGCGGGGCCTTTTCGCCCGTATTATAGATTAAAGATGGCTCAGTCCCTTTTATGGAAGACTATCAATCTTAGCGAAATACAAGAAGTGTATCCAGTGAAAGGTTAATACAAAACTAAACAGCATTCTCCTACTGAACGACTCATGTTGGACCAGTATGAATGGACGGAGGTTTCTTCTGCTTGCCAGTCCATCTATCTTATCAAAAGATTTAAGATTACAGAATTCATTCCTGTATTATTTGTCATGGGGTTTTACCCGGTATGTCAAAGTAGGTAATTTCCTGAGTAAAGTTATACGTACCATGGTGTTATATATGAATTTTATATTATTAACCGTTATAAAAGGAAAATAAATTAGAAATTGGATAATTCTAGGAAAATATTTCCTTTATGAAATACTCAATTTCCTTAGCAAAGAGGGAGCCAAATTGAAAAATAAATTAAGCTTTGAATATTGTTTTGTTGTTTGTTTGAACAACACGTGGTTTAATTAATGAAACTATCACTTTCCCGGTTATAAACACTCCCAAACCATCATTGGGCTTTCTTGTTTCAGAAAGTAAATGGTATTAATATTTTATTCGTAACATATTTTTTCGCACACGTGACTTTTTCTTCATCCGAATTTGCATGTTGCATGTTTGGGCCATAGCATTGTAGCGTAAAAACATAGTTTGATATATAGATGTTTGCGACGTCATATTACCAATATGACATCATATGTTTAAAAATGAACATTGGATTCACAAGAATTCGCTTCAAAATATCAGATACAGAATTAGAATTTATGATGTTGTCAGCACAATCTATTTTTTTTCTAAGTATAGTTTTGAAAGGTCGGACGTATTAGTTGCATAAATCAGATACATTCTAAAGTACTGGTAATTTACGGTCATATTCTGCACACCTTCCATTTTAAGGTATTCTACCCCTAATGGGATGCGTGCCACGTCAGAATTATTCATGCAACGTCGAAAACATTCGGCGGTGGAGCTTTCCACCGCCGAATGTTTACGACCGCGCCTGAATAAGTTCGAATACGTAACGCTCAAAATGGCCACATTACGGGTATTATACTTTAACTAACGATCGCTTAGCTAAGTGGGCATCTCGTTCAGCCATGGCACTTTTATTTGGTTTTCAACTCTCCAATGTACCCATTTATACACTTATAACTTGGGTAAAGAGGAACAACATTGAGTAAATATTTCGCTCAAAAATCCTATGTCACCGGCGGAATTTGAACTGAGGACCTGTTCACCCCGAAACCGGCGTCCTGTCACTACACAATTTGTTGTACATTCATATACAGATTGAACTTATCCATTCTTAAACAGAAAAAGGACTTCTCAACTTTCAAAGCTGCAACGCTTATAAGGGCCTACTATAAATATCAAAACGGAATCTTTTACCAGAAACGGTTAAGGTGACAGAAAATAAGAAAACTAGGTGAATCAGCGGAAGGATTATTTCTACATTGTTATAATTATAAAATCCGACCCCCGGAGTTAACTCTCTTCTTTTGATGCCAATTCTGGAAAATACCTGTACATAAATGACATAATACTAGGGCTAAGCTGTCTTTGATAAAGACATAATCCGAGTCTTCTCTGATGTAAATACGCTCTTTGATATTTTGATTTTTCGCTATTTAAATAGCGAAAAATCAAAATATCAAAGAGCGTATTTACATCAGAGAAGACTCGGATTAATAAAGACATTGACACAATCCTGTTTGTTCGATTCCTTTACAAACTTAAATTATATTCGGGATGGGATAAGATATTTTGTTTCATAATTCAATACATTATGTTACACGCATTGTTTTATTCTAGAGGATAAAATATGTTTTGTAAAGCAAGTACTAAAACTGAACTATTTCACTGTACGATTATGTAACGCCCAAATGGCACACATTCGGATTAGTGCAACTTTAAAGCTATTGCAGAATCAATTATAATAAAGTTAGGATTTGCATACAATATAGCTTAGAAATTATTTAGACGAAAGTAGAAAATGATGACCATTTTCCTCATTTGCTTTACTGATGTCATGCAGTTAAACTCAAAGAATTATCAGTTATTGAAATGTGCCTTTTTCCAAAACGAAAATATTTTCGCGCCGTAAAAACTGGAAAATTGTCATAGAAAATGAATTATGCTTCTGGAAACACAAACTGACAGACAACAGCAAAGACATTCTTGTGAGAAAAGTACAATATCGTTTTTTCTTACTCATCAAAGATTTCTAAACGACCATCGATAGTTATGCAGGATTGATCTTTAAATAGATACATTTCTAGCCACATGAAATGCTTCGGGGACATGCCGTTATCATCTTTGGGCTAAATAGATATGTTCGTTTAAGTTTTCATATAGAAATTAGTGATGCATTTCGAAGATACCTCGTTTTCTGCAAAAATGTTTGACTGCATCTCTTTGATTCATATACGAACTTTACATCATATATTAAAAAACTAAAAAAAAAACATCTTTAGGTGTCGTAAGAGTTAAAGTTAAAAAAAAAAAAAAAAAAAAAAAAAAAAAAGAAAAAAAAAAAAAAGAAAAGAAAACCAATACAAGAAACGACTGGATTTTCCATCAATCTTACACATTAGCGTTATTGTCACAACACATTTTCTGCTTATCATGTCAAATAATCTTTCGACTGAACACAATACACCTTTGAGTCGAGGGGTGGTCTAT
The DNA here is from genome assembly GCA_963680895.1 of Fragum sueziense. Taxonomy (NCBI): domain Eukaryota; kingdom Metazoa; phylum Mollusca; class Bivalvia; order Cardiida; family Cardiidae; genus Fragum; species Fragum sueziense. Next base: position 12,979,551 of record OY804597.1, read on the forward strand.
AATTGTGTTGTTTAAAGCGTGGTCACATCTAAAACAGGGGAACCTTGCAGTATATTTTTGGACGTGAATTGGATGCGATATGGACGTAGAATTGTATATTATGACCGTACCTTTAAAAATGGTTATATACATTGAATTTTCTAAGGATAGGTAGAATTTGAAAAAAAAGTCTCAAAGAAATGTTGAAACGTGTTCGATATCACGCCTAATAATTAGATATATTAACAGGTACCTTTCTTATTGGTAGCGTGCTAATTGATATTTTCCTCCAGAGGATGCGCGCGCACCCTGTTTTTCGATGAGAAAAATGCTTATTCTTCATTTTGAGGCACAGCAAACAAAATTTCAATAAACATTGAAATATATTCGAATTTAGAATTTTAAACCGAATTCTAAAAGCGAAATAAACGTGTGAAAACGACAAAAAGACATATACGAGATAGAAGGAATTTTCAATTAAATTTGGAAATAACGTTACAGGAGAAAATCGGTATCAAATTTGAATACCTAGTGACTAATTTTGTGAAAGAACTAACAAGAGAAGACCAAGAATTTCTGAAAGCTGATTTTACAAAGGATTGAATTTACAAAGGTTTCAGAAGCAAACAATGGATCTGGGCACTCGGTAAGTCCATTTTAATTGTCTTATACCAGTGAAAACAAACGAAATGTGCAACGAAAACAAACTAAAATGTTGATTGAGACCGGAAAACGTTAAAATGTCCGCCTTTAATTATAATACTCCTAAATACTGTTAAGAATGTGCCTAAGTAATTAAGACAAGAGGACCATGATGGTCCTATATCGCTCACCTGAACCAAAATGATATGAGCCACAGTTTTGTTCAATTAAGTTGAAATTTAAGACTTTAAGACTGAAAACAGACTTATGGTCAATAACATTGTGTCAAGTTTTGTCTTGATCAGTCACTATTTGAGGTTGTTAGAGTAAAATTTGAAAGGCAGATAACTAAGCAAATTCTATTCTTGTTATTCTAAAATTCTAGAGTATAAACAAGGTCGAAAACAGCCGAAAACATATTCAAGGGCACATAACTCTCGATTTTCTGGTCAGATCAGACTGAAAATCAAACTCATCCGATATCTTATTGTCCCTAACTATGTGTCCAAGTACAGTCTTGATTGATAAAAAATTGAAGATTCTAGAGCATAAACAAGGTCGAAAACAGCCGAAAACATCAATTTTGTAAAATTCAAGGGCACATAACTCTTGTCTTTCTGGTTCAATCAGACCAAAAATCACTCATTTCAGATCTTATGGTCTCCAACATTGTGTCAAAGTTTTGTCTTGATTGATTAATAATTGTAGATTCTAGAGTGTAAACAAGGTCGAAAACAGTCAAAAACGACAATTTTGTCAAATTCAAGGGCACATAACTCTGGACTTTCTACACAGATCAGACTGAAAATCAGACTCATGCGATATCTTATGGTCCCCAACAATGTGTCCAAGTTTTGTCTTGCTTGATCAATAATTGTAGATTCTAGAGAGTAAACAAGGTCGAAAACAGCCGAAAATGGCAATTTTGTCAAATTCAAGGGCACACAACTCTCGTCTTTCTAGTCAGATCAGCCTGAAAATCTAACTCATCCGAGATCTTATGGTCTCCAACATTATGTCCAAGTTTTGTCTTGCTTGATCAATAATTGTAGATTCTAGAGTGTAAACAAGGTCGAAAACAGCCGAAAACGGCAATTTCGTCAAATTCAAGGGCACATAACTCTTGTCTTTTTGGTCAGATCAGACTGAAAATCGAACTCATCTGAGATTTTATGGTCTGCAACATTATGTCCAAGTTTTGTCTTGATTGGTCAATAATTGTAGATGCTAGAGTGTAAACAAAGTTAAAAACAGCATTTTTTAACATTCAAGGGCAGATAACTCCGCACATTCTGGTCCGATCAGGCCAATAATCGAACTCATCCGAGAACTTATGCCCATACTTACTTTGACCAAGTTTGATCAAGAATGGCCACATTTTGTGGATGCTAGAGTGTAAACACCAAATTGTTGACAGACGGACAGACAGACGGACAGACAGACGGACAGACGGACGGACGGACGGACGGACGACGGACATTGAGTGACCACAATAGCTCACCTTGAGCACTTCGTGCTCAGGTGAGCTAAAAACAAATGGCAAATCAAGTGTTTGGGTTAGATTTATCTATAACCATCTCGGAAAATGTAACTAGAACTGGCATTTTAATCATTTGGTTAACGCCAACTAAAGTTTATGCAATCAGACATGGGCAAAACATTTACCACTTTCCCAAGAGAGAGATGTAAGAAAAGAACGTAAAAAATGACAACGTAAAAAATATACGTTTGAAACATGTCAACATTATAACATCGCCATAAATGTGTCTGGTAAGACATTTGAACTTGCACGAATTTTCTGGCTCCCATTTTTTTCTTTTCAAAAATAAACAACAACAATAAAACAAAAACGGAACAAGAGAAACAGTTATCATGGCGTAAATGCAATCAATTTGTTATTTCAAATCCAAACCCCGTGTTGTGTGTGCTAATTGAAATAGTTTAAAAATGCGGACCCATAACATAGGGTTTGATGAACATTTAAAGTTTGTGTTTACAATAAAATCGTGACTAATAACGTTGACATATACGAAACTTTTTATACATGCGGAAATTTTGGCACAGATTCGTTATTCGGACAGCCATATCTATGCCTAAACACGCTTTAAAGAATAGGCTACTCAATGATATCGTCTACAAAAAAAAAACAAGAGCCGCCAAAGACGGATTATGCTCCCCGAATAAGTGTTTGTCACAAAATAAAAACTATCATACATTAAGCCCCCTTTTCCCATGACAGATTTTTTGTACACACATTATTTATAGAAAATGGTCTAGGACATCTCATTTATCAGATAAGCACAAAATTTCATTTAATTCTGTCCATTAGATGAAGAGAAATTACAGAAAAACTAATTTTGACATTAAGGCCCTTTTTTCCATGACGCAGCCTCAAATTACAAAACGGAGAAAAAAGTCCCTAGGGATTATCCCAGGGAGTTCACATGTGAAGTTTCATTGAATTTGGTCCAAGGGTTACTGAGATCTGGCTGTGGACGGACGGACGGAAGGACGGACAGAGACACGGACGGACGGACAGCGTGGCGACTATATGCTCTCCCGAATTTTTTTCGGGGAGCATAAAAAAACAGCTATCACGAGATTAGAACACACTCACCCCCAAAACATGAATGCAAAACGTGTCGCATATACAGATTTCAAACTTGGCATTAGCTCCCTATGTGATTTAAACGCGCCAATTTGACAACTTTGATGTCATTAACATTTGAATCATGCCAAGACGTCACTTGACTCCAATTGAAGTGGCTCAAATTGTTGGAATGCTACAGGGTGGAGCTTCCAAGACTGCTGCTGCCATTCACTTTAATTTTCATCGCAGTGTTGTCTAAAGAGCAATAACCCGATACAAACAAACTGGACAGATGACATAGAGACCACGTTCAGGTCGTCTAAGAGTTCAACACCTCATTGAAGACCGTAACGTTGCAACCTTAGTCCGTAGGAACTGGCTCACAACGGTCAGATCGCTGCAAAATGACATTCTTGAGGTGTCAGGAAACAGAGTCTCCACCCAAACCGTGAGGAACATGCTTCGCACAGAAGGTCTAAGGTACAGCATACCACTTCAACGGATCCAACCTCCCCAAAAATATCGACGGCAAGGATGAATATTGGCACATCAACATCGAGACTGAAGGTCACTTGTTGTCGTCACAAACTCATAACGGAAGTGTCAAGATTCTGCCTCGATTCTAATAATGGCATGACACGTGTGTGTAGAAACGGTAATGGATGGTTTGCCGACTGTAATATCGTTGAACACGACCAGTATGGACGTGGGAGTTTAATGGTCTGGAGAGGTATCAGTGTTTGCCACAGAACAGAGCTGGTTGTCACCAGACGAGGTTCAATGACTGGTGTAAGGTATATGAACGAGATCATTACGCCTGTTATCATCCTTCTGGCACAGTAAACAGATCCAAATGTTATGGTAATGTATGGTAATGCCCATCCCCATCGTTCTGGAATTGTGACTAAAGTTCTGTGGACCAACAACATTAGACATATAGACTGGCCTGATAGGTCTCTAGACCTTAATCCGATAGAACATACATGGAGCATTCTTGGAGGGCGTGTCTATGGTCAGCATGTTCGCCCACAGACTCTGGATGAACTGCATCAGACCTTGCAGACAGAATAGAGGATTATTCCACAACGGACGTTAGACAGACGAATCTGCTTGATGACAATGTGTGTTCGGGCATGTGTTGAAGATAATGGGGGCCATACCAGGTACTTGATGCTCGATCATGGACTGAAGCGGCCGGAAAACAACTTTTTACATACTCTGAACTGCTGGCGAGTGACGTTTTGCACCATTGTTTCGTTCGGACGCTTTTCAAGGATCTGTAACCTTGTTACTGTTTGATGATTTTCCCAATCTTTTAACGCAGTTTGTGTAATAAGACCCCAACTTTGTATTGTATAAAACATAGATCACGAGTTGTGATAAAACACATTTGAAATAGAAAAGCATTTTTGTTGCTTAACTTTTTGTGTGGAGTATATATATTGTGCCGATTTTCGTTTTTGCCTATTTTCGAAATTCGGCAAATCCCTGCAGAACTCATTTGCCTAATTTCGAAACTCGGCGAAATAGCTTATTTATAATTATTTTAAGGTATATCGGGCCATTTTCTGTGCAGAACTCATCTTCAAAATATCCGTTTTTAGGGAGGTATCACAGTTTGCACTTACAAAATCATTTTAAGCACTTTTTATTCCAATAAAAGTTCGGTACCGAACAGCTAAAGTTCCGTACCGAACAGAACATACGGAACATTCTTCTTCCGTTTGCGCGGAAGTTGATTCGTACCCTAAGAATTTCGTACCTTATCTTTTATCAGAGATATAGATAAACATTATATTATATGTCTCTGCTTTTATCAATTTGTTTACACGTTCAGCAGTACATCAAAATTAGAGATAATATTGCCATTAAAATCATATTTACACTCGATTGCATTTATTTTAGTTGAAGTTCCACATTTTTTCGGAGCCTGAATTAGATCCATTGCTTTGGGCTTTCTAACCACCGAAATTAAAATGGTTTCACAAAGTTAAATATCGGCATTTTAGAAATGGTTCTTTTAAAGCAAACAAGATTCATTATGAAACTTTTCATCTGCTAAATATATGTGATCTACCATAGATCTGCATACTTATGTTAATTAATTTGATATGTTCTAATTTCATTTAGACTTTCAAGATAACTAACTCAAAATAGTGAGCTGATTGTAAAACCATTTAAACAGGGGAAGCCCTTTCTGTGAAAAATACCATATTCAGCATTTTTCCCTGCATTATTCCCTGCTCAATAAGCTGTAGAGGCCAAACTGTATCTTTAAGGGCTGTCAAAACAGACGGACAAGCCGATCTGTCCCACAGTGCCGGCCAGAACAAGCGACTGACCTTTCCGAACAAGCCGGTCTGTCCCACCATGCTGGCCAGAACAAGCGACCGACCTTTCCGAACAAGCCGATCCGTCCCACCGTGCTGGCCAGAACAAGCGACCGACGTTTCCGAACAAGCCGATCCGTCCCACCGTGCTGGCCAGAACAAGCGACTGACCTTTCCCAACAAGCCGGTCTGTCCCACCATGCTGGCCAGAACAAGCGACCGACCTTTCCCAACAAGCCGATCCACCCCATCGTGCTGGCCAGAACATGCGACCGATCTTTCCGAACAAGCCGATTCGTCCCACCATGCTGGCTAGAACAAGCGCCTGACCTTTCCGAACAAGCCGGTCTGTCCCACCGTGCTGGCCAGAACAAGCGACCGACCTTTCGGAACAAGCCTATCCGTCCCACCATGATGGCCAGAACAAGCGACCAACTCAGCCGAACAAGCCAATCCTTCCCATTGTGCTGGCCAGAACAAGCGACCGATCTTTCCGAACAAGCCGATTTGTCCCACCATGCTGGCCAGAACAAGCGACTTACCTTTCTGAACAAGCCGGTCTGTCCCACCGTGCAGGCCAGAACAAGCGACCGACCTTTCGGAACAAGCCTATCCGTCCCACCATGATGGCCAGAACAAGCGACCGACATTTTCGAATAAGCTGATCCTTCCCACCATGCTGGCCAGAACAAGCGACCGACTCAGCCGAACAAACCGATCTTTCCCATCATGCCCACCAGAAACAAGCGACCAACCTAGACAAACTAATTGATCCCCTCCCTCATGCTGGTCAGAACATGTGACCGACTCTACTTAACCAGACAATTTGTCCCACCATGCCGGTAAGGGTAGGGGGTCTGTAATCGGAAATGCCTAGTCCTAGTGTAAATAACCAAAAAGGCCCAGTTCAAAAAGGCCTACTTTTTAAATCGATAAAAAATACCCAAAAAGTGTATATTGCATTTGAAATTAAATATGATTTATGATAGATTAATGATTGGTAAATTGATGATTTAATGCCCGGCTTAAATGCATTGGAACAATAATGATAATAAAATCAGAGCGAGAAATGGATCTTATACTATTATAATCATTCTAATAAGTACGCATGCTTCCGCTTACAGTACGACCTCGCAACGTCATGATGACATCATTTATCCTGTGACCTAATTCTATCAGAAAATTCAGAAAATTTTTGCCGTATTTCTTTCTCGCATGTGGATAAACATCAATACACCAGGAGACAGGTTTCGTTTAGGGAATGGCACTGTACTTTCGTTTTCGACTGGGACCCACAGATAAAGTTTTTAAATTCTGGTGTACACGTTTACAATGCAGTGGCGTATCCAATGGGTGGGGGAGTTTTCGTGGTTCAAAGTAAATCCCTCTCAGCGGCAGATCCAGACTTTGTAAGGGGGTTCGAAATTACAAAAAGGTTGTTCGTTCTCTTATTATTACATCTATCTGTAAATTCTAACCCAATCACAGAAATCCTTGATCCGCGGCAGCAACGAGTACGTATGAAGCATCAAAAATAAAAATAAACCGTAAAATAATCATTATGTCGTTGTTCGATTCATTTTTAATAAATAATAAATCGACAGAAATAGTTCTGCATGACACTGTCGCAGTAAACCGTAAATAATATCAACATTTCGGGCGTTATTTGATTCAATTATCAATAAATCGGCGAAAAACTCGACAGAAATAGTTCTGCATGACACACGGAACTTACTGAATCATAATTTCGAAAATGGATGCCCATTTACGAAATTAGGCAAAGTTCCGTGCCCAATTTCGAAAATAGGCATGCCCAATTTCGAAATAAGGCAAAAAACTAAGATTATGCACAACATATATAAGCATTATAATGCTGCCTGGTTGTAATTTTCAGCTTGATCGGAATCTTACATCATGAGTAACGTGCCCTTGAATTTGACAAAATTGCCATTTTTGACTTTGTTTTCACTCTAACAACCACAAATGTTAACCAATCAAGATGATACTTGGAAATAATCTTGTTGACAACAATATTGCTTTTGTGTAATTTTCAACATGATTACGCTGTTACAGTCTGAGTTATGTGCCCTTGAAATTGACAAAATTTCAGTTTTTGACACCTTTTCCACTCTTGAAGCCACAAATATTGACTAATATAAACATAATTTGAACAGAATGATAGTGACCATAAGATCTTGCATGTGTTCATTTTTAGCTCACCTGAGCACGAAGTGCTAAGGTGAGGTATTGTGATCTATCAATGTCCGGCGTCCGTCTGTCCGTCTGTCCGTCTGTCCGTCACGGCGTCAACAATTTCTTTAAACGACATCTCCTCCTAAACTACTGGGTCAAAATCAACCAAACTTGGCAGAAATGTTCCTTGGGTGGTCCTTTATAAAAATTGCTAAAATAATTGAAATCCATGAAAAACTCTGGTTGCCGTGGCATCTGAAAATGGGAAATTTCACAAAAGCTCAAAAATTTCTTTAAACGACATCTCCTCCTAAACTACTGGGTCAAATTCAACCAAACTTGGCAGAAATGTTCCTTGGGTGGTCCTTTATGAAAATTGCTAAAATAATTGAAATCCATGAAAAACTCTGGTTGCCGTGGCATCTGAAAATGGGAAATTTCACAAAAGTTTAAAAATTTCTTTAAACGACATCTCCTCCTAAACTACTGGGTCAAAATCAACCAAACTTGGCAGAAATGTTCCTTGGGTGGTCCTTTATAAAAATTGCTAAAATAATTGAAATCCATGAAAAACTCTGGTTGCCATGGCATCTGAAAATGGGAAATTTCACAAAAGCTCAACAATTTCTTTAAACGACATCTCCTCCTAAACTACTGGGTCAAAATCAACCAAACTTGGCAGAAATGTTCCTTGGGTGGTCCTTTATAAAAATTGCTAAAAGAATTGAAATCCATGAAAAACTCTGTTTGCCGTGGCATCGGAAAATGGGAAATTTCACAAAAGCTCAAAAATTTCTTTAAATGACATCTCCTCCTGAACTTCTGGGTCAAAATCAACCAAACTTGGCAGAAATGTTCCTTTGGTGGTCCCTTATAAGAATTGCTAAAAGAATTGAAATCCATAAAAAACTCTGGTTGTCATGGCATCGGAAAATGGGAAATTTCACAAAAGCTCAACAATTTCTTTAAACGACATCTCTTCCTTAACTTCTTGGTCAAAATCAACCAAACTTGGCAGAAATGTACCTTGGGTAGTCCCTTATTAAAGTTGCTAAAAGAATTGAAATCCATGAAAAACTCTGGTTGCCGTGGCACCGGAAAATGGGAAATTTCACAAAAATTCAACTATTTCTTTAAACGACATCTCCTCCTTAACTTCTGGGTTAAAATGAACCAAACTTGGCAGAAATGTTCCTTGGTTGGTCCCTTATAAATATTGCTAAAAGAATTGAAATCCATGAAAAACTCTGGTTGCCGTGGCATCGGAAAATGGGAAATTTCACAAAAACTTAACTTCTTTAAACAACATCTCCTCCTTAACCTCTGGGTTGAAATCAACCAAACTTGGCAGAAATGTTCCTTGGGTAGTCCCTTATAAGAATTGCTAAAAGAATTGAAATCAATGAAAAACTCTGGTTGCCGTGGCATCGGAAAATGGAAAATTTCACAAAAACTTAACAACTTCTTTAAACGACATCTCCTCCTTAACTTCTGGGTTAAAATCAACCAAATTTGGCAGAAATGTTCCTTGGGTGGCCCCTTATGAAAATTTCTAAAAGAAATCCATTAAAAAACTCTGGTTGCTGTGGCATCAGAAAATGGGAAATGTCATAAAACTCATCAATTTTTGTAAACGACATCTCCTCCTAAATTACATGGCCAAATTCTTCTCTGGGACCACAATGCGTAACATATGCAAAGTTATTTGGCATTATTAAAACATTACTCAGGTGAGCGATTTAGGGCCCTCAGGGTCCTCTTGTTTTTATTTGGTCTTGTTGTTCTTACAGCAAAAACAAAGTCAAAAGCAGCAATCATGTGGTCAATGCAAAAAGAAAGTAAATGATTGACTAATATTTTAGGGATGTTCGAGCGATAATAAAATTGAAAACTGTGTAATTCAGTATAGTATTAAAAAATCTAGTCAAAACTTGGATTTAATATTAAAAGAAATTCAGGCCTGTGGAACGACTCAAGACCTTCAGGTCTTTCTAGTTTGACATAAACGCACAACCGATCACATTTAACCAGATATTGATGGAACGTGTAACCTGTGACCTCAATAAAATTTTGACACATTGAAGTCTAATGGTGCAGTTTTACAAAGCAATAGAAATGATTTTCAAATAAGAGTAATTTTAGAAAAAAAACTCTGATCAAAATGGCTGTTGCGTTTCTTTTTTCATCTAGTATAATTGACCAGTGTCAGCTTTTGCCGAAATGCTGCCTCATCAGGGGTCGTACTGCTTTGTGATGGCTTTTACAGATACTGAAGAAGTTTAAAAGAACAACATGGGTCTTGAAAACATTGTGCATATATACCGGCTAATATGGATCGTTGCTTATCTCAAATGTCGGAAGCACTTCTTTTCTAGATCTAAGCTTAGATACATTCTTAACCCGTTACCAGTCGCCAAATATTAGACCGGCCAAAATACAAAGATGTTGCAGACAACAATTTCAAATGAATAATCTTTGCAATAGTTCACGCTGAGTAGAAAGGATTGTCAGAGATGAAGAAATTGTCTGTCTTAGACAATTGCTTCATTTTCCATGATGTTGCCCAAGCATTTATCTTTTTGGGAGTCTAAAGGCGTCACTATGTCGGAATGGTTAAATAATCGGGCGATTCAGGATCTTGCCGTATCAACTTTGGGATGAGACCAGTAAAGAATTATAACAATATCAGCCGATTTAGGTAAAAAAAAAGAAAGCTACGAGTAAAACCAGCATGCCTAGAGCCTTTCCGGAAGAATACTTAGGTTTAAAGTTTCTAATACAAAATATTAGGCCTACGGAAAGCATAAGGACTATAAGAAAATGTTAATAATCAGCATTTTCTCTGTTGCCCCAATATTTCCCGTGTCATGTTCTGTCCCAAATCCTGTCTTTATCATTTAACTTTTGCCTTTGGTCATAACAAATAGATAAATATGACAAAACATATACATAATAATACAGTATGGCAATTTACATTCAACATTTATAAAAAAATTCTTACGTGGATATCGAGTTCCCAGAAAATTCAAAATAACAGTAGTTTCATAAGTAGATCTATTTGGTAGAAGACTTTTTTATGTCGAATAACTGCTTTGTTTTTCATCGCGCTGTGTATGGATTTCACAAGATATACCAGTCTCGTTCATTATGCGCACTCATTATATAGCATTAAACTTATTTATATAGTTGACCATGATTGTCTGAGGGACCATCAATGTTGTCATATTATACAGCAGTTTCAAGTTGGACTACTCTCATTTTTGCAGTTTGGGATAGATTTAATATGCCTTCGTTTTAATATTTCTATAGCTTACCTGAACAAAACGTGTTCAACGGGAGCTTTTAGGGTTAGTCAATATCCGGCGTCCGTCATGCGTCGTCTACAATTTCTTTTAACGTCTGCCCCTCCATAACCACATGGTCAATCCTGACAAAACTTGGCAGGAATGTTCCTTGGCTGATCCCTGTCAAAAATATTGGAGAATGTGTGATTTGTCAAAAATGTTTTATGGCGGGGCTTATCAGACACAGAGAAATTGTTTGATGTTTCTTCAAAAAGCTTCTTCTCTTTAACGATTACGCCAATGTTTACAAGACTGCAGGAATGTTCCCTGGTTGACTCATTTCAAAACTTGTTTTTTATTTGTGAAAAATGTGAGCGTTGCAGGGCTTATCGGACTTAATAAATCATGAGAAAATTCTAAAAAAAAAAATCAAACATTTTGGATAATTTCAATCAATCTAGGCAGGAATAATCCTTGAATGATTGTCTTCAATTCATGGTCGTGATTTTTAAATGTAGATAAACATGTACTTTATAGCAAAGACAATAACAAGGACAATATTTTGGGAAAATGAGAAATGGCTGGTTACACCATCTTTCCTTTATATCGAGTTTTATTTTAAATACGGAAGTCAAAACAACTTGTTGCTTAAAATTTGGGCTACATATACCATGTAAAAAAGTTTAGCAACACTGACTTTGTTAATTGAAAATATGTATTTTCTGTGATATTTATTTCACTACCGTTATATACATTATAGCATATGCATTTACGCACAACATTCAAGTGTCGCTTTGTGGTAACGTTAAATATTGTGTGAGAAACATTGTCTTGACGTAGGTAAGGGGTCAAAATAAAAAATCACATTATAATATTGGTAAATAGAATTTGTGTATATCATAGGTCAGAAAATGCTGAGAAAAAGAGGAAAACATATTGTATATCAGTATTATTTCTTTTGTCGAAATGTTTTCTCAAGCCGTTTTCTCTTCCCGTTGTCAAAACCAATAGGGAACGATTTTATCCAGTTAACGATGACTTATTTCCGGACAAACAAATAGTATTTCTTTGTAGTTGTTATAATATCTCGTAACTATGGCTTGAATCAAGCCATTTTATAACAACACTGACGGTTTATCAAAATATAACCGCAAACCCAGTCTATTTTTAGCACAAAATTCATTGCTATTTGGAAAATGGTTATTTTTTCAAAAAGAAAGTTAACGATTATTACCCTCATTTCAACAGTATCTATACCACGTTGTAACGACAGGAGCACCTAACCATGAACACACCTCACCAATCCTTTCACAAGGTCATGTCCGAGTTGTTCATCCAACTTTTATTACGCGTAAAATTATTGGCGTGCTAAACAGGAATTCGAGACCTGCAGTTCGCAACAATTAATTGATAGATAGGGAGTACCGCGGCGTTTGGGTCAATATCAATTTTCTATCCTCCTACAAAAAATGAATAGTTTCGACCGACTAAGAACGCCTTAAAACTCCTTTGCATAAACACATCATTTGAATATGTGGCGCTTCAAAAAGGTCAAAAGGTCATCTATCATGGAACGAAAATAAAATTTGCCGAACGAAAAGTGATATTCGTTGGAAGAAAATTTATACTCGTTGTACGTTAAACAAGACTTTGACCTGTAAATGATGTATTAAGTTCCTTTTCCGACAAAGTGCTTAAAACTGCGCAATGTGAATGACTTCAAGGATGTCCAGAACAAACAAAAACACATGGTTTTAATGTCTCCAAGACAAAAGTTCAGAGAAAAATAATATAATAAATTATTAAATAATAAAATATTTTTTTAAAAAATATAAAACAGGATTGTCATTTTTTTTTTGCTACAGCATGTGTTTCCTTTCGATTATATGAGGATAGGCAACATTAACGTAACTGTTTCTAAGCATTTTTATGAAACGTGTTCGACCTCACGCCGGAAATTTAGCGATATTAGCAGACAAAATTTCTATTGGTCAAGATAAATGGCATTTCCTTCTTTGGATGCGCGCGCATTCTTATTTTTGATAGGGTAATATTTTTCCCGAGGTAGACTTACAGTCACCACTGTGAGTTATATTTGAATCTTATTCAAATATTTAATTTGTTGTATAAAACATTTTATCTTTTCATAGCTTATAACGAAAACGAAAAATACAAAGTCAATAAACATTATCGAATAGTAACAAAAGAAACATATAAAATAGAAAGAATTTTCAGTTAAGTTTGGAAATAACCCCAAAAGAGGACAATTCAACCTAAATCAAACCTGGAGGCCGAATCCGCAAATTCTGTGAAAGAATTTAGGAAAGCTACACTAGGAATCCCAGAAAGCTGACTTAACAAAGAATTAAATTGACGAAGTTTTCAGACGAGATGGAGTTTGGTTTTCGGTAAGTCCAATTTTACTTGCCTTTGACCTGTCATGAGAAAGAGTAACTTTCTGAAATTTTGATTAAGGTTAGAAACGTAAATTGGTGTGTCATATTAAGTGACTATCAATCATGCATATAGGTGGCGTAAGAAACTTTACAGAACAAATTTGATTAAATGGCTGTGCTGCCAGATCATGTCGAAAATTACCGCAATTAAAGTTTAAACCTCTTCAGCTGATAAAAAGTTATTGTATACAAGCCAAAATTTTAAGTGGACGTGAATGGCTTTTTCATCAGCTGAATTCTAAAAGACCATTCAACTTGGCACTCACCAAATCCCTGTCGTTTTTCGGCTTCTCTGCTTCAAATCTTCATTAAGTTGAATTAATTCTAACAGAATTATTAAAAAATATCAAAACTGTGTCACGTGATTTACTGCCGTGTTTATCATCGACAGAAGTTGTCAAATCGTTACAGTCTAAATCTGTGCCATGTTAAAAAAAACATTTAGCCAACATACATTAAAGATTTAACCCTTCCCGTTCTGTTCAAGTCACAGAGACTACATGTTTTAACACGCTTTTGGTAGGCAGTGAAGACTTAAGTCAGTCTGCAGACGCAGTCATAATTTAGCCTACATTGCCTGCTTTCTACACTGCTCCTGCGGCAGGAAGTTGAGACAAACTAATTGAAATGTCTATTACATTACCAATTTTGAACAAACTTTAAAGTTAGCCGGATAAAAATCGATATTTTTCTGAAGACAGTGCAGTTTCACCATCGGTAAAATTTGTAACAAATACAAACACCCTTTCTATATCAATTATAGCGATTTCATAATCGAGAGCACTAGTATGAAAATGATACTACATTCCCCGTAACTCTTTGTATTTAATCTTCACGAAGTCGTAAGAAGTCCTGTCAATAAATGCTGAAAACATGCTGTTGTAAGGTTGGCCTTACAACAATTAGAAATAAATATATATAAATTATTGAGCTGTGCATGAACGGTGATATCTAAATACATCTTGAATTTCAACAAAACCTCGTTCCGCTTAACCCTTTCCCAAACAAGACCTGGTTTTGACGTCCCTAATAGAAAGGGCTTGGGAAAACATTGAAACAAAAGAAGAAACTGCTGATAATCAGCAGTTTCTCCTTTTGTCTCAATATTTTCTATGTCATATTTTACACAAATTCTATCTTTAATAACTTCCATTTTGTCATTTGTGGCAGTTGTATAAGTGGATAACCCTAAAATTTTGTCGTTTGGGAAAGGGTTAAGCTGCAGTTACGAAGTTTTTGTTGAAAAGCAACGATATGTATACGTCCAGTGAAGGGAGAGTCATAATTATATCAAATTATTTCTGGATACCTCGATAAATTATGCAGAAATTTAAAACGATAAAAAGAAGAACAAGATGTGTTTGTGAAACAAGTTTTCGTGTAAAGGGTTGATAAGGGTTAAAAGTTGACATTGTGAATGGTTATATTGCATGGAACAGATAGATAACTTTGAAATAAAGTGCCATACTAAATTTGAGCTTTGTATGTCCAATACTTTCCGAGAAAAGGCAAATGTTGAGTTTTCGGACAGACAGATAGACATACAGACAGACAGATGGACACGAGTAAAACAATATGCCGCCGATCTTTCGATACGTGGGCATAACAAGTCAATGTTTTACCAGGTTTAAAATAGAAGTTATCTGTTCGTCCCTAGACCAAACGTTGTATATGTATTAACGTCTTGAAATCGTTGACTGCGCAAAAGACTTTTTCACCAAAGTCAATTTTTTAACAAGTTTAAAGTAGAATTATTTCCGTCCGAACCTTGTATCAAAAGTCTTGGAAACGATGAATGTGCGAAATTCTTTTCACCACGCGATCCCAGTTAAATTAGCATGAGAGTTTAAATAGAAGAGGTGCCGAACAACGCATTCTTTATCATTTACGTAGGAGTTGATCTTTATGAGCGAAACCAAATAATCTATGCGCCAAATCAATGATACCCTTGTTTGCTCCATTTTGAATTCTTCACTGCCCTCTCAACTGTATTAACCCTTTCCCAAACAAGACCTGTTTTTGACGTCCCTAATAGAAAAGGCAAGGGAAAACATTGAAACAAAAGAAGAAACTGCTGATAACCAGCAGTTTCTCCTTTAGTCTCAATATTTTCTGTGACATATTGTACAAGAATCCTATCTTTAATAACATCCATTTTGTCATTTGTGGCAGTTTGTGAAGTGGATCACCCTAAAATGTTGTCGTTTGGAAAAGGGTTAAGGCACAAACTAGTCTGTTTCATCATAGGGCAATCTTCAGTATGTACATCCAGTATCAAGAATTGAAGATGAAATATGAGCCGCGACGCGAGAAAATCGATCTTCGGAAGTTTTGACCAGATCCGACACAAATGAGGCTGTACAGCCGCAGAAAGTGATTAGAGTCACGAAATTTCGTACATGGGAAGAAGAAGAACTAAACATTCTCACCAGCGAAAACACAGACGCTGATCAGATTCGCGGTTACCGCGAAGCTGATCTGCGTCTTTGTTTTCGCTTATGCTAAATTCCGCTTTTCTCGCGTCGCGGCTCATATGATACCAGTATAATGTAATTCTCAACAAAACTAGATAAGTGCCGCTAAAATTATAAGACATACCATTTGAATATTTAAAAGAGCAAACAATTTCCTTAACAACCAAATGTCAGAATGCACACATTTTATATCATTTTGTCGAATGCGCTAAGATGGTCGTTACAAGACCACCACACTCATCTTGTTAAATGTTTTCATTTTCTCCGATATTAAGATAAAAGTAACATTTCGGAAAAAGGCGTAATTTAAACTGAGTAGTACAGCTCAAAAGTTTAATGCAAGACCTGAACCAATGCAAACTAAGCTCAGATTGTGATATCTCTGAAATGAAACAGAAAATGCTGATACGCATTCATCTTCAAATACAATTTCCGTGCTAAATTTTGTTCTGACTTTTGTTACATCTCCGTCTTTTGTCTTCGTCTTTTTATTATCCCACAGTTGCATCACTAGAGCCATGGAAGTGGTCTAGAATTGTTTTTTGTAGTTATTTTGCGAAATGTTTAGGTAGTTTAGTTTCAATTCCGTTAGGATGGGCTGAATTATAAAACGTGTTCGACATCACGTGTGTAATTAACATATATTACTAGGTACTTTTCTCATTGGTCCGGCTAATTGTTATTTTTCATTCGGTTGATGCGCGCGCACTGTATATTTCGATTTATGATATATCAAAGACAAGAAGATATTGTGCCAGTTTTACTTTTAATGAGCAATAGTTGACATTGTGCTTCAATTCAAACCTATTCGCATGTATACATTTTACCAACTATATACATTTAATATAGTGTTCCTTTTCGCACCAGACAAATCTTAATTAAGCTTAAAAGTTAGGTTTCAAATCTAAATCTGTAAGTAAACTTAACATTTTTACAAAGAAAAAACATCAAACAAGTTTGGATTAACGTGCACGGAGGATAAACCAACATCTATAAGAATTGGATGCAAAATCCTAAATTTTGTGAAAGAATTTAAAAGACACCACCAAGAGCTACTGAACGCAGAAAAGTATGAATTTTAGTTTTCGGTAAGTTCATTTTAATTATCTCAAAACTTTCACGAGAAAACGGGAACTTGCTGAAATCTGATTAAGATCGAAAAACGCAACACTTGATTGTTGTATTCATCATACATGTAACATCTAGCAACCGTTATACGATTAGAATAGTACGGACCTGATCAGACTACACCTAGAAACAGGGGGACCTAAATGACACAAGGTATGCCCTTTTCATGAGACCGGCTCGAAAAATAGCTTCTAGGAAGGCGCTTTAACATTACACTATGAATATATGATTTTTCAACAATGTATATATTTCGAGACAGATGAGGCTTCGATTTATAAATTTGTGACCGATGGCGCTAAAAGGCGCTTCCGGAAAGTGTAAACAGTTTTGACCCCAGTCAGTCTGCCCGGAGTTGTGCAGATTCAAAGGGAATAAAAAAATTTCGCTGTAAGGCAATTATCTGGATCAAGATTTTTTTTACTTTGTGTTCATTTGGCATAGCCGGCATATGGTTGAGGTCTCCTAAGTCTAATCCCGTGTCTCTTATTAAAAAATTGTGTTATGGAATTCCTTGAAAGTCCATTTTAGCGTGATGGATCACAAACTTACATATCAGCGAAACACATCAATATTTAGTTTGACAGCGGTAATAAGACAATGTAGAGAAGGTCATTGTTCTTGTGATTTTCGAATGCAGCTTTTTAACCCATTATCAGATGGCAACATTTTAGACTGTTTCAAATTGATAGATGATGCAGACGGCAATTTCAAGTGAATGAATTCTAAAAAGGTTTGATCAGTATGGGTAGAAAAGATTATGGGAAATGAAGAAAGTGCTTGTCACAAGCAGTTTCTTCAGTTTTCCATACTGTTTTCTGAAGCCTTTATCTTTTAGGGAGTCACAAAAAGTCAATGTGTGGGAATGGGTTAAACACTTTCCCAAATGGCATCAGAATGTCAAACTGTCGCAAGATACTCCCCTCAAACTGTTTAATGTCGCACAAAAAGGGCACTCCTTAACCATGAGAAGAACTCTGCAAGGTTGCAACTCTACCAAACATAAGGTGGCAGAGATGGCCCGGACAAAAAATTGGACGCTGTGCGTGATCCCAAAATTCGCCCCGTCTTCGACTTGCGTATTTTAACTAAACTGTTCCAATTTACAAAAAAAAAACCACTTCCGGTTTACAAGACTACACAATTGTTATTTCAAAATAAATAAACCAGTGCGTTTTATCAAATGTCCGAAAGGACAGTGACTGACCCCTGTTGTCGCATACAGACTGTATTCACAGGAAAAGAATGATCAAGCAATTTGCAACTTTTTGCAAAATCATCATATAGGATGATCCAAATTTACAGGAGACGCAAATGCGTCCAACAGAAAACATCAACATAATCTTGGTAGAAAGTAATTAGAAATACTTGGCATCCTGTTTTTTTTCTATTGCCACAATGCAACCCATGCCTTCTTGACGTTAAAACAGACTTGTTATAGGGAATTCAAATAACAGAATTGCTTCATTCAGATATACACGTTTTAGCTAAATATACTCGTTTATGTATCAGAAAGAAAACGGCACGATGGCAACATCATTTTGGGCAGATAAAACGTTGTGGGAGAAACGAGTGATTATTGGTTATCATCATTATTTTCATTCCTAGAATATTTTTCACAATATTCCTTTCCTTTGACAAAGACTTTAAAACTGTCTGTTGTTTGTAAAAAATGTTATCATTTGCTCTCACGGTTTATAATCACGTGAACTAGAATTTCCGATAATCTTCAATATCTTTATTAATACTTGACCAATTTGAATTCGGTTTGAAGCAGAGAAGGTGGGGAGATGCCAGGAATAAGTTGGACGTGTTGGATTTTTAAAAAATCAACAGATAAAAAAGTTATTGAAGATAAGCCAAAATTTTGGTTTATCTTCAATAACTTTTTTATCAGTTGATTTTACAACAATCAACCACATCCATCTAATGCGTGACGTCTGTCCACATTCTCTGCTTCAAACCGAATTCAAATCGGTCTAGTGTTTACAAAATTATTGAAGATTTTCTGAAAATATTGTATCACGTAATTATCCATCGTGTGCTCAGTTCGTTCTGCTTTATCTGTATACTGATCCTTTTCCAAACAAGACCTGGTTATGACGTCATTGATAGAAAAGCTTGGAAAACATTTAAGCAAAAGAAGCTTTTGTCTCAGTATTTCCCTTTCTACATATTTTATAAGTCTAATTTGATCAAGATTAATTTTGCCGTCTGCAGCAATTTTCAAACCAGTCATATTTGTCTGTCTTGGAAAGGGTTAAACTAAATGGTGGTAGCTCATCGGTCTCTTGCTCATGAGGTTCCGGGTTCGATCTCCTACCGCCGCAACCATCCTCTCTGACATCTAACTCGCACCAATGGTTGGATATTCGTAACCCTATATGGGCGAGCAGCTGGATGCTCGTAAAAGATGTGGTCGTACTGATTAGGGAAACAATAGGAATCAATAGTTATGTGCTCCAGTCGGCGCCATATGACCATAATAGACCTAATTGAAAGATACATTGTATCCAATCCAACCAAAAGAAATGAACATGATAAACGTGGTAGGTTACAGCCAAGGGAAGTTTTACATTGCTCCGTATTCAAATGTGGTGCTAACGTCAGTTTTCTTTCTGCTCGAGACATCAAATTCAGGTTTGTTTTGACAAAGTAACTGAAACGTGTTCAAAATGAATGACAAAAATCTCAAATGATTCCAAAAAATGTCACTAATTAGAATGTTAATTGGCGTTTCATGGATTACCAAACTGCTAAACGAACTTCAGTTCGTTGTTCTGTTTACGTCATTTCCCTTACGTCAATCAGAGGAGGATCGAAGCAAATAATTCTCAAAACGCGTCGTCTTGACTTCAATGTTAAGTAAGCAAAGGAAAGGTTTCAATGCTAGTTTTCCTCCCTTTATGTACCGGCAAGCTTTTCTCTGTCTCTGTTAGATTAAAAAAAAAAAAAAAAAAAAAAAAAAAAAAAAAAATGAATGTAATTACAAATACAAATTCAGTCAGTTGAAAATGTCGTCTTTTATACCTTTAAAGGATGGGTTACAACAAGGGCTCAAAATTTCTCAAAGAATAGATTTTCTTTAAATTCGGTGAATTGATAGGATAACATAATATCTTTAATTTGTATGTGTAAAACATCTGACAAGGGCTTACTTTTGGAGATAATGGCTAACAAAGTGGGTGGGGTAAATTGAAAAGTTATTTGACCTTGACCTTCAAATGTTATTCTAAAATATTAAATTTCAAGATTTTGAGCTAAAATGTATCATGAAAATTGGGGGATATGAATTGAATCTTTAACAAATAAGGTTCTTTTCATAATATCCTAGTTGTAATTACTTAGTTCAGTGGAAAATTCAAGATTGAAACTGACTTTTACGCAAATAATAACAAAGATTTTTGAAGGGGCAAGTGGATAATTTCCTTTGCAATAGTCTTTATTGTTCTGTATGTCAAGGTCAATGTCTACTGTGCAATTAGCATTAAACAAACTTAGAACAGCAAGAATATTATACCCGTGAGTTTATTCATTGAAATATACTTTCTAAGACCATTTTTATATCAAGATATAGCTGAAAATTATAAAAAGTGACTTTTTAGAATGACATTTGAAGGTCAAGGTCAAATAACTTTGGTTCTATGCAATAGATTTTACTCAAAGTTTACCCATATTTAATTAAATTATATAGGATTATGTTCACAAAATATCATGCCAATTCATACAAAAGTAAAAGCTGTAGAGATAGTTTCGTAAAGTTAGTACATTAAAAATAACCAAAATCTGAGATTGACAGAAGGACGAATACAGAAAATCAACGAACTGATAAACATGATTAATGAATCCAAAAATCTTCTGTCCTCAGTACATATCAAGTATATGCAAAATTTCAATTTGATCTGATCAATACAGAAAAAGTTATTTAACTTCAAAGTACAAATTTGCTTCTCATGTCAATTTACCCCACCCACTTTGTTAGCCATTATCTCCAAAATAAGCCCTTATCAGATTTTTTACACATACAAATTAAAGATATTATGTAACACTAACAATTCACAGAATTTAAAGAAAATCTTTTTTTTATCCCTTGTTGCAACCCATCTTTTAAAACAGGGTAGTTTTGTGGCCATGGAGTGGTTCATTGCTCTGGTTGTCATCCATTGATTCTCTCATAAATACATTTATGTTGAAAATTAAAGGGGTCCATGCAAGGTTTTCTTGGATCAGAACAACATGAAGACAGAGGTTGCATTGTTGTGTGGTTCCTTGCATGGTGCATAGCATCATCTACATTTAGGGCCAAAAAAAGAAGAAATTTTAGCGCTGGTATCAAGTTTTTTGCACTATCTATCAAGGTTCAGGGACCCATAAATGTGACTATAAATATAAATGGCGGGTCAGCTAATTACAAACAGATTTTATCTGGAAGGACTAAATGAACTTCATTTAAAATAGCCTTGGATAGAATTAATATAACTTTACATGCTAACCATTCACACGATATTTCTTGAAAATATCTTTTCCTCCGACAACCTAGCATGGTTCCCTTTAACATGTTATGGACAAAATATTGTTTCTGGAAGACACTAATAAATTGTTCAGAGATTGGAAACGTTAGAAAAAGAAAGAAAAGTTAATGATTTAGATCTAACAAGTTTGAAAAACTAAACTGCCCGTCCTATGGCCTGTTTTTACAAACTTAATGTAGTTGTTTTTAAACAAACTTAAGAAATAAAGATACCCGTCCTAAGGCCAATCCTTGTATCACATTCATGAAAACTTTGACATGGCAAAAGTCGCTCGTCATGTGATCCTTTTATAATTAGAATACAGGGTTAAAATAGAACTGGTGCCAAAACAACACACTCTTTATATTTTTCGAAGGAGTTATTCTTTTTAGAAAGATATCAAATAATCTAATGGTCAGATTTATATATAGATCTACGTGTGTTATCTTTTAGCCTCTTCCTTGCCCTCTCAACTGTTAGAGAAAAGTATCAATACATTATTAACCCATTATCAAACGGCAAAATTTTAGACCTGTCCAAATTCAAAGACGATGCTGACGACAATATCAAGTGAAAATAATTTCATATTTTTGGTCTTTTGTGGTAGAAAACATTGTGGGAAATAAAGAAATTGCTTGTCACAAGCAATTTCTTCATTTTCCTCGTTGTTTTCCTATGCCACTTTCTTGTAGAGAGTCAAAAAGAGTCACTGTGTGGTAATGGGTTAAAGCACAAGCCGATCCGTTTCAAACTAGGACCTTCATCAGTATGTGCATCCACGATCGAGATATGATATCAGTAAAATGTAATTCTCTTGAAAACTAGTTAACTGTCGTCTAAGATAATAGGACGTAAAAAGTATGGAATATTTAAAGAGTAAACCGTTTTTCCAGAAACAAAATGTCAGACGCACATGAACATTGTTTTTTATTCTTTATATCAAATGCCTGAGAGCACAATGATTGGCGTTACAAGACCATCACAATCATCCTGTTAAACACCACAAATCATTCTTCTTAACATGGAAATTAATAAGACAAAGGAAGAACATTCTGATCATTAACAGTTTCTTCTTTTGTCTCAATGTTTTCTCAAACCCATTCTAAAACCAGGCTTGTCTATGAAAGGGTTAACCCCTGGATTGTAATAATTTATTATCCATCAGTCAATTTAGGCTTGATAAGAAATTAATAGATTGCCAAAGATGGTATTTTCGAACCTCGCATTTTATCAAAAACAAATATTTTTGGAATCAGGAACGTTCAGTCACCGGATATGAATATGCAGAACAATTTTAGGTTCGTCTTTTTTCAGAACAAGATCAACTTTATTTCTAAATAAGGATATTTTGTGTAAGATTAGATCAATGCACCCTTTTCTTACAAGCCCACGTATTGACGTTCCCAACAGGAAAAGCCCAGGAAACTTACAGGAGTAAATATATATTACCTAAAACTCTCATGCAATGAAGACAGAAACAACTTTTTTCTGTAAACCAATGCAATTTCGTAACGACAAAAAATCGTGTTTACTTTCTATTACTAACTTTTAGGGAAAATACGATTTTACCGTATTATGCCATCAATTCGGATATTTTTTTCCATTGCTTTGTACACGAAAAAGTAACATTTACAGACAAGAGCCGTCAGAGACGGACAATGCTCCCCGAATAAGGCATTGTCACAATAAATATATGCCATGAAGAGCTAATATAAAGCTAACAAATGTTAAGCCCCCTTTTTCTATGACATATTTTGTATACGCAAATTTTAAATAGTTTATTGTCAAGGGCATCTCATTTGCTACTCAAACATGAAATTTCATCAAATTCTGACCATTAGACTAGGAGAAATTAGAGAAAAACTGTATTTAACCTTAAGTCCCCTTTTCCCATGACGAGGCCTCAAATCAAAAAACCGGGAAAAGTAAATCGGCATTTAGTCATAGGGAGTTCACATAGTAAGTTTCATTTGATTTGGCCCAAGGGCTATGAAGAACTCGCTTCGGACGGACGGACATACTCATGCACGGGTACTTGTGGGTATTTTCACTTGTGGGTTGCAACTGGTACAAGTGGTATTTATGGGGAGTATGCATTTGTCCGTAAGTGTGAGTTGCATAGAGCTGAACCTGTGGGGTGCATTTGTTTCCACTGAAGTATACTAAACTTAAAGCCAGAAAAAATATCTGGTAAAATAAGTGTCAATTCGAGAGGTCCCAGGTTAGAAACCCGGATGCGGCATATACCCTCAGTAAGGGTATTTGCCACATCCGGGTTTGATCTGACCATAACGTGCGGAGTTATCTGCCCTTGAATGTCAAACAATGCGGTTTTAACTTTGATTCTTAAACATGGTAAACTGGAGCACACGACCCTTGATTCCTGGCATTTATTTCACCGGTACTTATCACAATATCCAAACTAAGCCATTTCTGCCAAGCTAGGTTCAAATTGGCCTGATAATTGATTTTTAATGATTTTTCACATTATTTCTCTAAGTCCGATAAGCCCCGCCCCGCCACGCCCAAAATTGTTGACGAATAAAAAATTCACGAACAAGTTTTGACAAAGGTCACCCAAGAAACATTTCTGCCAAGTTTAAAAAGAATTGGCCCTGTGGTTGAGGAGGAGAAGATTTTTGAAGAATTACCTAAAGATTTCTTTAAGTCTGATAAGCCCCGCCCTGCAACGCCCACAATTTATGACGAATCAAAAATTCACGAACAAGTTTTGAAAAAGGTCACCCAAGGAACATTTCTGCCAAGTTTGGAAAGAATTGGCCCAGTGGTTGAGGAGGAGAAGATTTTTGAAGAATTACCTATAGTCTAGGAGCCAGCTTTCACAAAGGGGGTTAAATTAAAAGTTCTTGCAACCGGTGACCTATAAAAATTTGAGTGGTATTTTTCAATACATTAGGGTCCCATGCTTTGGTTAAGGGTGGATGACATGCTTAAAAGTGGTAGGATTTTTTTTAAATCAAGGTCAAAGGTCATTCGGTGAACTTTTCATAAATACCTCCTAAAATACCCCATAACATACTCATTTATTAAGCTAAAACAATCATTTTAAAATCAAAATAAAGCTGATGATTTGCACTTTGGTTTACATGAATAATATACACCTTTTTGATTTTCTATATTTTAGAATATTCATAAATATAGCAAAAATTGGCTAAAAATCACCAAAATATCTTTTGTCTACAAGTGAAAAAAAAAGTTTTAAAAATACCAAAGGTGTGTTTTTGTGGTTGAAATCATACTTAAAGATTGCCCAGAAACCTGTTCTTGATTTATATGTATTTCTTCACAGAATTAGTCTTTAGCTTGGGCTTGTAGTCATAGGTAAAAGTGGGTGGGGTAAATTTCCCCCAAAATTACAAAACATACAAACATTGATGTAACAATATATCTTATACATAAATGTGATATTTTATTAGAATTTATTGTTTTTAAATCATGTTTGCAGGGATTTGTAAAGCTTTTAATGCATATTCCTGAAAAATTGATTTGAATTTTAAGAGCCAAAATAACAATTTGAACAGCATGCTAGATGGATACAGATTATATCAACACCACAATGTCAAAACTATGACTCTTTAAATGAATATTTATCAAGTATCTATATAATAGTAATCGGCAGCTGAAAATATTCCCCAGGCCCGTGCCATATTTTATAGGAATCAGAACAACATGGGGAAGATGAGAGTTTGCATTGTTTGCTTTTATAGAGCCAAAGGGAAAGGAATTTAGCGCTGGAACTAAATAGCTCATACACAGGAAACACAGTTTACAGTTTAAGTGAATAAAACTATATCTCTAGTATAACATACCCCTTTAAATGTTTATATAGCGAAATTTGAATATAGATAGAAATAAGACCACAAATTAGTCGTTTTATGCCCCCGCATCGATAGATCGATGGCATATTGTTTTATCATTGTCCGTCTGTCTGTCTGTCTGTCCGTCCGTCCGTCCATCCATCCATCTGTCTGTCCGTCCGTCAGTCCGAAACTTAACATGAAAACTTAACATTGGCCTTTTCTCCAAAAGTATTCCACATGCAAAGCTCAAATTTGGTATGTAACCTTCTTTCAATGATATCTGTTCCATGCAATATGACTATCCCCAATGTCTTCCATTAATCCTTTTCAACCCTTACCATGAACACTTAACATTTAAACTAATTAACGTGAAAACTTAACATTGGCCTTTTCTCCAAAGGGGCTTCTCACACAAACCTTATCAACCATTTATTTAAAAGCTTAACGTGAAAACTTCTCATTGGCCTTTCCGGGGGCATTCGTATTTCATAAAGACATCTTTTTTTCAAGATTAGGCTGAATTATATATGAATTCATGAGAGATAGCCAGTGATGTGCATTTTAGAAAGTAAGTCCATTTTATAGAGTTTTATTTGTCAAACGACGACCGAAATGTCTTCTGCATGATAGTTGCGTAAAGCAGAGGTAATGCATAAACTCATTGTTTTGTTCATTTTATGTATCTTGTATACTTTACTAAATATAAGTAATATTTGTGTCTTTATAATGTCTTTATATACAACACCATCCTTATCCTCATCATCACCATCATCAACAACAACTACAAT
This sequence comes from Fragum sueziense, assembly GCA_963680895.1. Lineage (NCBI taxonomy): Eukaryota > Metazoa > Mollusca > Bivalvia > Cardiida > Cardiidae > Fragum > Fragum sueziense. Next base: position 13,005,744 of record OY804597.1, read on the forward strand.
AACAACAAGACACATGATGCAATAACCAGACTTGTAAAGTCCACAGCTACCCTATACTAATCACTTCAATACACTCAACTCATGCCATATATACTCATCCTTTTCACTGTCTGATGCATCAAGATGCTCAAGTCTTTACACAGTTCTGACTCACAAACACATGCATCAGTGCATAAAAGATCTTCTCTTTGACACTTTGACCTTCGCATGTGACAGTCAGTTTAACACGAGCATTGTGTGATGTCAAGCAAAGCTAGAGGTGCAGGATCTTTACGCATTCTTACAGGAACTAAATTATTGTTGTCATCCTTGGTCCATACATGGCATGCTGGTGATGGTAGATTCAGACACTGGTCAGTTTAGTACTAACAAATACATGTCGTCGTTGTAAATGCAAAACCTCGTACCTCGTTTTTGGAAAATTTTAAAGGGGAGGGGAAAAAGTGTAATAACTTTTCCCAAACTGAAATGTTTTACTAGAAATTTGGACATATTGTTAATAAGTAATGTATCATGATACTGATCGGTAAACATATATCAAAACCTGCGAGAATTGTCTAAAATGGACGCGCAAGTTTGTATTTTGAAAGTCGCAAGAATCGACATACGAGGTTTTGCATTTACACCGACGATGTATAGGAATATACGGAATTGATGTTTATACAGAAAATATATATGGGACCATATATTTTATGCCCCCGTATCGAGAGATCGGGGGCATATTGTTTTACTCTTTTCCGTCCGTCCGTCTGTCTGTCCAAAACTTAACATTGGCATTTTCTCCAAAAGTATTTAACATACACAGCTCATTTGGTATGTAGGAGGGCTGTTTATAAAGTATCCGGAATTATGTCATAACTTTTTCATTTATGTACTAACTGTTATGATATTATAGGATACAAAAACTAAGTTTATGCATTAAGGCGCATTCTATAATTGCTATGGCAACATAGGGTCATGTTGAGCAGCGAAACCTAGGTCTGAGATGGATAAGTCAGGAAAGTATGTCTTACACATCTAATATTTACATCTTTTCGATATATTTGCCACTGCACGATATACCACATTTCCAACATATTATGCATTTATTTCTCAAAGAAGCGTCTGAGCTGTACTTGGGGAATTCTATAGATAGTTTCGTTTCTGGGGCACAATTGGCAAGTAATTGTGGTGTGTATATATCTATTCGGCTTCACAATATAATGAACGAATTCGCCGACGTCATGTTGGGACGTCCTGCAGATATATTAAAGTCAGAAACATCATAGGTCACATGCAATAAATAATTTGCATAATAAGAGATATAGGGCCTATTGAGTTCAATTTCTTGTACAATTAAAACTTATTGGGTCATAAAATTACTTAAACTCAAAGACCAGATCCTCTGTTGTCCCTATTGAAGACATGTACACAAACGAATATACGGTACTAACATGTTCATGGTTACTCTTGGAGACATTAATAACCACACATTATAACATCCAGATTCTAGAAAGATGATATTGATATGTATTCACAGAATGGAATTCTGTTCCAAATTACATTTTATGTATACATGTTCGAATGTTCTCGTAAGGCTACCAGGTGTAGGCATTGCAATGATGGCAGTTTCGTAATTATCTTTAAAGAGACCCATGTTAGGTTGTCGGACATTCAAAAAGATAGGAAATATGTTTATGCAATATTGTATGGAATGGTCAACCTGGATAGCTAGATCATTTCTGCACAAGGAAATTTCAAATGAAGTTCATCTAGTTCTTCTAAATCAAATCTGTTCTTCTAAATCAAGTGTATATAATTAACTAACCGCACTTTATATTTATAGTAACATTTATGTGACACTGAACCTTGATTGTGAAAAATTAAGTGCCAGCTCTAAAATGGCTTTCCTTTTGGGTCTATAAAAGCAATGCACTACACAACAAAGCAAATTCTGACCATCCCCATGTTGTTCTGGTTCCTGAAAATCTGGCATGGATCTTTTTAATGTCCTTTACCCGTAAGATAGAAAGAGGAATATTTTCAGCTGCTGACTATGCTAATCTGAGTCTTGCTTTATTTAATAGTACTAGATACTTGATAAATATTCATTATTGTGACATTGCGGTGTTGATATGACCTGTATCCATCAAACACCCAGCAAACATTGCCATATCGGACCGATATCGGCTATATGTCGGAATATCGGTGTCGGCTTTCTGATATCGGCCCGATGTCGGGCCGATATAGATATATTGCAGATATACATTCAGATATTAGTATATTGCTTGTAAAATAAATTCGAGTGAAACTGTCTTATTTTGTTAAATAATCAAGTTTGTAATCTGATAATACGGGTTGTAAATTTAAGTCGATATCGGTGCGACATCGGGCCGATATCACCTATATAGTGTTTCTCACAGCATTGTACTTCTACTTCCGCACCGCCTTTGCACCGTTTTCTCGGCTCTGAAAGGTTCGACAAAGATTTACATTACTTTTTTCGATTTCTTCTTAATTATCGAGAATATTTTCGTGCAGAAATTTATTCATCTTATCAAACCCTTCTTCCAACACGAATAAGTGCTGTCGATTTTGCAATTACACGTGATTATATGTAAGTGAACGTAAATTGTAATGCATTTTCGCGACATTCGATCAGTCACTGTTTTGGGTCAAAAATAAGAATAAGTTGTGCTACTTTTGAAATACTCTTGAATCGCAATGTAAGGAATGTCAAACATTCCTTGTTAGATTTTCACCCAACTTATTTCAGAATCTTATGTATTGCAGGTCACATACCTATCTGTGCAAGGTGGGGTGTCCAGGACGGACATGTCCAAGAGGGTCCTCAAAACCTGCCTCAACAACCAGTAAGCAATCCAATACAACTGGTATGGTAAAAAGGCGAGAGAAAATTCAAAGATCTGAAACTGGCCCAGGCAGTACTTAGTAAATAAACATTTGTTTGATTAAGACACTTTTATCTTTAGAGGTAGAACAACAAGCTGTTATACTTGCAATTTGAAAATAAGTATCCTCACTGATAAAATTTGTAATTTCTTTGTACCTTCAGAAAATTCATAAGTAAGCATTTTTTGAAAAGCCTCATTAGGCCAAATAAAAAAATATGTGTGATTCAGGTAACATCTCTAAATAACCAGGGCAGCTTGGTAGGTTTTTTTCCTTTACTTCAGCACCAAGTTATAAAACAAATTGAGGTATGCAGATTGATGGTGGTATGATGTTTTAGTTTGCTTCTTCCGTCTTGTTTTTTTTTGTCACAACTAAAGATTTTACAATTTACTCTTACCTTTTTATTTCTTTTGTAGAATCGGTCATGAAGTGCAAAAGGGTTACTGAATCAGAAGTAGATCAAGACTGCAGAGAGTGGTTTCGGATGGCTAGCGACAGGGATGGTGGCCGTAAGAGACGCCAGAAAGGCAGAAGACAGGAAATAACGTGGAAACAACCGTGGAAACACCTTATGATAATGATTGTTAGGACTAGCATTTTCGCTGTTCAAATATAAGGGAATTCAAGAAACTGCTATGTTAAAAGTGTTTTTGAACTAAATCGGCATAGTGGAAAATGCTTAAATAATTACATGTTTTTAATTAGTTGTCGTTTGGCTGAATTTCTTGAGCTTTAGACTGCCAAAAACAAACTTCCTTTCATACGCAAACAGCTTGGTATGAATATAATGCTGAATCTTTAATTGTTTTGTCATTCTAAAATTTCTGTTGCTACATGTTGACTGATGACAACAGGTCTAGCTTATGAGTTTATTTTGAATAAAACTTTGAACTGAAAAACCATCATGTTCTATTTAGCATTTCGACACTTAATTGTTGATACTCTTATAGATATTGGTCTGTTTTATCCAGCTGTATCACAGGATACAGCAAATAGTTGAGAATAACGACAAGAGTTGGCCACTCCCGACATCCTTAATAGAGAAAGATGGTGGATATAGTTGAACTACCTTAAATAAAAGGCTCTAATGAGAAAAAAAGCTGCCCTAGCAATATCGGCTTAAAGTCGGCTCAAAATCGGCTGTATATCGGATAGCCGATATCGGACCGACATCTAGCCGGGTTGCACATCCGATGACGGGCCGATGTAGGATTCCGATATCGGGCCGATATATACGACGATATCGGGCCAATATCGGACCGATATGTAATGTTTGCTGGTCATGCTGTTTCATTGAATTGTTACTAGAGCGGCGACACCTAAAGGATGTCACATGAAAGAATGAGTGAAATGAATAGAACTTATTCTTGCAACTTGTTGGAAATATTTGATTTCAAAAGTGGGAAATATATTTGTAATAACATGGAAAACATTGATAGAAATGGAGAACATGGTGAATTTCCGCAATATCTTCTTTTCTCTCAATGTTTATGACTTTTTCTCTGATTTGCAAAGGGATGTTGTGATAATGGCTTTAATTTTAGGTTGAACATAGTGCATGGGAACTATCAAACCCAAATAAATAGTCATGAGACCTAATAGTTTAGTGTCTTTCAAATGATTATGTATGGAAACTTTATGGGAAAACAAAAAATACTTCAAAGAGAGGAAACTCTCCTTTCACTAAAGTTTTTTAAGCTTTAGACAGAAAATTTCATCACAGAAATGTAGCGTTAAAAGATTATAAATTGCTTGATCAAGGCAATTTCTCTCCTTTGTCAACCGTATTTCAACCATTCATTACTGCATTCAACAAAGACATTATATAGATCTAGTAAATGTCGATTTTCAAAAAAGAAATGAATGTGTTTTAATTTTGGATATCTCATGGTATTTTCATATTTCATGTGACTTTGATGTAACAAGTGTCAAATGCATAGTGGATAAATGTGATGGTATTACATTTTGACCTCAAGATAGCTGCCAATAACACCTACCAGGAATCCAACCTGGAATCTGCAGGATTATGCCATAATAGAGCATCATGCCAGTCGCTCTATCAATTGACCTATAGGAGTTTGTAAAAATCTGAAATCTCAGCTTTCTAGAGGTGTCATAGACACTAAAAGATAACTAAAGTAAATACTTTATTTGTCAAAGTCCATTGGCTCTTCAAAATACCTTGAGAAATTCAAAGTAACACATACTTTATAATCATAAGAATAGCACCAGCTTTTCTCTTTGACATAAGCAGCAATTCGGCTTAACCAATGTTGAAAAAAACAAGGGTCAGGTGAATTTAAACTATTGCATTAATGTACAAACAAGTTCAAACTTCTTCTCTTTCCACCACAGAAATATTGACTGATTGAGATTTAACACCTCATTCAAGAATTTCCAACTTTATTACAGAAGCTGGTGCACCTAACCATGAGTTCCTGACATTTCTTGCACCAGTACAAAAACATCCAATCCCAGCCACCAGTTGCTCATCCCATTTAAACCATTACCAGACAGCAACAAAGATGTTGCAGATGACAATTTAGTCATTTAAGTGAATGACATTTTAATTTGTTTGGTCTTTTTGAGTTGAAAACATTGTGGGAAATGAAGATAATGCTTGTTACAAGCAATTTCTTCATTTTCAACCATGTTTTTCAAAGTCTTTATGTTTTGGGGAGTCAAAAGAGTCAATGTGTAGGAAACATATTATCCATAGGGAGAGATGATTGACAACTTCTATCAGAAAGAAGATCAACAGAATTGGATTCAAATCAACTACCACCTAGATTTTTAGACTCTGATGTTGCCTGCAAAGCTATCTGAGCATTGTCAACCAATGAAAGATGCCTTGCCATTTCTCAATCATCACTGACAGTGAGAGACATCATCATTCTGTATAATAGACAGACAAACAATGTGATTAACTCTATCTCAAACAAGACCCTTATAGTTTTTTTTGGAAACATAGAGAGAAAAGAAGAATTCTGATTATCAGCAATTTCTCCTTTGCTCAAAATATTTTCTATGTAACATACACATTTTCTACAATAAGCATTAATCATGTACAGATGGCAGCTCCATTCAATTTGGACCACAGGACCAGCCAAATTCTTTTTTGTTTGAGAAAATATTAACTTTTATTAACCATTGATATATCACTGAATATACAGTAATGCCTTAGCACAATGAACAAAAAAAAAAAAAAACAAACTTGCATTTGATTTTTAGTATCCCTTTTCAAAGGGGCAAAAATTTGGACTGTTCAAATCATAAAGCTGCTGCAAAAATGGCTGTTTATATCAAAAGTTATGTACAGCAATCTGTTCTTTTCTATTAATCCTTTTTTCCAACCTTTTTCTACAAGGGACATCAAAACTGTGTCTTATTTCGAGAAGAGGTGTATTACAAAGACAGTAAATGTAGGACAAGTCAACTCTTTCAGACAAATGTTTGTTACCAATCAAAGCTGAAGGAATCTTGTTGAAATTGTTAAAATTGTCTAATTCTCAAAGAAGTAGTAAACAGCAAGTTAACTCTGTCCCAAACAAGATCTAGTTTTGATGTCTACAACCAGCATTTTCCTTTTTTCCCTCAACATTTTCTGTACTATATAACAAACCATACCTTTAAAATAATCCATTTTGTCATCTACAGCACCTTTCAATTTGGACCACCCTAGGAATTCCCAGTGCATGTACAGCTATATAGAGTACAGTACATGTATATATGGTCAATACATTTTGATTCACCCTTTCCTAAACAAGGGAAAACATAGAGACACATGAAGAGAATGCTGATAACATATATTTTCTCTTTTTTCCTCAGTATTTTCTGTTCCGTACTGCACAAATATCCCATCTTTATCAACACCAATTTTGTTGTCTGCAGCAGCTTTCTAAATTTGAGTACTCTAAATGTCTGTAGTTTTGGAAAGATTTAAATTGATCAAAATGCTCTTATTTTGTTAACCTGTATTGAAGAACCAGCTTAGGAATCCAGCTTCATGGGGCAACTTGTTTTTAATCGTGGAACACTCCATATTTACTGAGCTAATTGCTGCAGTGCATGCCAATCTGCTTTAATCCTATTCCCCTCTTCAGTAGCTTCTATTCAGCAGCAGTGATACCATTCTAAAACACACACATGTGACATATTCCTACAAGAAATGAAAAGCTGGTTATCACAAAGTACATTTGAGGCTTTCAACTAATTATGCAGTCAATGTCTACAAGGTTGTTAAATAACTAGTTAACAATTGCATAGGCCTACATAAAAAATGTGCAAACATTTGAGTAAATAGCCTGTTTTCTGTCTAGAATCGACAGCCCATAGGTTGTCAATAGACACCAACTATACAGTGTTAGCTATCAGGACTCGCACCCGGTACCCGACAAATTGTCTAAATGGATAGTTGTTCAGTTCCAAATGAGAAGTCAAGTGCTGCCTATTGCATATTATACATGCTTAAATGTGACAGTTTATAGGTCCATTCTCTACCAGCAGATGTAAGAAAGATTTATCTCTGCAGATTATGCAGTGATTCAAATTCCATGCACTATTATTTTAGTCCATGAATGTCCATTTGAATCCAGGAGATGTATTCAATGGAAATTGTCTTCTGCAGGATCTTCAAATTGGACTGCCTAAAAATTTTGTTGTTTGGTAATGGGTTAATTTGTTCCCAATCAAGACCAGGTTTGGATGTGTCTAATAGAAAACATTAGGGAAAAAGGAGAAAAAACTGGTTACAAGCAATTTCTCCTTTAACCTCAATATTTTCTGACCTACATTGTACGTTCCAACAACTACAGTGACTATAAGAGGACTTTAGACACATTACACAGGCCTCAGGGTTCTCCCCAGAATAATATGAAGCTGTAGTGGCAAATTATAAGTATTGGTAAACCTTGAAATGCATTGTGTTCATGCAAATAATTGTGAATAAAACCATAATGGGAAAAGAAGAAATTGCTCAATTTGAGCAATTTCTTCTTTTCCCATTATGTTTTGATGCAGAATTATTACATTTTGTATTATAATAATACATTAATTATCACTTTTTGACATGAAATGCTCAGAAATCCCCCTATTTGTTGACCTTTTTGAAGGAATTAAGCTGTAGGGGTACTTTTGAAGCTGTAGTGGCAATACATTTACATGAAGCTGTAGTGGGGCCGATACAGCTTATTGGGCTGGGGAGAACACTGGGCCTAACCAAAGATCACTTACTCCTTTTACCATGAAGCTACAGCTAACCAGTAACCATGCTTTTGGTAGCTTCCAAATACAGATCTTTATGGACCCACAAGAACATCTTGGCTACAAAAACAAATGTGTTATAGTGTTCTGCAAGTCTGCGTCTGTCCGTAAACGACACAAGATCCTTGTGAAAAAAAATGGAATAATGCCTTTTTACTGTTATCTTTTCCATTACAAAATTCTTTTACTGCGTCGCTAACAATGATTAAAAATTGTCCCAAACGCAAGTAATTACATGTTAGAAGGAAAATAATATATGTTTCGCCATGGTTAATCATAGGATTTACCACGGATGCTCCTTCAGATGTGTTAAATAAACCACTCAGGCATATGGCCTTGGTAAATCCTATGATTAATCATGGCAAACCATACATATTTCCAAAGTAACTTTCAGAAATTTAGTTAAGTTAATAATTCAGAGATGTTCCCACATACATCTATGTCCATGGATTCTGGTCCCCCTCCATGTTCATGCAACAATCTACACGAAGGATGAAGTATTATCTGCTCAAATGACAGGGGTATCATTGGATTCCACCAACTCATTGTCGCCAGATTTCGGACATAAAAGTACAATGTAGTTATAATAAAATGTAATAGGAATATACCCTAGATTCCTGGATTTGTATGTTTTTTTAATTAACTGATAATATAGATAGAAAATATCTGAAATTAATTTTCCGAATTTATAATTAGTAGATGAAAGAGTAAATATTTTCAAAATGTTCGACACAAGTTGTGGCACTTTGTTCACTGTCCGATCTTAAACGATATACAAGACCAAAAAGTCTTTCTAAAAGGTTTACAGGCAATGTTTTGCAACAACCCTCACCTGAACAGCCATTGTTTAGGCCTATATTGACCTACTTTCCTATGCTTTTGAATGGTAGTGTGCTCTGATGTAAACGAGCGACACCAACATATCAAAGAGTGAATTTCATCAGAGAAACCTCGGATTATAGTGACTATAACAGCAAAATGTTAAAAATAAATGACATAATTAGCCACAGATATAAATTTTTATCTATGATTTAGCAGAAATAGTCTAGATATATTATGCATTTCTTATCTGACAAACTCGGCTTAAATTTTAAAAAATCCAAAACAAAGTATCCGAAATCTAAGATTATCCGAATTTATGATCAGTTGGGTCACACTGTGAAATACTTATAATTCGACGAAATCATTAAATTTCAATTTCAACATGTCTAAGTGTTTAAATCTTGGTTGATTTTTCCTATCTGATACACATGATCAGCTATTTTATGAAACTTCCTTACATCTGATAGTACAAAGGGTGCGGCCATGTTTGTGGGAAGGTAACCCAAATTGGCTCCTTCATAACTCTATGTAAAATTTTTACACCTTTTCCAAAATGAAAAGAGGCAAAACTTTGCCTAAAATGGCGCAGATCCATCCTTGCCCTGCAAAATTTTCAGCAAATGGACCCACCTCATGTGATTCATTTTTTCACAATTTTCACTCAAACATACATACCGTTTATTTTTCCAAGCCAAAATAGAAACATTGGAAATAGGGGTCACATGTATACCTGCACCCAAACACACGAAATAGTCCTGGAAACAAAGATGGATTCTGGCTCAGTAATGAGAAAACATGTCACTGAAAAGCATCCAATGAAAACCTTAGCTCAAAATCATTCATGCAGAGAGCAAGGCATCATCAGAAAAGGGGCCAATATTTTTAAAGAACTATTTTAGCACCCCATGGCCTGAAAGGACTTCTCCGAGTGACCTTACTCCTAGATGAGAAGATATTTTTCCCAAATGTATCAAAAGTGATATAAAGTAAAATTTATAAGTGATTATCATAGTTATTGAAGACTTTCTGAATTGGTTAAATTGTGTCATGTGATTCCCCACCGTCTTCTAAAATTGACATGTCAAATAGGGCTTGTTTGGGATAGAGTAAAAAGCTTCTTATGTTATGTATGTAGAATCTAACTAACAAACTATTCCATATTTTTCATCACCAGTCTGATCCTATAAAATTGAAGGGAAAAGAGAAATGCTAGTTTTCAAAACTTTCATCATTTACCTCAATGCTTTAACAGTTTGAATTAAGGTAGACCACCCATGTAATGAAATTCATGTGACATCGGATTTTTTGTGTGTCGTTGCAAATCTGATCTATGTCCACACAATTTTGAGTTAGAAAAAGACATATTTACCACCAACAAAAGTTTCAATGTCACTAAAACTTTAAAGTAATCACAAAGTTACATGGATCTCGTTAGGGTTGGACTACCTTAATAAATGCTTCAGTTTCAAACACTATCATTACATTAACCAATTACAAAACAGTAGAATTTTCGACTGGTGAGTGGTCGAAATTAAAAGGAATTGCAGTAGACACTTTAAGCCAATTTTAAAATTTTTGGTCTTATTTTGTAGAAAATTTCTTCATTTCATATAATGTTTTCAAATGCCTTTATATTTTGGGGCATCACAAACGTCCTTGTGTGGGTAAGGTTTAAAACTTAAAATCAATAAAAACTGGTAAACAATTGATATCAAACAGCAATGAATGTATAGCTCTCAATTTTACTCTTGCCGAGACTCATACTCAGAACTCACAATTTCCCTGGCATTTTAACATTTAAACTAAAAAGTGTTCTCCTTGAGCTTTGATACCAGTGTTCTCCCCAGCCCAATAAGCTGTATCGGCCCCACTACAGCTTCATGAAAATCAGTGTAAGGCCCCTACAGCTTTAAAAGCATCCCACAGCTTCAAAATGGTCACCAAACAGAGAAATTTATGGCATTTTAACTGATGAATTAAGGCATTTTATACAAAAAAATCTGCATAAAAACATTATGGGAAAAGAAGAAATTGCTCAAAGTGAGCATTATGTTTTGATTCACAACTATTTGCATAACCAGTGTATTGTAAGGTTCAACAATACTTATAAATTTTGCTACTACAGCTTCAAATTTTTCTGTGGAGAACCCTGGATACTGTGTATGATATCCAGTTATCAGTGTTCATTTTCATTTATAAGTGTTGCCTTGGTTGTAAGAAAAATACATAATGCATATCCATGGGTCATTGCAAAACCGTTTTAAGATTTGATTTATTGGGGGTTTACCCCGTTTTCAACTACTAATGTCATATTGCGGCAGCTGGACCACCTAACTTAAACTATGGATTCCTAGCGTTTTTCATACCAGTACTACCACAACACCCTTACTGAGCCTCCAGCTGCTCCCCCACATAGGTTCACGATATCAAACTAATGACGGGTGACTTTTGTCAGCAAGGGTATTTGCCGCGGCCAGGTATTGAACCCAGGACCTCTCGAATAAAAGGCAGATTCATTACCAACTGTGCCATGGCACCGTTTTAAGAACATATATGTAATTAATTGTTGTTTAATGTCACACATTGTGTATAGTGTTTACATTACTTTCCTACAATAGCAAAGAATTTTCTATTAAAATAGACTGGCTTTACCATTATGTTTGGATATTATAAACCGCCAGTGTTGTGATAAAAGCCCTTAACCCTTTCCCAAATGACAAAATTTTGGGGTTGCACAATTTTAAAGTTGCTACAGACAACAAAATTTAGATAAGTAAAGATTGGAATAGTGGGAAATATAGCACACATATCGTCGGTGTAAATCCAAAACCTTGTATACTGTAGTATACTGTACTGTCGATTCCTGTGATTTTCAAAGTACAAAATTGTGTGCCTAGTTTAGACAATTCTCTGAGGTTTTGCGATATTTATACTGATCAGTTTTAATGACACATTATTTGTGAACAGTACGTCAAAATTTAAAGTAAAACATTTTAGTTTGAGAAAAGTTATTACACTTTTTTCCCTCCCATTTGAAATTTTCAAAAAACCAGATACGAGGTTTTGCATTTACAACGACGATATTTTGAGACAAAAGTTGAAATTGCTGGTTTCTTCTTTTGTCTCAAAGTTTTCCCAAGCCTTTTCTAATAGGGACGTCAAAAACAGGTCTTGTTTGAGAAAGGTTTAACTACCGCTTGAACCAAGCCGTAGTTACAAGTTTTTATAACACACCAATGATAATCAAAATACTATTTGTTTTTCCGAAATTATGTCACCCTTAGGCAGGGGCAGGCAGATAAAATTGCTCCCTATGATAGACAGATTCCTAAAGCTTCAAACTGCGAATATACTCTCTGCCGAAAACCAGCATTTTATTCATTTGCCTCAATATTTTCTTGACGATATTAAGGTTTACAGACCCTAAAAAAATCACCACTTCCTACTAGCCTTACCAAATGCACCAAATTACACACACTTGTAAATATATATACTTCAAATAAGTTGATTCATCGTGCCGGATTTCAAGATTATGGATCAAGAAGAAAATAATTTACAAATATTATTTAACTCTATATTCATATGCAAGGGAGGTAATTTTTCAACATTTTTGTCAAAGATTTCCATAAGTATGCATTAATTCAAAATTCTAAACCGTTCAAAATGCTTATAATGTTTGTATTTGGAATGGAAATGTAACATAGTGACAGTTTAGGAATTACTGGCACTTTTCAAATTTCGCATCTGGGTCTTTGGTGCTAGTAGAGTTTTGCGTCTTACAAGGACTTCGACAATGGACATCGGACGTGGACTTTTTATTGGGGGCTGTCTCAGCCTTTTGCATATAACGATACATGTAAAAATGTACCGGTCAAAATTAAAACCGAATAGACTCGTGTTTATTTTTTTAGAACCTCTCAATTGGTTTGATTTGTACCGTTTACAAAGTGAACTTTATTAAATTACAAGTTAATTTGATGAAAGTTATAAACAAATACAGATTGCGTAAATTAATATGGGTTCATTACACAATGTATGTAACGACAGACTAATTTTTCTTTTTTGTACGCCCGTCGATCACCCTTGGGGTTCGGTGTCCGGTGTGCGTGTGTCCGGGCTGCGTCCAGTTCTTTGTCCGGAGCATAACTCTGTCACCTTATGACCGAATAGACTCGTGTTTATTGTTTTAGAACCTCTCAATTGATCTGATTTGTACCGTTTACAAAGTGAACTTTATTAAATTACAAGTTAATTTGATGAAAGTTATAAACAAATACAGATTGCGTAAATTAACATGGGTTCATTACACAATGTATGTAACGACAGACTACTTTTTCTTTTTTGTACGCCCGTCGTACACGGGACGTATCATGAGATCACCCTTGGGGTTCGGTGTCCGGCGTGCCTGTGTCCGGGCTGCGTCCAGTTCTTTGTCCGGAGCATAACTCTGTCACCTTATGTCCGGTTGACTTGAAACTTTGTAGTTATATTATTCTCATTATTGCAGAGTGCAGTGCACAAGCACTCTACCTGGTCCATTTTAATAAATAATTGCCCTTTTCTTGCTTTTCATACTTGTATATTGTCCTAAGTATATTCTTAAAAGTGTTATAGCTAGGATAATGAAACTTCATGGGTGTATAGATCTGATCAAGGGGAAGTGCAGCGTATAAGAACAATAACTCTGCCTGGCAAAATTTTAGTTATTGCCCTTTGTTGTTTGTCATTCTTCAATTTTGTCCGGAGTACATTTTCCAAAGTTTTATAGCTAGGTTCATGAAACTTCATAGGTGGATAGATCTCGCCAAGGAGAAGTGCAGCGCATAAGAATCATAACTCTGCCCAGCTTATCTTTTTATTATTTTATTTAGTTATTGCCCTTTGCTGTTTTTCTTATTTCGTTTTATCTGGAGCATAATTGCAAAAAATCTGCAATAAATCTGTTAACACTTTCCTGATTTGAATTTGCTCAATTTCATGCTTTCTTCATTTACTGAGTAATTTTGGTAATTTTTTGCACCCATCGCCTAGACTTGTGGCAACTGATAAGTTATTCATTTATTTAATGATAGTTATGTAAGTCAATTTTAGCAACATCTTATGGCCAGGAAGAAACAAGTTTCAGAAAAAATGATAACTTAATTAGGGAGTTTATTTTGTAAACATGATAAATACATGACCAAAAATTCGTCACCTTTTCTGTACATGCTCATGTATATGCCCTTTAAAACTGTCGTTCTGCAAACGAAAAAAAAAAAAAAAAAAAACGACAGAGGAAGCAATTTAATTGTGAGAGGTTATTTGGCTCATCCGACGAATTAGTTAGATGTGCTTTGTAGGAGTGCGACGAATCCTAGGCCATGTGATCAAGCTACTTATGCAGTGGAGACAAACCAATTCCTTGAAGACGCCATTCGAAATAGAATGCCAAGAAAAAGTCTAATGAGTGAAAACAATAAAACAATTATAAAAGATTTATCTCGTTTAAAATATCTTCACTGTTTTGAGAGCCAGATTTAGATTCTAGCGAAACTAAAACTAAAATAATATACATTAAAATGAATTTTTCTTTGTTTTGCTTTTTTAAACCTCATACCAGTACGTATACCGTTATATGAAAAGGCTGAGACGACCCCCGATAAAAAGTCCACGTCCGGTGTTCATAGTCGAAGTCCACGTAAGACGCAAAACTCTAATAAGGGTTTGGATACCTTAATCAATATTCATGTCTTGGTCTGTAGCAGCTTTTGAATTTGACCATCCCAAAATTTTGCCGTTTCTGTTTGATTAACGCGGTTACGCCTGTGTAACTGTTACGTCTTATGTCGTGGTGGCGCCCCAACACCCTCGCTGTTTACAAAGTGTTTGTATCTTGTCGCAAACTGACATTGTCAAATGGACAATTCTAAACGAGTCTAAAGGATTCCTGGCTCTTCTTTGTTTACATGCAAAAATGAATTTATTAGATTAAAATGGCCCTAAGACCAGAAAAATATGTTGTTTGGGAAAGGACCAATGCCTTTGTTAAGTCTTATGTCGGGGGCTGTGCCCCCGAACCCCTGCTGTTAACAAAGTGTTTATATCTTGTTTTATACTGACACCATCACATGGATGATTCTAAATCATAAACTGAGTCAAAGGATCGTTGGCTATTAAAATGGCCCTAGGTCAACAATTTTTTCACACTGACAGTATACAGGACATGTATCAATGGCGCATCCACAGGGGTTCGCGGATTTGAACGAATCCCCCTCTGTAGCCTAGTAAAATCATTTTCATGCAGAAATTCCGTAAAAAATGTGTAATAATTTCTTACACTGGCGGATCCAGACAGTTGGTTCAAAAGAAATCTGAGCATGATACACTTACATCCCATAATGTTTATTATCATTTATAATGTCATTTTCAGCTTTGTTCTACTTACATAAGGGGGCTGCTGTTTTTGGAGAGGGGGGGGGGTCGAGGCAAGAATTTATTTCCATTATCTTTTTTGAAGACACATAAAAATTGTAACTATGCACAGGACACAAAAAAGCAACGATTTAAAACATGACTTACCTTGTTAACTTATGTTCATTTAGATTTGCAATCAGAGTCTAGTGAATCTCACCATTCAGCAAAATTCATCAAATTTTGGCATCATGGCCTTGGGGTCGAAAACTCATGACATTTCACAAGTAATCACTTATTCTGTCACTGTAGTTTATCAATGCAACTCACAATAAATTCATTGTCAACCAAAATATCAAATCATCTCCACACTATTTTTTCTTGCTTGCAAATTTCTTTTTCCAGCGAAAAAAAAAAAACAACAACACTTCCTTCTGACTCACCTTGAACGAACTTTAGGGCGAACTTGATTGGGCTACTCCGGTGACACAGAATACTTTTTAGAACCGAAAAGACGCCAGATTTTTAACGAAGAAGCTAAACAAATGTATTTGGCATGTTATTCAGCGATTTTGTAATGGTGCATTCTGCAATAATCATCTTGGTCAGAACCCAAACACGCTTCCTTTGACTGCACATTTCAAAATGAAAACGGCGTATGTCCAATCAAGTACGACCAACAGCTTTTTGCGTGACGCAAACGGATGACATAAAGCGACACCCGCAAACATAGCGATCGTTCGTGTTCGCTTTTAGCAATTAATTTCCAATTCCTTCGTTCAGAAAAGAAATGCAATTATTTCTTTTGACAAAATGTATGTAAAAAACAAATTTCACGGCCATTCTTTGACCGAACAACGCTTGTAACCACCTCATCACGCCTCGTCAATTTGTCCGGTAACTATGAATGTCCGGTATAGGTGCAGATGCATTCTGCACTTTGTGAATTAAATATATTTAGAAATAGATTTTTCCCAGATATAACACCTATCTGGAGACCTAGATGAAGGTTGCGGCTAACGATTCTTTGAGATTTCAGGAAAATCGACCCTACCGTTTTGGAGAAACTCAAATCGCGGCATATACCTGCTAAAAAGGATAAATTCGCCGTGTAAAATCTTTCATTCCATGAATCGAACAAGTTCTATTCATTTCACTCATTCTTTATTTTTAGCCCCAGATGCGTGAAAATTTGTATGCGTGTCTTGTGATATATGCGTTAAACATTTATGGGCTTTCTGTAGCAAGCTTGTTTTTACGGGATGGGGTTGCTAGCCCTAACCCAACCCTCTGCATTTCTCAGCACGGACTTGGGACCGGCCATGGTTGCATAAAGTTTCATAAAAATCAGGTTTCAAATCAAACGTGTGGAGATAGTTTGGTAAAGTTGGTCGTTAGAAAATAGCGAAATTCTTCGAAAGAAAGAAGAATGAGTATTATGGAAAAGATGAACATGGAATATCAAATATAAGCCCATAAATGTTTAACGCATATATCACAAGACACGCATTAATTTTCACGCATCTGGGGCTAAACATAAGAAAGATAAGCGACTTAGAATGACCCCTACTGTGTTTCAGTCCATCTAACCCCACCCACTTCATTTACCCATATCTCGGAAAATAAGCCGAAACCAGATTTTTTACACACACAAATTAAAGTGACATTTCACATTTATTTTTCATAGATTTTACTTTTATTTTTGTCTGAAAGAACAGATTTTCTTGTGAAAATTCTGAAAATTTCAAGCCGAAATATTGAACCGTTTACGAGAAATATATACTTTTGTGCTAAAATAAAACAAATTGTTGTGGACAACAGTTCAGATTTACACAGAATTAGTCATTTCTGTCTCTACTTTAAAGGCATATGTTTCGCTTATAAATAACAACTTCAAAAAACTTATAACATTTCTATGCACTAGAATAAACATTCTTTGCGCCAAGACATACTTTAAAAAATGAAATAAATGTGAAATGTCACTTAAAAGATATTATGTAACCCTATCAATCCACAAAATATAAAGAAAATCTATTTTTTGACCCCTTGTTGCAACCCATCCTTTCAATCTGTGGCAGAGGTAGCACTGATATCTACTAGAAGGTCCATGGCCTCTTCACATGATTGTGATTGACTGTCGGATCGGGGCAAATGCGGTCCATGGAGATGTTTCCTCTTGGTGCCTGGGCATATTTCAAGTTTTAACTTATTAAATGTCTATTAAATTATGATATCATGTCGTAACATCATGTCGATCTGAAATAATTTTTGAGTTACTGTAATAGTATTATATATATGACTGATTGAACCTTAACACATTTTAATTTGATTGAAATTGTTAATGCTAGAGAGCAGATGGTATAATGATCAGGTTGGTCAGAGAAAATTAAAACAAGAGGGCCATTGGCCCTGAAGCGCTCACCTGATATAATAACTTTGTGTATACAAAGTTTCAGGTTGATTGGACAAAAAATGTGACCTCTAGGGTGCACACAAGGTTTAACTAAGATTTGACCTCGTGACCTAGAATTGATCAAGACAATCATTCTGATAAATTTTCAGGTGGATTGGGCAAAAAATGTGGCCTCTAGAGTGCACACAAGGTTTTACAAAGATTTTACCTCATGACCTAGTTTATGACCCCAGATGACCCAATTTCTATCTTGTCTGAGAATTGATCAAGACAATCATTCTGTACAATTTTCAGGTTGATTGAGCAAAAAATGAGGCTTCTAGAGTGCACACAAGGTTTTTCTAAGATTTAACCCCGTGACCTAGCTTTTGACCCCAGATGACCCAATTTCAAACTTGTGCAAGATTTCAACAAGACAATCATTCTAAGCAAATTTCAGGTTGGGCAAAAAATGTGGCCTCTAGAGTGCACACAAGGTTTTTCTAAGATTTGACCCCGTGACCTAGTTTTTGACCCAAGATGACCCAATTTCGAAGTTGTCCGAGATTTTATCAAGACAATCATTCTGAGCAAATTTCAGGTTGATTGGGCAAAAAATGTGGCCTCTAGAGTGCACACAGGGTTTTTCTAAGATTTGACCCCGTGACCTAGTTTTTGACCCCAGATGACCCAATTTTAAACTTGTGCGAGATTTTATCAAGACAACAATTCTGATCAAATTTCAGGTTGATTGGGCAAAAAATGTGGCCTCTAGAGTGCACACAAGGTTTTTCTAAGATTTGACCCCGTGACCTATTTTTTGACCCAAAATGACCCAATTTCAAATTTGTCCAAGATTTTATCAAGACAATCATTCTGAGCAATTTTCAGGCTGATTGGGCATAAAATGTGGCCTCTAGAGTGCACACAACGTTTTTCTAAGATTTGAACCTGTGACCTAGTTTTTGACCCTAGGTGACCCAATTTCGAACTTGTCCGAGATTTTATCAAGACAATCATTCTGAGCAAATTTCAGGTTGATTGGGCAAAAAATGTGGCCTCTAGAGTGCACACAAGGGTTTTCTAAGATTTGACCCCGTGACCTATTTTTTGACACCAGATGACCCAATTTCAAACTTGTCCGAGATTTGAACAAGACAATCATTCTGAGCAAAGTTCAGGTTGATTGGGCAAAAATTGTGGCTTCTAGAGTGCACACAAGGTTTTTCTAAGATTTGACCCCGTGACCTAGTTTTTGACCCCAGATGACCCAATTTCGAACTTGTCCGAGATTTTATCAAGACAATCATTCTGAGCAAATTTCAGGTTGATTGGGCAAAAAATGTGGCCTCTAGAGTGCACACAAGGCACGGACGACGGACGACTGACGACGGACGCCGGACACAGCGGTATCACAATAGCTCACCATGAGCACATTCGTGCTCAGGTGAGCTAAAAAAAGAAACAAAACAAAAAAACAACAAAAAAACCCCATGAAATCGCCTAAGAACGGCGGATAACCCATGTGACTTTTGGAAGAGTTCACCCTGAAACAAAACCCGTCCGCTTCAAGAAATGTCTTGTTAAATTTCCCAGCTTATACTCTAAAGATTTTGACGAGATAGTCATTCGTTTGCGCCATTCCTGGTTCTAATTCACTGCTTCGAATCTAGTGGTTTCTTCAAACATTCAAGCGAACGAGTCTTTCAGTGCAAAACAAAAGTAGGAAGCGTCTACATCTTTAGATCTAAATAGCAAGTTGTAGCTTTACCCGTCGATTTACACGAATAAATTGTATGCGCACGTATCGTCTAATTAATATACTCTCCGTCATAAGAAAGTAGCCGCTTGACTAATGCAAATAGTCGACACTTTTAGGATTATTTATAAATCTACCGAAAAAACAACAAAACATTGAAGCATGACAAGTAAAACCGATTCCCTTAAAGTACAGGGGTAAAAGTTGAAAATTTTGAAAAACCTGAAAACCTGGAAAAGTCTATATTTATATAGTAAAAATCGAGAAAATGGGGCATTTTGGAATACTCAAAAACCTGAACTTCAGGCATATGCCTGAAAACTTTTACCCCTGAAAGTATCGAAAACCGTCGAATTACCCCATTAGCATTAGTAGGTTGGTGGTAGTTTTAGGAAATCCGTAACTGATACGGGACACACTGAAATACACGGCCATATATACATGTAGTTATCTTTTATAGAAAATTACCCCGAAAATAAGTTAAAATGTATGTTTAATGGGACATAAAATTCCCATTTTGTGAGTATGTCTTGATGCCAAGATTGGTTATTCTAATGCGTTTAAATGTGATCACCTTTTTCATTTTTTGTTGCTAAGCTAAAGAAGCACACTAAAAGTTGAGACGAAAATGACAAATAAGTTTCATTTCAAGAAAAAAATCTCGTAAACGGCGCGATACTTTGGTTTGAAGTTTCTAGAATGTTCATACGAAAATATTCACTTTCAGATAAAAATAAACTAAAAACTTAACATGTACAATAATAACGGTTTGGATTATTACAAATACTTTTACAATACAGTGAATCAGTATGAACTGTTCAGGACTTAACAAATTCCCGGTTGGAAATTCGCGATTATGAATTAGCGGAATGATATGTTATTGTTTGCAACATTGTGACGTCGGAAATCACAAAATGCAATTTGACTTTTGACCGGAAACCGCTCCATATCTCCGTAGACCAGACCTTTTCAGGGGGGCAAGTTTAAAAAAAATGTGACCATTCACTTTTTACATGCCACGGCTTTTACAGAAAAACATATTCAACCCAAACAAAGCTAAAAAGATGTGTTATTGTGTCTATTTACTGGGTACCAAGTTTAAAGAAAATCGCTTCACAAATAAAAAAGATATGTCATTAAAACATGTCAAAAATGTCAGGAGTGAAACGTTTTTGTGTGACACTTAAGACTTTTACCAAGTTTTTAAGCTATGGTAAATAAAAGACAGTGACAGGATACTACAATTAGCACTTGTAATTCATAAAACAACATCTGCATCATCATCTTAAAATTACTTTTTTATCTTATCTTCATTTGTTTAGGATGTGGAGCCTGTTTTATACAATACCCCTCTGAATTTTATGTCAGGAGTGAAACACTTTTATTTTTCAAAATGTGTTCTCATTTTTGTCTATTCAGCATGAAATCTACCACTCAAAATTTTTTAGAAAGCCATCAACCTTGTGGGCATTCTGCACTCTACTTTTTAGTGATTCGTGGGTTACAATTTCTCATATTG
This sequence comes from Fragum sueziense, assembly GCA_963680895.1. Classification (NCBI taxonomy): domain Eukaryota; kingdom Metazoa; phylum Mollusca; class Bivalvia; order Cardiida; family Cardiidae; genus Fragum; species Fragum sueziense. Next base: position 13,026,783 of record OY804597.1, read on the forward strand.
TGCAATATATATGCTGTCAGCAGTGAAACACTTTTTTGTTGTCATTTTGAAAGATTGTGCACACAATTTTAGCTAAAAAGTAGTGAACATGAATTTAAAATATAATTTAGGCACTGCTTAACCATTTAGAATAGTTTTTAGCCACCCTAATTAAGAAATCTGGATAATATTCTGTAAAATTAGCTGTTATTCTTAACATTTAAATGTCACACTTTGGTCACATTTTTTTAAAACCTGCCCAGGGACAAAACTAAAAAAAAAATCAGGTTAGTATATGCGGACGAAAAAAAAAAAAAAAAAAACACACACACCAAAAACAACAACACACCAAAGTCAATTATCTCCCTTAGTTGACATCGCAGAGCTCAGAAATTGCTTCATACAAACCTCCATGTCATGTAGATCATCCATGTCAATTTTCATCAAAATCCGTCAAGCGGTTTGGGAGGAGTTGCAATCATGAGATATGCGGACGGAAAAAAGTCTATTATCTCCCTTAGATGACATCACAGAGCTAAGAAATTGCTTCATGCGCATTTCCATGTCATTTAGATCATCCATGTCAACTTTCATCAAAATCCGCCCAGCGGTTTGGGAGGAGTTGCGATCACAAGATATGTGGGCGAAAAAGAACAGTCAATTATCTCCCTTAGTTGACATCACAGAGCTAAGAAATTGCTTCATGCACATCGCCATGTCATCTAGATTATCCATGTAAATTTTTATCAAAATCCGTCAAGCGGTTTAGGAAGAGTTACTTTCACGAGATATGCGGACGAAAAAATAACAAAGTCAATTATCTCCCTTAGTTGACATCGCAGAACGAAGAAATTGCTTCATGCACATCTCCATGTCATTTAGATCGTCTATGTCAATTTTTATCATCAAAATCCGCTCAGCGGTTTGAGAGGACTTGTGATCACAAGAAATGTGGGCAGACAGACATACAGACAACGTGATTCCTATATACCCCCACCCCAAACTTAGTTTGCGGGGGATATAAATATGAAATATTATCGAATGTGAGGACGAATGCTCATTGGCTCCGCCTAGAGCAAAGGGTAACCATGAACGAGTCCGCTCGACTGGACAATCAAAGTCCGCGCTACAGTAAATTGATGTATGAATAAAGTTTTATCCCTAAAGTAGTTTATCTCATGACTATCGAAGGTACAAGGTATAACTAAAAATGAGGATTAAAATCACAGCTTAGAATTATCACAATTTGTTGTAAAGATTAATTACTTTTAGAAAGGCTAAAATTGATTCCACGCGAGCACTCAGATAGCATTTAAAAACTATCAGCATCCAATAGAGTGGAATCATTCATGGGTACCCTCTGATCTGGGAGGAGCCCATGTGCCTTCGTCCACACATTGGATAATCTTTAATATTCATATATGGTTAATTCTCTAGTGTACATAGTTTCATTTACATGTTTTACATTTTTGCTGTGCGCTAAATGACCCTTGCTGTCGATGCGCCGTAAAACATCATGCATTCAACCATTCTATGTAATCAATAAAAAATATGCTTCAGAGACAATGGTTTGAGTTTGAGTTTATTGGGGTTTAACGCCGTTTTCAACTGTCAGGGTCATATCGCGGCGGCTGGAGCACCTACCCATGGATTCCTGTTGTTTCTCAAACCAGTACTACCACAACACCCTTACCGAGCCTCCAGCTGCTCGCCCACGTAGGTTAACGATTTCAAACCCATTGGTGGGTGACAATTTCATCAGAAAGGGTATTAGCCGCGGCCGGGTATCGAACCCGGGATCTCTCGAATGAAAGGCAGATGCTCTAACAACTGCGCTAAGGCCGCGGCTCAGAGACAATGGAGCATTGCATGTAATACACTCTAGTCGGTTTTCACGCTAAAGACGCCACGAGTACGTGAATCATTTATGACCTTTTTTACAACTTGTGTAAGTATTACTTCCTCTGTACGAGTGGACCTGTATACAGGGTACCATTCGCCAACTATAGGCTTTACAGCTCTAAGTTTGTTAAAAACAAACCAAATTTCACTTGGCCTTCCAAGTGGTTTGAATGTATGATAAAATTGTAGATTGGAGGTCTGTATAGGGGATTTTAACATCTGAGAACGGAAGATTAAGAGCGGCTTTGGCTAATGCATCTGCTTTGTCATTACCAGTAATCCTCACGTAACTTGGCAGCCAGCGAAACACAAGTTGTTTAGTTCGCAACAATTCCGAAGTTTGTTCAAGAACACGATTAATCAACGGGCTTTTCAGCTTCTGGTTATTAAGGGCTTTAAAAATAGACAGGGAATCCGAGCACAGTATGAATCTACGAATAGCAGATACCTCGATCTTATTATATAATTTGATCGAATCCCTGTGTATTTAAACGGGAGGAAATTATGCAATATTTTTGATACTGCATACTTTGATATTTCACGGGAACTTTAAAACGCGTAGTCGCCAAGGACGGAACTATAATTCTAGGCATCTCTACCGCTTCACTACTTTCAATCCTGATAATTCACCTATAAATCGATATTGACCATATCGAAAAGCTAAGAGAGCTGAACTAAAGTTAATTTGATAATAAAAATTTAAATTTTCTTTCAAAATATCGCGGATATTGAGTTTGTGAAGCAAGTCAACTCTGATTGCAAATACGCGAAATTAACAAATTTCAACAAATGAAAATACAAAAAAGGCAAATGTACATATTTTTAGGAAGATTGATAACAGAAATATGAAACAAATATTTCAAATTCAATACCTTTTACGACAATTCCAGTCCGAACCGGATATAATGGCCGCCGACATTCAAAGTTGTTTATACTTCCATATCAACGTCCACGTAACCATACGCTAACATTACTTTTCCCGCGTAATTTACGTTCAACCGCAAGACGTAGTAAAACATTTTCTATTTCAAATGATTTCTACTCGATAAAATAAACACTTTTTTGTCAATATTGTTCATTATAAGTTTTCTAAAATAATATCAAAGTATATAATAAAAATGTTATTGCATTATTATGGAAATATATAGTTCCCGTTCTTTTTGTGAAGTAGCCTTCGGCAAGCTCGGGCTACTCTGCCAAAAGAATTCGTTCGACACAATATATTCCGATATTAATGCAATTACCTATAAAATATCATCATGGAGAAGTGAAGTGCACAAGAACCGAAACTCTGCCGGTCATTTTTTGGTTATTACTATTGGTTGATTTTCATTCAATTTTGAACAAATTCCCAAAAGCGCTTCGGGTAGAATTATTAAACTTTGAATGTTGACAGACCTTAATTTCGAGAAGTGTAGTGCACATGAACCATAAATCTGGTTATCATCGACCTTTGTTGATTGTCATACGGAATTTCTCTCCGGAGCATAAAGCTATCAAAATGTATGCAAGCTAGAATCATGAGACATCAAAGGTCGGTAGATCTCATGATGTAGAAGTGCACAAGAACCACGATTCTCTTGATTTTATCTGTGCAATTACTGCCGTTTACTGGCTATCATACTTAATATTTGTCCGGAGCATTACAGTAACTGAAGCAGTATTTAAGGGAGATTAATCAAACTTCATGGGTGGACAGATCTCATTATGAAGATGTATAATGCACATGAACCGTTACTCTTCGGATCATGAACATCATAGATGTATAGTCTAGGATAGATCTCGTTAGTCATAATTAATATTTTTGGAGTTATTGTCCTTTGTTGATTTTCATACCTAAGTTTTGTTCGAAGCAAAATTCCCAAAGTGTGCAAGGTAGAATAACGAAATTCCATAGGTACAGGGTGTTTCATAATATTTGTTACCATTAAAAATGAATATGAATTAGAAGCTTTTTTATATGAAATAGACATGGTATAATATGTCTGTAAAGCTAACAAAATACCATTTTACGCGACGCGAGAAATATGGGAAAACGTTGACGTCATGACGTAATTTATGACGTCAATAAATTTGGTAAGTTTTTCAAAATGGCGCTGCCAATGAAAAGTGCACGGAAATAGTTAAACTGTAGTATGAAACTTATTCACCAATAACAGTTATCAGATGTATGAAAAAACGCTATTCCGGCGACGAAAAACTCTACAAAATGCAAGTACACCGAATAGTTAAACGCTTTGAGCAGACAGGGTCATTATGTGACAAACGGCTTGTAAACACTTGTCGGCAAAAAGCAGTAAGATCTTCAGAGAGTATTGTAATTGAAGAAACACCACAGAAGTCGGTCAGGAAAGGTTTGGGAAATATTTCTAATAAAGCTAGCGCTACAAGTGTTTACCGGATGCTAAGGTACGATTTAAAATTAACACCATACACCATATCAATTAAACAACTCTTAAAAGATTCGGACATAAGCAGCCGACTTGCCTTTGCCGAATGGATGAGAACTCGACCAGATATTTTCCAACGAAGCGCATTTTTATTTAAATGCACAGGTTAACAAACGCAACTGCCGTTTCTGGGGCACAGAAAAACCAGACTTTTGCTTGGAAATGTCGTTACATTATGATGAGTTAACAGTATGGGCAGCATTTAGTTCATCTGGAATAACTGGCCCGTTCTTTTTCGAGGATGAGAATTGCGAGACTGAGACAATGCACGTTATCTGAATATTCTAAAGAAGAAATTTGTCCCAGCCCTAAGGCGAAGAGGTGCCGACTTCAATACCATATGGTTACAACAAGACGGTGCTACGCCCCATACTTCAAGAGAAGTTCTGGCGTGGTTTGATGAAACTTTCGGGAAACAATACATTTCATTCAGGACAGATAATGAGTGGTCTCCACGATCTCCAGATCTGAGTCCGCTTGATTTTTTTCTATGGGGATATCTTAAAGATCGAGTATATAATTTTTCTCCACAAACCCTAGAGGAATTAAAGAAGTCAATACAGAGAGAAATACAAAAGATTGCATTGGACACATGCAACAGTGTAATTTCTAACTTTAAAAAAACTCGTTGACGTCGTTTTGGAAAAGGGAGGACGTCATCTGGAACACATTTTGTAAAAGTGTATTATAAATGTAAGGCTTGAATTATTTTATGTATTCATACAATGATACTATTGTTATATGTCAAATAAACCTTTATTATGCCTACTTTCAATTGATAGGGTTACTAAATATCTTTAATGTGTATGTGTAAAATATCTAATAAGGGCTTATTTTTGGAGATAATTGCTATCAAAGTGGGTGGGGTAAATCGACACGAGAAGCAAATTTTAACTTTGAAGTTAAATAACTTTTTCTATATAAATCAGATAAAAATGAAATTTTGCATGAAGTTAAAATGATCCAAGGAAAGAATATATTGGGAATCATTAATAATGTATATCAGTTTGTCCATGTTCTGTATTCATTCTTCTGTCAATCTCAGATTATGCTTATTTTTGATGTACTAACTTTACGAAACTATCTTTACAGCCTTTACTTTGGTATTATTTGTCATGACATCTTGTGAACATGATCCTATATAATGAAGCTAAATTTGTGTAAACTTTGGGTCAAGCTCATTGAATAGAACTTTGTTTTCACTCTAGCAACTACAAAATTTATCAAAGACCAATCAAGACAAAACTTGTACAAAATGTTGGTGATCATAAGATTTTGCCTTGGTGTAATTTTCAGCTTGATAGGAATTTTATATCATGAGTTATGTGCCCTTGAAATTGACAAAATTGCTTTTTTCGGCTCTATTTTGACATTGTTTTCACTCTAGCAACTACAAATATTGACCAATCAAGATAAAACTAGGACGGAATGTTGCTGTCTATAAGATATTGCCTTAGTGTAATTTTCAGCTTCATCTGAATTTTAAGTCATGAGTTATGTGCCCTTGAAATTGACAAAATTGCCATTTTCGGCTTTATTTTCACTTTTACAACCATTAGTATTAACTAATCAATACAGAACGTCCACAGAATCTACTGACCATATGATCTTACTTGCTTGTAATTTTCAGCTTGGTCATGTATTTGCTTGTTTGCGCAGCCTGAAACTTTGAAATTGCATTCAACAAGACAAACAATCAGGCATGTGGAGCGCTTCCAGACCGCCAGGGCTGTCTAGTTGTTGAGAAAAGATATTTATTTGTACCTAAAATAATTTAAGGCGGGTAAAGATGTCTAAAAATCATATGCAAGGTTCGTTTTTATTGTAACGAACCTTACTTGATTTTTATACTTAATATACCGATTCATATCAACCTCAAGTGTTATTTCAGAAATTATATTTCAACAGATTAATTATCTTTCATTTGAATTTTCTCATAAAAGAAGCATGAAACATATTTCGTCTTTGTTAATATCCAACAGAAAATGCATCCAACATATCATTTTAGATGGTTTCAATTGAAATGAATCGAAATCAAGATTTTTCGCACCATACAGCTCTAAAAGCAAAATTTATTGAACTTTTTGAATGGAAACCGTAAAATTTGAACACGTTCTGTGTATATCTAAAATATGTTATATCCATTTTGGGTGAAGGTTTAAAAAAGGATGTAACGAACCTTACCAAGAGAATAAAGAAAATGTGTACATTAGTTCTTTCTCTTCTGAATCTCTTGATTCAGCACGAATCAACCAAACAGTTGAAAGAAAGAAAAAGAATATTTTCATCAGTTAAGTCTATAAACATGTTTATTCAGTATAGCCTCAAAAGAGTAAACGGCTTTGTTTTACCCTTGTATATAACTGTTTCAAATTAATTAATTTTTTACAAAGAAGATAAACTGTTTCCTGTAAGTGCTGTATGACTATTTGGTTCTCTTGCTACACCTCATACCGGCATGGTAAGGATATATCCAGTTCTTGTTATTGTTAAATAACGTGTATTAGATAAATGAAAAAGAAACAATTTAAATTGAACTAAGATTCAAGATAACGAACCTTACACGATAGGAATTTGGTGTAAAATGTCTAGAATTAGGCACTTCAAGTGTTTATGGAATATATTCCGTGACTTAATTTTAATAACAAACCTTCCACAATAAAATCTGACTAGAAAAAAAAATAAGAATTAAGCTACGATTGCTCATAACGTAATTGGTAACAACGATATATTATCTTTTCCGATAATAAAGTCTAGCCATTTACACATGAACCCTGAAACCTTATTATTTTGTCTATTTTGTATTAAAAATCATAACCTTTATGCAACTTAAATTTCTTCAATTTTTCGTTTCAAAATCAAAGTAATTTTACTAGAATTCAACATTCTAGGGTTAATGGTAAGGTTCGTTACTTATGGTACATAAGATTACTTTGGAAATAATTATTTTCAAAATATAAAAGTCGCTTCGATTAAACCCTTTTATGTTCTTATAGTAATTGTCAATTTTTTCAGCGAGAATCAAAACTATTTACTGTACCGTATATCATCCACCGCAATTAAAAATTCAGCAGAACAACACAGTTAACAGTTCGATCTATGTCTATTAAATGGGTAGTTTTTGAATTGGAATGAAGAAGATTAAGTATATAAACTGTTTGGGAGTTATTTTTTTCATGAATATTGATATATGTTTTATTAATAGTAATCAATCGTGTCCGAGTACATCGTCATATTGAAAAGTAACAAGACTTTAAAATTGACTCTTCATTAGCAACGAACCTTTCACTAGTAAAAATGGTACTTTAATTGGGCTGATTGAAGATGCTGTATCTCGAGAACCGTCTTATTCATGTTGAAAATATTTTGCAGTGGTATCCTATAGACATATACCAAGCTTTTTAACAAATCAAAGTCAAAATTCTTCGATGTATTTTTTTCGCATTTTTCTTAATCCAAATGGCACCTATTTATTGAGAATGCATGTATAATGTTCAATCTTACCCGTGTCGACCCGTATCGACCTCACCAACCCGTACCTTGCTTTCTGAATTCCGTATTGAAAAACCTTATCTTGCCGTATCAACCCGTCGAGTATGCAAATCACCCCCGAATTCCGTAGCAAAACTGTGTGCGGTTTAAAAGAACTAAAACCGGTTCGTCACCCGGCTATGTGTGAACACAGCATTAAGTTGCATAGACCACAGTTTTTTTTAAAGATCTTTTCCTCCTAAACCAGTAAACTAATTTTCTTGAAACTTGGCAAGAATGATCCTTGTGTGAAGGGCTGTCAAAGTTGTTAAAAAGATATGATTCCATCGAAGATTCTTGCTGCCGCGGCATGAGAAAAGGGTAAAATACGCAAATCTTTTAAACATCTTCTTCTGCCTTACCAGTAGGCCAATATTCTTGAAACTTAATACGAATGATCCTAGGGTGTAGGGCTTTCAGTGTTGTTGAAAAATATTGATTCCATCAGAGACTCTGGCTGCCGTGGCGTGAGAAAAGGGCAAAATAGCCAAACCATTTAAAAATCTTTACCTAACCAAAATTCTTGAAACTTTACATGAATCATCCTTGGGTAAAAGACTTTCAAAGTTGTTAAACGAATTTGATTGATATTGAAACTCTTAGTGCAGCGGCATCAGAAAAAAGCAAAAGAGCAAACACTTTTTAAAAGACTGAATTTTTGTTACATTCATATGAAAAACACAGGAAAAAGGGCTCCGTTGAAAAATTTATTGTTTTGCTGCTATACGGGTCAAAGTGTTTAATTTCAACAAGGCAAGAAATCTCAGGGGGGTGACCTAACGCCACCATGTCCCTCTTGTTATTTAACTGTAAAACATATTGGTGTGCGGTCGCGTTTGAAATCGATCGAGAAGCGGTCGTGTATTGATCGCGTAGAAAATCGACCCGGTGCCGAATCGATCGTGTCTTGGAATCGAGTGTGACCGGGTTGATATCTTTCAATCGACCTGCACCCAGCCTACACTTGATTACCTCGACGTGTACTTGATTGAATCCAGACACTATTCCGATTAACTCGTCTCCGCTTCATCTGTCACTCCGATCAAATCAACTGTTGAAGTCGGGTTGATCGGCTAGAGATTGAGAAAAGTCGTTTGGTCAGGATTGGTCGGGGAATTCAAGCGATCGAGTTGATTTGATCGGCAGTGGTAACCTATAATTAGTTGGGTTTTGTCAGAAGAACTTAATTCTAGAAACGCTGCCGATTAGAACAACTAAATTTCCCGTTAAAACCCTACCAGATTACTTCTTCTCGATCTCTAGTCGATCAAACCCGACCTCTGTAGTCGTTTTGATCGATGTAACAGATGAAGCAGAGGTCGAGATGCGGTTAAGAATCAAACCAGTATAAGTCGAGGAAATTGACTGCATGTTTGGTGCAGGTCTGGCAAGATATATCAACTACATCACACTCCATCTCCAGACACGAATGATTCTCGATCAGGTATATCTTACCCGATCAAAGATTCCCTTTCCGATCAATTTTCTTCGCGATCGCCAACGAATATTTTGAAATGCAAACAATCGAGTAAAAAGCATGATCGGTACAGATCATGCTCGATACGCCCGACCAATTCTTATCACCCATGTCGACCAAACTCAATATGTAATCGATCAATTGGCCGGGTTTCGTCGAGTTAGTTTGATCGCCAGAGGAGACCTAGCATAAAACACCTAGTTGATCTGATCGTCAGTAGGAACCTGGCATCAAAGCAGTCAAACACTGCTAGTCTTTACAGTTTACAGAAAAGTTAGATATCAAACCGAAGTTCATCATGCTGAAACAGAAAAATTGTCAAGCAAGCTAGCAAAAAGGTGTAAGGACCTTCAAAAACAAAACAAAAAACAAGAGGGCCATGATGGTCCAAAATCGTTCATCTGAACTGCTGACACATTGCACAGGTGAAAACTCATGTCAAGGACATATTATTATCCCAGAAAGTGTGGCTGTATCAGTGACAACTAATATGATCATGGCAATAATTGTAGATTTTACAGTGTAAACAAGGTTCGAAAAGAGTCTAAAACAGCAATTTTATCAAACCAAAGGGCACATAAATCTCAATTTTCTAGTTTGATGAGAATGAAACTCCAACTCATCCGATATCTTATGGTCTCCAATATTGTGTCAAAGTTTTGTCTTGATTGGTCTATAATTGTATATTTTAGAGTCAAAGTCGAAAACATCCAAAAAAGACAATTGTATCAAATTCAAGGGGCACATAACTCTTGACTTTGGTGTGTTCCCGGAACGTCGAGTCGATTTTCTTACCTATAGCGGATTTTGGGGTGCGATACGGGGTAAATTGCAAGTAATTATGACATCAATAATATTTAAAAGACATCTTTTAATATGTAAAGGGGGTTACATTGAAATGGCATTTTAAAGAAAAACAGCATTTTGATATATTTTTTAATGAATTTTTTCTTTAAACGAAAACAGCATTGAAATATTAGAAAAATATTATTTTTATATCCTGAAAAAATAATATGATGGCCATCATAATTGCAATTGACAACAAAACGATTGATGTGATTTTTTCTTAAATGATCTATAACATGAGGATCGTTGAGACGGTTTTTGACACAAAATCTATCTATGTAATTTAGATCTAAAACGATATGAAAAAAAACCCCACTGAAACAGCATTGAAATATCAAAAATTATTTTTGGTTTTATTTTCTGAAAAGAACGGTGATAACATGATGTCTTTTGAAATTGTATTGGACAACAAAACGTGGTGTGATTTCTTTTCAATTATATATAATATGAGAATCGTTGAAACTGCTTTTGACACACATTTTATTTTTCTATTTAGATCTAAAAATGATAGAAAAAAAATCTACATTTTTGAATAGAAAATCAACCGCAAAAGTAATTAATGTACACTGTACACGAGCAGCTGGTAAGTGTTCAGAAAGTCTTAAAGAGTAGAAGACCAAGAAATTGCTAATAATGCTGTAAAATCAAAAGAAAGTGCATTTTTCAAACTTGGGAAAATTAACAAGTTTTTTGCCTTAATACAAAAACTTTCATTTTTTGGGTCCACCTTTCTCTGCCACGCAACTTTCAATGTGAGAATCGAAACAGAGCGATCATCATTGGATCTGTCTTAGGAATCATAACTCCTACATTCAAATCATTTCGATCATTAATTGGGATTTATCTTTAAAAAATCATCATAGAAAAAAGTAATTCTTATCAAATTTTGAGAAGTACGAGTATATTATGATATTATATCAGTAAGTTTTCTCAACTTCAGGCAATTATAGTGAACAGTAATAACAGTGATAAAAGAGAACAAAACATCGCAATATTTCTTTGTATTTGTTTTATCATTTCTGATTTTATTTTGTCCATGATTCCATCTCAGTAAACAAAGAATCTAAAAACCCACATTCTATGAGTTAGTAAAACGCTGCCAGGAAAGGATAAATGAGAATTTTGTTTGATTTAAAAAAAAAACATTCCCACAAACCGATGCTTTTTGACTCCCACGTGATAAAAGCTTTGGAAAAAAATATGGAAGTTGAAGAAACTGTTTGTGACAAGCATTTTTTTTTATTTCTCACAAAGTTTTTGTCCAGAAAGGTAGAACAATGCTAAATTTCATTCTTTGAATTTGTACACTTCTAAAATTTTACCTAGTTGTAATGATTTCAATGTCAAAGTTATTGTAACTATGTAGGACCTATATATTTATCTGCGAAATAAATATTTTACCATGAGTAAAGGAATTCTGTTACAATGTAAAAAGTGTTTCCTATTTTCATTCAATATTTCTTCCTAATATAGTCACTCGACATAAACGTGCCCCTTCTCAATAGTTTCCCCCTTTGGATAACCCCTTATAACACATTTCATAAAAGGTGTGACTCGACGTTCCGGAAATAAACCTCGACTTTCTGGTCCTATCAGGCTGAAAATCGAACTTATCCGAGATCTCATGGTCTCCAACATTTTGTCAAAGTTTTGTCTTGATTGGTCAATAATTGTAGACTCTAGACTGTAAACAAAGTCGAAAACAGTGGAAACGAGCAATTTTGTCAAATTCAACGGCATTTAGCGTAAACAAATCTGGTCCGATCAAAATGAAAATCATACTCATGCGAGATCTTATGGTTTACAACATTGTGCCCAAGTTTTGCCTTGATTTGTCTATAATTGTAGGTTCTAATGTGTAAACAAGGTCGGAAACAGTTGAAAACGACAATTTTGTGAAATTCAAGGGCACATAACTTTCGACTTTCTAGTCTGAATAGACTGAAAATTTAACTCATGCGAGATCTTATGGTTTTCAATAATATGTCTAGGTTTTGTCTTGATTGGTCAACAATTGTACCCTAGACTGTAAATTAAGTCGAAAACTGATCTGTCAGCTACATATCAAATACCATTTAAGGCCAGGAAATTGACTTGGCCATGAGGAATACACATGGAAGGCATCTCAAGATGGAGAAAAATCATGCTCGATGTGAACGGCAAAAATAAGGGCTTGATAGTTGCTTAACGATATTATTCTGTTATATATCTGCAATTTGTCTAACATCAAGGATCTCTGTTCAGCCATACAACTTTAGAATGATTAATTCTATATGTGTATTATAAAGTCCAACAGGTTAGACACTTTTTGTATCATTCTATGGCATTTGATACAATGTTAACGATTAAAGTCCTATTTTGCAGCAATTTTGGATTCATGCAGCAGTTTCATACAGGATAATATTCTGTCAACTAATTAGTTTTAACATTGTGTACTTGTTTTCTATTTTCATGTGCTGTTTTGGTGTGACCATATAGGTAAGTGGATTTGGCAATATACATAATTAGGAAAAGATGTATGAAATTCTTAACTCAAAATGATTTATAGATATAACGTTACTCTGACAAAGGGGGGGGGGATCTCACCCTATCAGAAATTCCCATAGGGTTGTGCCCACGCTCGGAATTTCATGAAATTTGGTACGAAGTTAGTATTCTTTATTACGGCGTTATTCCCGAAATATTTTTTAAAAATCTATTCTGGAAAATAATTTTCTAAGAGTTTTAAGATTTTTGCTTAAAAATGGGGGGGGGGGGTATCCTAACTTAAAGAGGCCATATACACACAGCTTTGTTGTATTCGAGCCAAATTGTCCCAAAAAATAATGTTTAATAATTTCTCATCGTGTATAAACCAGAAAAGTATATATCACTCAACAAAAACAATTTTCTAAAAGATTTTGTATGACCTCATCGCCAATTTCTTTAGTTTTTGAATATTTTGACCAAATTTAGGTCTTTATTTCACCTAGTTCCAGTTTTTGTCAACCTATGAAATGTACATTAAAACTGCCCTTATATATGTCCATGCTTATGGTAAAATATGAAGAAAAAAAAATAAAACCGGTAACAGCGTTGTTTTTTAATTTAAGTGTAAAGTGTCCAGATTTCTAAGAATGTAAAATCTAAGATTTTACTTGATTATTTTCATACACATTTGTAAATAGCTCATTATGCTTTGTTGTGTCTTTATTTAACAGAATGGCATTAATTGTAGCTTTTGTCACACAAAAACACGATTTTAAAGAATAATGGGCACATTGTCGTACCCCACCCACCAATAAAATAATGGAAGAAAAAATCCCAAACAGCGGAGTAAATTATAAAATGTGGGGATGAAAAATAAAGGAGATGCATAATGTTACATATTTAATCTATTATGTCAGCCTTTTTAACTTTCCTTTGTGGCTTATCAGCACTTAGACTACTTTCTTCTTCCGGTTACAGTGCTGGGCCCTTATAAGAGCATTTTTGCACAGTTATTAAAAATACAAACATTTTTTTTCTTTATTACACTGCTCAAGATAATAAAAAGAACACAAAAGCAGTTTTTATTGTACATTAATTGTGCCTTTCAATGCAAATTTGCTAATATTTCTGTTGTAATGATGAACTAGCCACTGCTTTGTTGACATATTAACTTTTTGATATCTCGGATTTGAGAAGAACCTGCATCATTTTCGCATGTTTGTATAAACAATATTGATACAAAAATGTTGTACGATGACTCCTCTTGCTATTTTGATTTAAAATTGGGGACCGATATCAATACTATGTAAGGAATACTGAGCCTTTGCTAGATGGTTCCATCAAAATTCGGGAGCATTTTAAGGTGCCGTTGTTCACAATTCTCATTATTTGACAATGTTACCGGTTTCAAATTTTCACCAAATTCTGCATACAACTAGGAAACATATATGGCTAACCTTTTTATCAATTTCATAGGTTGACAAAGACGGGAACATACAAATAAAATTATTCGAATTGAAGGTTTTGAAAAAAATTCGGCTGTTTTTATGACAGTTCTCGACCAAATAAATTTCTGAGATTTTTTTTGCATGTTGGTATCAACAATGTTGGTACCAAAATGTTCAACAAGGACCCTTCTTGCTATTTTAATTTAAAATTTGGGACTGATATCAAAACTAGGTAAGCAAAATTGGGCTTTTGCTAGACAGGTACCATTGAAATCCGGGAGCATTTTAAGGTGATGTTGTTCACAATTTTTATAAATTGATAATGTTACCGGTTTTAAATTTTCACCAAATTTTGCATGCAAACAGGGGACATAGATGGTCAACTTTCTTATTAATTCCATGGGTTGACAAAGACGGGAACATACAAAAAAGTTTGATTGAATGTTAGCTTCCATATAATTTTCTGGGTTGTTTTCTGTCAATTTCTGACTAAAAAGATTTCTGAGAAATTATGTGGCATGTTACTATTAAAAATATTTGTCTGAAAATGTTCTACGTGTTCTACAATAAGTCTTCATGCTATTCTGATTTAAAATTTTGGACTGATATCAAAACTAGTTAACCAACATTTGGCTTTTGCTAGACAGGTACCTTTGAAATCAAGGAGCATCTTTAGGTGCTACTGTTAACAATTCTCATTATTTGACAATGTTACCGGTTTCAAATTTTCACCAAATTTTGCTTACAAGAACAAGAACAAATTTTAATTGATTAGACTTGAACCACTCAGTTCATCGTCTACACAAACATATTTACATACATGTGGCAATGACAAAATATTATAATGAATATGCATTTATATATACAAATAATGAAATATGTAACAAACATGAAAGAACGATGTACTGCGGAAGCGTGGATGGAAATTGCAAATATCTAGGTAACTCAATATAATTTGATATAACTCTTAACCCTTTCCCAAACTTTTTAAATTTAAAGATGTTTACTTGCAGACGGCAAAATCAGTTTGTATTACAGAGTAGGATGTATCTGTGATAAGGTGGGAATATTGGAGGAAATGGACAAAATGCTGTTAATCAGCACTTTCTCCTTTCCTCGTAATTTTCCCGAGCTCTAATACTTTTGTGTATCTAAAGACGTCTTTTTGGGAAAGGGTTAGTTGTGCTGTTTTTTTATGATCAAGGAATTGTAACTTTTAGAACCATGGACATTGTAAAATAACACTGAGCAAAAATATTTCTATTTTTGTAAAGCGAATTTTAAATTAATAATATTTTGTTTTGTATTGTCAAGATTACATTTCGGATATGAAATCCCATCGATATGTAATCATTATGCTGTATTCTGCGATCATCATCCCTGTATAGTCTGTTTTCTTTTTTCAAATGCTTTATCACAATAAATTGCTAATCTATTCAAAACCGTCGTGCTACCTGAGTTCATAATTTCTATAAATTTCATCATGTTTGGGTGCGATGTGTAGTAACGGTCTATATATTCATCTCTGATGCTTTTGTACAAGGGGCATATTAAGATAAAATGGTATTCATCCTCTATATCGTTGGTATCGCATACCTCACATTTTCTTTCATTTCTTTCAATATTTCTATGTCGTCCGGTTACGATGTTTAGTTGATGAGAGGCGAGCCTAATCTTTGCGATTGTATTTCTATGTTTTGTATTGGATAATTTCGATAAATATTGCGATTTTTCAAAATTTAATTTAAGGTTTTTATATAATGTCAAGGATGACTTATTGTTAATGCCATTGATACGATCACCAATGAATAAGTCGATTAACTTATTTTTCAGTTTCGGGATAAATTTCTTCTCGTTAACCGAAGCGGGAAATAACCATACATCGTTAAAACCACTTAACTGTAAGAGTTGTCTTACTTTATTGGCCCAATTAACCCATTTGTGCCTAGCGTCCACTTAAGACGACACTGGACTTTATCTGTAAGTAGATGCTTACATATATGTTTATCTCTGGTTCTAATCATTTGTTTATATTGATAACCCATTGATAATCAGGGGAATACTCATATACTGCTACAAGTGCTTATTAGCAATAAAAGTATCAGTAAAAGAGAATATTATAAGAGAGGGGAGTGATTTTACTGAGAAAAAAAAAGACGTGAAAATCGGTAGGCGAAAAGGGTATGTTTAGTTCCTTTATTTTTTCATATTTCTTGTTTCATTATTATTCTGTAATGTTCCTCATCTATAGGTAACTGAAGATACAATTTCCAGAGAAAATAACATCTTTTCATAGTTTTATAGAAGAACATAATTTTGTCCACAAAAGTGGACGCTAGGACCGAGAGAGTGCATGTAAATTCTTTGTATAATAACAGCACATTTTAATATTATGCATAAAATATACAGTAAACGTGGTTGTATCTATGCTGGAAGATGAAGGAAGATATATAAGCCCAATTGTGACCTTGACCTTTGTGACCCAAAAACAATAGGGTACCTCCCTGGGTCAAGGGCAACAATTGGGTAAATTTTCATGACAATAGGTCAACCGGTTCTTGATTTAGAGCACGGAAATGAATTTCAAGCAAAGTCAAATTGTGACCTTAACCTTTGACCTTCGTGACCCTAAAACAATAGGCATCTCCTTGGGTCATGGGCAACAACTGTTTTAAGTTTCGTGGCCCAGGGTCATTAGGTTCTTGACTTAGAGCACGGAAACGGATTTTAAACGAAGTGCAATTGTGACTTTGACCTTTGACCTTCGTGACCCAAAATCATAAGGCATCTCCTTGGGTCAGGAGTAAAGTTTCATGATCCTAGGCCAAAAGGTTCTCGAGTTAGAACACGAAAACATAAAAAAACAGTCTACGGCTGGGTAGATGGACAGACGCACGAACAAACGAACAGACATGGTGAAACCAATACAATTCCTCTTCTTCGTAGGTTGGGGGTATAATTAAAAAATGTGCTTGTATATTTGCAAATTTCAAGATGGAAACTATAGTTATAGGGGGAAAATATAAGTAAACTTACATGTGCCCATTCGTGCCTAGCGTCCACTTAAGTGGACAAAAATATTTTTGTACAAAATCATACTTTTCCATTGAAATTTCACAAAATTAAAGCCTAACTTGTTGTTCTCACACGGTTTTCATTGTTTTCTCTGATTTTTTTCCTAAAATAAAAATTCAGGCATACATGGGTTAAGAACGTTATTGTTTATTTCTATTTCGTTTCTCATGTTATTTATAACCGACGTTAAAATGCAATTTTTGCTTTTCTGGTTGTATAGTTTCAGATAATATTTTACGATTCTTAATTTCATATTTACTGTAAGGGGGAATCTACCAAATTCTGCATAAATAGCGCTGTTGCTTGTTGATTGTTTTACGTTCACAAACAATTTCAAGAATTTTCTATGAACTCTTTCAACGACGTCTGACCTAATAAACCCCCATACTTCAGAGGCATAGAGGAGTGTTGATCCCACAAAGGAATCAAAGAGAGTTAAAAGTATGTTAACGGGTATATCCTTTCCACGTGTTATAGATAGCAGACGATTCATTGATCGAAGCGCTTTATCAGCAAACGTTTTTGCTGCGTTTAGGAAAGATCCGGAACTTGAAAATACTACGCCTAGATAGTTAAACGTATTCACTATCTCTAGTTCGTTGCTAGAATACTTGAAACTGATATTTTCGTTTATTCTTCCTCTTTTTTTGAAGATCATAATTTCGGTTTTGTCTGTATTAACAATGAGTTTCCATTTTTCTCAATACTTTTCAAAACTATTCAGTAAATTCTGAAGCCCTTCGGCCGAGTCTGCTATTAAAACCGAGTCATCTGCGAATAATAAGAGATAAATGACTAATTCCTCAAACCTGAATCCTTGAATGTTATCATTATTTAAGAACATTTCAATATCGTTGATGAACAAGGAGAATAAAATTGGCGAATTTATCTCCCCTTGCAACAACCCGACATCACATGAGAAGAGATCCGACACATCGTTCATGTGCTTTACACATACTTTAATTTCATCATACATTGAGCGAAAAACATTTAGAAGTTTTCCGTTGATACCCTGTTGTATAAGCTTGTACCATAAATGGTTTCTATAAACTGTGTCGAAACATTACAAACAGGGGACATATAGGGCAAAATTTCCTATCGAGTTCATAGGTTGACAAAGACGGGAACATACAAAAAAATGATAGAATTTTAGGTTTTGAAAATTTCTCGGCTATTTTTCTGAAATTTCTTACTTAATAAATTTCTGAGATTTTTTTTGTTCATGTTGATATAAACAATGTTGGTACCAAAATGTTCTTTGGTGACTCTTCTTGCTATTCTGATTTAAAATTTTTGACTGATATCAAAACTAGGTAAGCAAAATTGGGTTTTTGCTAGACAGGTACCATTGAAATCCGGGAGCATCTTAATGTGCCATTGTTCACAATTCTCATTATTTGACAATGTTACCGGTTTCAAATTTTCACCAAATTTTGCATACAAACAGGGGACATATATGGCCAACTTTTTTTTATCAATTTCATAGGTTGACAAAGACGGTAACATACAATAAAATTTGATAGAATTTTAGGTTTTGAAAAGTTCTCGGCTAATTTTCTGACTATTTCTGACTAAATTAATTACTAAGAATTTTTTGCGCATGTTGGTACCAACAGTATTGGTATCAAAAGTTTCTACAATGACTCGTCTTGCTATTTTAATTAAAACTTGTGGATTTATACCAAAACTTGATAGCCAACATTGAGTTTTTGTAAGACGGGTATCAATCAAAACCGGGAACATTTTAAGGTGCCGCGTATAGGCCTATATGCACTCTTTGAGTAAAAGGAATATATTTTTGTAGTTCATAGGTCTGAGGCATTCTATGAGTAAGGTTACTAGAAAATCTGTGCGTGGGCGAAAATGAGACCTCCCTTAATTGACATTTGGTTAGAATTTAGCTCAATTGCCTATATTTCGAAAAAGAATATGGATCATGTATTGTAATGAACATACGTTACATGTATATGTCGGGGGCAACATTCGAGTCTAGTCGGGTCCAGATTCGGCCTAGCCAGCTTAGAATTCTACTCTTGTCTAGTCCAAATTGGTTAATTTCTAAATTGGACTAGACAGATCTGGAATCTGTCCAGAATATGCTTCAAATCCGGATAAGAATTCCGATCTGGGTAGGCCGAGGGCTACCTAGACCAGATTGGACTATATCGAAAAAAAGAACAATGAATGATAGCAAAGTAAATCTTGATCATAAGCAAGAGCATATACAAAATAAATTTCGTTTATACCTGCTAGAAAATTAATATTCAGGGCTCCAGATAATGTTTAGGGTAAAAAAGTGATCAATCCCTACTTTTAGCATCAAAAGAGTGATTCACTCTCAACCCAATAGGTCTAATTCCTTTTTGGAGAAAACCAACAGAAAAGGGTTCAATACTCTAAACCCTGAATTATAAGATTTCCTTTCCTTGTATTGATACTTCTCTGATTCACATGGCTCAACAAGGTAGTAGATCACAACAAAGTACAAAATGTATTCAAAATGAGTGACTTTGCTATTCACAGTCAGTTACTTACCGTTGATAATACAAAGCTGTATAATTATGTACTGTGGAACTATCAAATAAACGTGTTGGAAGTCTAAACAAGGTAGTGAAACACAATGAACTATCCATAAAAACAGCAGCCCGCGGCCTTAGCGCAGTTGGTAGCGCATCTGACCCTCATTCGAGAGGTCCCGGGTTCGATACCCGGCCGCGGCTAATACCCTTTCTGAAAAAAATGTCACCCACCAATGAGTTTGAAATCGTTAACCTAAGTGGGCGAGCAGCTGGAGGCTCGGTAAGGGTGTTGTGGTGGTACTGGTTTGAGAAACAACAGGAATCCATGGGTAGGTGCTCCAGCCGCCGCGATATGACCCTGGTAGTTGAAAACGGCGTAAAACCCCAATAAACTCAAACCCATAAAAACAGCAATTTCACTATTCAAAGCCAGACAGAGCCCCCCCCCCCCCCCCTTTTAAAAAAAAATCCTCTCAGCGACCATGGCCATATACAGTACTTAGTATCTTTTTCTGAATACTGACTTTATAATTCATTTTCATATTATCGGACACAGATCGTTCTGAAATCATCCACAGAAACTCGGCCTGTCATAATTTTTAACCAATTTAGGGTCTTATCTGATCCGCCGATGTGATATTTTCGGGTATTTTGCGCCGCCGTATTAATGACAGAATAAAACAAAACTCAAATAATACTATTCGCTATAGATGCAGCCGTATCCTCCCCGCTTGGCTTGAAAATGACAGATTCTGATACAATTTTCTGTTTTCTTCTTGACATGGTTAACTTTGCGATGCAACAGACGTTGCAAGCGTATACAACGATACGGTGTCGGTGTTGGGAGGGAAAACCTAAAATTAAAGCCACAATATTAATAAACAAGAGGCATAAGAGGGCCTGAATCGCTCCACTGGCTATAGTAGAAGAATTATTTCATGATTCCTTGTAAGCCTCGCACTGACAAATCTTGTACAGGGTTGCCCAAGGTACATTTCTGCCAAGTTTGGTCTGATTTGGCCCAATGGTTTATTTCTAAAGGATTGTTTCATGGTTTGTCCAATTCTGATAAGCCCTGCCCTGCCACACCCATATTTATAGACCAATCAAAATTTCAATTACATAGTATGTTTAGGACTACCCATTGAACATTTCCGCCAAGTTTGTAATAAATTGACCAAATGGTTGTTTTTAAAGAATAATTTCGTGATTTTTAACTTTCTGGTCAGCCCCGCCTGCCACACCAACATTAATGGGTCAATCAAAATTTCACTGACACTTAAAATAAAGGACAACCCAAGGAACATTACTGCCAAAATTGATCTACATTTGCCCATTGGTTGATTTATAAATAATTATTTTGTGATTTCTCCAATTCTGATAAGCCCCGCCTTGCCAAGCCCACATTTATGGACCAATCAAAATTTCACTGACAATTTAAGTAAAGAGCTACCCAAGGTACATGTCTACCAGGTTTGGTCAAAATTGGCTAAATGGTTGATTTTCAAAGAGTCTGAAAGCCCCGCCCTGCCACACCCACATTTATGGACCAATCGAAATTCTTTGAACAATTTAAGTAAAGGGTTATCCAAGGAACATTCCTGCAAAGTTTGGTAAAAATTAGCCCGCTGGTTTGAGAGGAGAAGATTTTTAAAGAATTATTTTGTGATTTCTCTAAGTCTGATAAGCCCCGCCCTGCCACGCCCAAATTTATCAACCAATCAAAATTTTACAGACAATTTAAGTAAAGAATCACCCAAGGTAAATTTCTGCCAAGTTTGGTAAAAATTGGCCAAATGGTTGATTTTTTAAGAATTATTTTGTGATTTCTCTAAGTCTGAAAGCCCCGCCCCGCTACGCCCACATTTATCGTCCAATCACATTCTTTGAACAATTTAAGTAAAGGGTCATCCAAGGAACATTCCTGCAAAGTGTGGTAAAAATTGGCCTGCTGGTTTGAGAGAAGATTTTTAAAGAATTATTTTGTGATTTCTCTAAGTCTGATAAGCCCCGCCCTGCCACGCCCATATTTATGGACAAATCAAAATTCCACAGACAAATTAAGTACAGAGTCACCCAAGGTACATTTCTGCCAAATTTGGTCAAATGGTTGATTTTTAAAGAATTATTTTGTGATTTCTGATAAGCCCCGCCCTGCCACGCCCACATTTATGGACCAATCAAAATTCTTTGAACAATCTAAGTAAAAGGTCACCCAAAGAACATTCCTACCAAGTTTGATCAAAATTGGCCCACTGGTTTAAGAGAAGAAGATTTTTAAAGAAAAAGTTAACGCACGGACGGACACAACGCCATGAAAATAGCTCGCTGGCCTTCGGCCAGTGGAGCTAAAAATTACAAAGATGGGGGGGGGCTTTAATTTCCAGATATCGATTGCTTTATTAAAACTATGACTTTATTCGATATAGACAAACTTTTTAATACTGGAAAGTTTTTTTGTGAGCACATTTTAAAAGTAATAAATAATGACTTTTGGGCAGATTTTATACAAGCATATACTGAACTGCACAGCTAACTCCTCACTTTTGTTTTTGTATAACTAAGTAATCACACAATGAATCACCTTGATGTTCCATATTTCAGTGAATGAGATATTTTGTTGACGTCACTTTTGTGACGTTATAGTGTAAAGCCAATGATTTCTTCGTAGTTTGTTTTAATATTGCTCTAACTAAATGTATTCAATGATTTCATTAACTTGCAAACTGTTTTACACGTGTTAAATTCGATCTCATCTAACGTATCGACCATGTGACGTTTTAGACCTTTCTTTGTTACGTTGTTTAAATAGGACTTTGTTAGTAAAACTTGTCGAAATTATGTTTCTTATTACTCCCGATCAACATTGAATAAACACATGGTGAATTATTCAGGTTTTTGTTAAGATGCATGTGCATGCATTTCAAAATCTTTAAACGCATATGCACGTTGGACGACGTAAATGACACGTAAAATCAAATTTGGTTTTGACTATAAATGACGGAAAAAATGTCATCAACTGAAATATAAAAAATCAAAGCGATTGATTGAGCGATAACATAGTTATACAAAAAAACAAAAGTGAGGAGTTAGCTGTGCGGCTCAGTGTATGATTCATAGGGAATGGTTTGCATATCAATTTATATACTTGAAGCTTTTATCACGTAAGTAAAAACAATTACATAAAGGTATTGTGTAATTTGGGTTACTTTGGCTGACTTCGTTTCGCACTATAGCTCACGTGGTCGGGAACCATTATTGGGAACCAGCGCTGTTCTGTCTATTGAATTACTCACCATTCTGAGTCAGCCAATCAAAATCTTTGTTTACCTCGACACTGATTGGTTCGCTGTTATCCGAGGTGTTCCGAATGACGTAATGGCTCGGACTAGACTTTTTTCGGTGGTCGGACTATAGCTCGGGCCATTGCTGTTCGATTGGAGCTATAGCTGTGGAAATGACGTCAATAGCTCGCACTATCGGTGTTCGGTTGGAGCTATCGTCGAGCTACCGCCTGACTCGAAGTCGGCCTTTAACTCCCACTATTACAATCACACACTTGTAACCACAACAATAGTAATGTCTATTGAATATAAAACTCTGTTAGCTGGTATTTTTAATAGGATAAAAATGAGTTTATACACTCAGTTCCAAAAGAAAGTGTGCACTTTTAAATTTTAAATATCTCAAAAAGTATACCACTTACCTTAAGGAAATTTTGTACAAACGATATATTGATGGAGAAATCACATAGCACGCACGATTTTTCGGCTTGATTGCGATTTTGCATTTTTAGAGTTTTACGTATGCCTCACGTACTGGATGAGTTATCGATCAGAAATTACACTCGCTGCACTCCTTTTTGCATATCGTAGCATAAAATCACATGTTAAGAAAGCCTGACACGAACCATCAAGCTTTTTTGGAAACTCAAAAATTTTCGATATTCATTTTTTTACTTTAAACTGACCACAGCAATGAAACTAGACATATGATGCTATTCGTTTTCATTTTTTTCGTTTTTTTCTATTTTTGAGGGATTTTTTTGTTGTTGCCATGGATACTGAGGAAATGAAATGATTTTTCACGATTTTGAATTAGATTTTATTTACATATACAAATATACAATATACTTCAATACATTATATCATAATTCAATAACATATTAAATTTCACAAAAGAATGTTTTTAAAACTTTAAACCTTATATTTATGTTGCTATGGTTACCAAAAGTTGACCTACTTTTCAATAATTCACAATTTTGAAAAAATGCCCTCATAAAAAATCGTTTTTTAAAAATCTGCAACCAGATACACATAAACCACGCAGTGTCTTTAATTAAGGAAGAGTTCCTTTACAAGAATCATTAATAAAATTTTGAGGCACTCTGAAGGGAAATGTGTAAAAAATGCCCAAAAATCACAAATTTTGGAAAAAATGAGAAATACCATGAATAGATTAAACCGTAAACATATGCACAGTTTTGACCATTTTACCTCAAAAACAGCATAAAAACAAATTATTAGGTTGAGAAACATGTTATAAGTACTTGGAAATTTCCATAGCAACCGTTTTTATTCCCTAGCAACCGTTTCTTTTCCTTAGCAACATCATGAAAAACGGAATTTTAAGTAAAAAAAATATTTCATTCTGACATATAAAATAGGTAATCTTGAAAATAAAATGACAAGATTAATAATCTATAATGTATGAAACTTCACCACTGAAACATTTCAAATGTTTATAACATACAGGTATGTTGCTATGGAGACCACAAACAACACATATTCAGACTTTCTCGAATTTGAGAAAAAAAAACACTTGTATTATGACGTTTATTTTTCAAAACTGCAACAAGATGAACATGAAACACTTAGTGTTTTATATTGAGGATAAGTATATTTACAAAAATCATCAATATAAATTTGAAGCATTTTTGGGAAAAAAGTGGAAAAATTGCATGAAATATCACGATTTTTGGGAAAATCATAAATATCAATACTGGAGTTAAACTCAATCATATGCACAACTTTGAACTAATGTACTTCAAAAACAACAATTAAACAAATGATTATGTTGAGAAACAAGTTATAACTACTTTTGCATTACCATAGCAACCATTTTTATTCCTTAGCAACTGTTTCTTTCCCTAAGCTACATCATGAAAAACGGAATTTTTATGTGACAAAATATTTCATTCTGACATATAAAATAGGTAATCTTGAAAATAAAATGACAGGATGAGTAATCTATGATGTATGAAATTTCACCATTGAAACATTTCAAAGGTTTACATCATTGCAGGTATGTTGCTATGGAGACCACAAACAACACATATGCAGACTTTCTCGAATTTAAGAAAAAAAAATCACTGGTATTATGACGTTTATTTTTCAAAACTGCAACTAGATGAACATGAAACACTTAGTGTTTTATATTGAGGATAAGTATATTTACAAAATTCATCAATATAAATTTGAAGAATTTTTGGGAAAAAAGTGGAAAAATTGCATGAAATATCGCGATTTTTTGGGAAAATCATAAATATCAATACTGGAATCAAACTCAATCATATGCACAATTTTGAACAAATGTATTTCAAAAACAACAATTAAACAAATAATTATGTTGAGAAACAAGTTATAACTACTTTTGCATTACCATAGCAACCATTTTTATTCCTTAGCAACCGTTTCTTTCCCTAAGCAACATCATGAAAAACGGAATTTTTACGTGACAAAATATTTCATTCTGACATATAAAATAGGTAATCTTGAAAATAAAATGACAGGATAAGTAATCTATGATGTATGAAATTTCACCATTGAAACATTGCAAAGGTTTACATCATGCAGGTATGTTGCTATGGAGACCACAAACAACACATATTCAAACTTTCTGGAATTTGAGAAAAACACTGGTATTATAACGTTTATTTTTCAAAACTGCAACTAGATGAACATGAAACACTTAGTGTTTTATATTGGGGATAAGTATATTTTCAAAATTCATCAATATAAATTTGAAGCATTTTTGGGAAAAAAGTGGAAAAATTGCATGAAATATCGCGATTTTGGGGAAAATCATAAATATCAATACTGGAATCAAACTCAATCATATTATGTTGAGAAACAAGTTATAACTACTTTTGCATTACCATAGCAACCATTTTTATTCCTTAGCAAATGTTTCTTTCCCTAAGCAACGTCATGAAATCGGAATTTCATTCTGACATATAAAATAGGTAATCTTGAAAATAAAATAAAAAATTATAGGGTTACGAAACATGTTAAAAGTACTAACGAATTACCATAGCAACCATTTTCATTCCTTAGCAATCGTTTCTTTCCCTAAGCAACAGCTTTAAAATACGAATTTTGATTAAAAATTAGCTTCATTTCTGAGCATGAACATTGAAATGTAAACTTTGGATTACTTGTCTTTCTACCATAAAATTTTTTTTAAAAAAAAATATTGAAAAAATTGAAATTAATTGTTGCTGTGGTAACCCAAAGTTTGCACTCTTTCCAATAAATCTTAAATTTAAAAAAAAAAACTGATTTAGAACTCTTTTTTCATATCTGCATTTAGGTATACATTAAATGTTTACAAAGGAACAGTCCCATTACAAGAATCACAAATATAACTGTAAACATCTTTTTGCAAAAATGATAAATATCAATACTACTAGTTAAAGGTTATCATGAGCTCAGCATTGTTAATTTCATTGCAAAAGAAACAAATAAACAAATTATTATGTTGATGAACAAAAAACACTTACATCTTTATTACCATAGCAACTGATTTTGTCCCTTAGCAACAGTTTTTCTCTCTTAGCCACATCATTCAAAACATATTTTTAAGTAACAAAACACTTCATTTTTTAACAAGAAAAGTTTGATTAGCTTTTGAATGTTCATACAGTATCTACATACTTGATTTCATATACAATATTCTTGAATTCATCACAAAAATATTTCAAAAATTTGTAACTTAAACATATGTTGACAAGGTAACCATGCGTTAAACCCCTCCCCCTTTCCAAAAGTTAGCAATTTTAGAAATACCCTTGTCTTATGTCCATTTTATCAAAATTTGTTACAGGATAAACAAAACATTTATATAAACAACAAGAGCTGTCACTGTAAGATGACAATGCCCCCAACACCGCTTTGATTTTAAATTATGGCCAATCTATGTTCAAGGTCAAGGTCATCCAGGGGTCAAGGTCACCAAAGTATGTGCCTACAGAAAGGTAATGTACCAAGGAATGTTGTGGTAAAGTATGAAGCGAATATGTTAAGTAATAAGGAAGTTATGGCCAATGTTAAAGTTTTTGGACGGAATGACGGACAGATGTACGGACAGACAGACAGACAGACGGACAGACAGACGGACGGCCGGACGGACGGACAAGTCAAATTTATGATGCCTCCCTATCGGGGGCATAAAAATAAATACTCTGCAGTTCTGACTTATTGATGTGTCCCTTTTTCAAAAGGCAGAAAATTTATAGCAAACCAATTTAAAAAATCTATTGTTATATAATTATGATTGTCTGTGAATATTACATGCAAACAAAGTTCTGCACTGAAATGTTTCGTCTTTGTAGCGTTATTTACGGTTTTAACAGTTTTCACTTTTTTCAAAATAACCTTTATTTTGATTGTTGCAAAGAGAAGTCACAGAAAGTGACCCCTAATGGGTGGGTCTCAGATGTTACTGAAAAGTTAACATCATGTTTTAATGAGATTGTACATTTTGATGTCTTTTTGTAGATAACAATGAGAATTTTCAATATCATGTTAAGTCTGAAAATCCTCACTGTAGTTTTTTCCAAATCATAATCATCATAAATGTTGTTATATATAGCCTTTTTCAAAACAAAAAAAAAATGGTTTTGACATCCCTAATTGAAAAGGCTTGGAAAAGTTTTAGACAAAATCAGGAATTGTCTATTATCAGCTTTTTCTCCTTTTGACTTCATTTTTAGCTCCACTGGCCGTCAGGCCAGCGGGCTATTGTCATGGCAGTGTGTCCGTCGTGCGTGCGTCCGTGCGTGCGTCCGTCCGTCCGTCCGTAAACTTTTTCTTTAAAAATCTTCTCAGAAACTACTGGATGGATTTCAATCATACTTTACAGGAATGATCATTGGGTGACCCTCTCTCAGATTCCTTCAAAGAATTTGGATTGAATCAGAATAACTTGAGTTATCTGCCCTTGAATGTCAAAAATACCTGGTTTTGACTTTGTTTTCACTCTAGCAACTACAAATATCGATCAATCAAGACAAACCTTTTACAGAATAATGGTGAGTATAAGATCTTGCCTGTGTATAATTTTCAGCCTGATCAGAATTTTATATCATGAGTTATGTGCCCTTGAAATTGACAAAATTGCCATTTTTGGCTCTATTTTGACTAATGTTTTCACTCTAGCAACTACAAATATTAACCAAGCAAGATAAAACTTTGACCGAATGATGGTGACTATAAGATCTTGCCTGGGTATAATTTTCATTCCGAATGATGGTGACTATAAGATCTTGCCTGGGTATAATTTTCAACTTGATCTGAATTTTATATCATGAGTTATGTGCCCTTGAAATTGACAAAATTGCCAATTTCAGCTCTATTTTGACTTTGTTTTACTCTAGCAACTACAAATATTGACTAATCAAGACAAAACTTTGACCAAATGATGGTGACTATAAGATCTTGTCTTGGTATAATTCTCAATTTGATCTGAATTTTATATCATGAGTTATGTGCCCTTGAAATTGACAAAATTGCCATTTTCGGCTCTATTTTGACATTGTTTTCACTCTAGCAACTACAAATATTGACCAATCAAGACAAACATAGGAAAGAATATTGGTGACTATAAGATCTTGCCTGGGTATAATTTTCAGCTTGATCTGAATTTTATATCATGAGTTATGTGCCCTTGAAATTGACAAAATTGCCATTTTCGGCTCTATTTTGACATTGTTTTCACTCTAGCAACTACAAATATTGACCAATCAAGACAAACATAGGAAAGAATATTGGTGACTATAAGATCTTGCCTGGGTATAATTTTCAGCTTGATCTGAATTTTATATCATGAGTTATGTGCCCTTGAAATTGACAAAATTGCCATTTTCGGCTCTATTTTGACATTGTTTTCACTCTAGCAACTACAAATATTGACCAATCAAGACAAACATAGGAAAGAATATTGGTGACTATAAGATCTTGCCTGGGTATAATTTTCAGCTTGATCTGAATTTTATATCATGAGTTATGTGCCCTTGAAATTGACAAAATTGCCATTTTCGGCTTTATTTTCCCTTTTACAACCATATATCTAATCAATATAGAACTTTCACAGAATCTTACTGGAAAGAGTGTCAACTTTGGGTTACCACAGCAACTATTAATTTCAAATTTTTCAATATATTTTTAAAAAAAAATATTTCATGGTAGAAAGACAAGCAATCCAAAGTTTACATTTCAGTTTTCATGCTAAGAAATGAAGCTAATTTTTAATCAAAACTCGTATTTTAAAGCTGTTGCTAAGGGAAAGAAACGGTTGCTAAGGAATGAAAATGGTTGCTATGGTAATTCCCTAGTACTTTTAACATGTTTCTTAACCCTATAATTTTTTATTTTATTTTCAAGATTACCTATTTTATATGTCAGAATGAAATATTTTGTCGCGTAAAAATTCTGTTTTTCATGACGTTGCTTAGGGAAAGAAACGGTTGCTAAGGGAAAAAAGTGGTTGCTATGGTAATGCAAAAGTAGTTATAACTTGTTTCTCAACATAATTATTTGTTTAATTGTTGTTTTTGAAGTACATTAATTCAAAGTTGTGCATATGATTGAGTTTAACTCCAGTATTGATATTTATGATTTTCCCAAAAATTGCGATATTTCATGCAATTTTTCCACTTTTTTCCCAAAAATGCTTCAAATTTATATTGATGATTTTTGTAAAGAAACTTATCCTCAATATTAAACACTAAGTATTTCATGTTCATCTAGTTGCAGTTTTGAAAAATAATCGTCATAATACAAGTGTTTTTTTTCTCAAATTCGAGAAAGTCTGAATATGTGTTGTTTATGGTCTCCATAGCAACATACCTGTATGTTGTAAACCTTTGAAATGTTTCAGTGGTGAAATTTCATACATAATAGATTATCAATCTTGTCATTTTATTTTCAAGATTACCTATTTTATATGTCAGAATGAAACATTTTTTACTTAAAATTCCGTTTTTTATGACGTTGCCAAGGAAAAGAAACGGTTGCTAGGGAATAAAAACGGTTGCTATGGAAATGTCCAAGTACTTATAACATGTTTCTCAACCTAATAAATTGTTTTTATGCTGTTTTTGAGGTAAAATGATCAAAACTGTGCATATGTTTACGGTTAAATCTATTCATGGTATTTTTCCAAAATTTGTGATTTTTGGGCATTTTTTACACATTTCCCTTCAGAGTGCCTCAAAATTTTATTAATGATTCTTGTAAAGGAAATCTTCCTCAATTATAGACACTGCGTGGTTTATGTGTATCTGGTTGCAGATTTTTAAAAAACGATTTTAAATGAGGGCATTTTTTCAAAATTGTGAATTATTGAAAAGTAGGTCAACTTTTGGTAACCATAGCAACATAAATATAAGGTTTAAAGTTTTAAAAACATTCTTTTGTGAAATTTGATATGTTATTGAATTATGATATAATGTATTGAAGTATATTGTATATTTGTAAATATAAATAAAATCTACTTCAAAATTGTGAAAAATCATTTCATTTCCTCAGTATCCATGGCAACAACAAAAAAATCCCCAAAAAATAGAAAAAAGGGAAAAAAATGAAAACAAATGACATCATATGTCTAGTTTCATTGCTGTGGTCAGTTTAAAGTAAAAAAATGAATATCGAAAATTTTTGAGTTTCCAAAAAAGCTTGATGGTTCGTGTCAGGCTCTCTTAATTACATTTGTACATAGTGCATTAGAGTGAAACGAATTACAATTAACGTTGGTGAGCAAGACCGAACCTGGTGAAAACAAAAACCTTCTGAAAATGTGAATTTGTACGGAATTAATGTTCTAATAGCAATTTGTCATTTGTATAGCATCGTAAAGGCAAACAAATTCGATTTAGAACGTTATTGCACCGTTCGACGGCAATTCACTAGACTACTAACGTAGCGATTACTAACGTTGACGTGCACGTAACGTCTTCAAGAAAGTTCAAGCTTTCACGTGGAAATGGCTTTGAAGGCCTGGCCAAACCCTACAACGGCATATACGCTTGTAATACTGTCCACAGGGAAAGCTGCAAGGAGTGAAAACCTCAACACCATCAACACTATAATGATCTGACTGCGTGTATGCAGTATGAGCAATTCTATCGACATCTGTTTTGATGCCAATTTTATTTAAGGCCTAGCCAGAAGTATGATATCACTTTTACTCCCTAAATTGCTATTAACTTTGTGAAAATTAAGGTAAAGGTAAAACGCAAAAGTGCACACTTTCTTTTGGAACCGAGTATAGAATATGAAACAAGACACTATATTTTTAATTATAGTATTAATTACATATTTACAAGATACTATTATCTATTTTTGAATTTGATATGTTTTCGTTATATTTTACCTGTCTGGGTGTTTATGTAACTATATATTACCAGTGTTTTGTATACATCCAGTTATGTATTGCGCCCAATTTGACCTTGATAGTCGACGAGCCTTAAAACACCATTCATTCATTCCTAAGAAGGACGACCAATACAGATATTGCACGATTTTGTTATTTCAATGTTGTTGTGTAACTTATGTTACAGCATGGAATACCACATCCAGTTATTCACTTATCTGCCATCATTTGGTCTTGGGTAATAAAAACACAACAGTAAATGGCCTGTTTACCAATTTCCTTACTTGAAACCTTAAAACAGCATAACAACAATTGAGTAAATGTATCATGTAATTAACGTTACATTAATATCAGCATATAAGCTTCATTTTTCACTTGTCTACCATTATTCAACCAAAGATCATTAAAACAAAACAGGACATGGTTTGCATATCAATTTATATACTTTAAGCTTTAATCACGTAAGCTTAAACAATTAAATAAAGGTATTATGTAATGTGTGTTACTTTAACTTCCACTACTATAACAATCATGTACTTGTAACCAGAACGAGAGTAATGTCTATGGAATATAAAACTCTCAGCTGGTATTTTTATAGGATAAAATTGAGTTTGTAGAATATGAAACAAGACACTTGTGTAACCACTGATGCACACACCCATTATGTTCTATACAAAAAGGATGTGTGAACAAATTGCACCTAACTGTATAAAGTAGGTCACATACGAGGGACGGTCGGAAAGTAGTTGGACTTTTCGTGCTGCTATCTCTCCATTTGCAACTGTATAAACACATTATATATTGGCGGAATCTACATCCATTTGCCAATCATGTCGTCATTTATTTTCAAAGACAGTTGTGTATATACAATATTCTGTCTATTTATATGTGATAGGTGTTTTATGTATCATAGGCTATTTGTTAGAGGAACAACAAGGATAACAAATACAAAAGAACGTTTTAGTAATTTTGATCGCGAAGGAGTTAGGTTTTTGAACTATATTATCAATGAAGATTAAATGATGGTTCATAATTCCGAAACCCAGTCACAGCAGTCATAGGAACGAGCTGGTTCCCCAAAACTGAAAAGATTAAGCTGTTACCTTCGGTGGCTAGTCCTGTTTGTTGCTTTGGGGATTCGCGAGGATTGATAGTTACTCATTTCATTTCAAATGGTAAAAAACGGTCATTACCAAGTACAATTCTGAAGTAATTCAGCAACATCTAAGAATAAATACTGAAGTAAACGCGTCCCAGATTAACAAAGAAAAATGTTCTCTACTTCACTACTACGCACGCTCCCATACCACCGCATCGATGGAGATTATCAACTATTACACATGACAATAGTTGTTTTACGATTTTATAGCCCAGACATCGCCCTACGTGACTTTTATTTGTGTTAAGTACTGAGGAAAATGCTTGTTTGGAAGAAATTTTAGACCAGGGCGCCTTTGATACCGGCTGTTACACTGTACCTAATACATTGGGTCTACTTCATGTTCAATATTAGGAGTAATAAAGCTTCCACGAAGATTGCAAAAATGTATAGACATAGATGGACAATTTGTTCAAACAGTATAGAAAGAATTTTGTTAAAAGTCGAATGGTTTTAGAGAACTAATCAAAAGTCCAACTACTTTCCGACCGTCTCTCGCATCCACACGGTAACGTTGGCGTCCATAACGTCAAACATTACATGAGATGTCGAGCTGAAGATAATTTCAGAATAAGAGTAGGTCACAGTGACAATGTTTTTGGTATGCACCACTCATCAAATGTGTAGGATGTATGACAAATTGTGCAGGAGTTACGGAGCGGAACGAAACGGGCGTACCGAATTTGGCTGCCTGACACGGGCTATACCATAATACTCCGCCATTTATCTTGCCATATAAAAACAATGTTCATAAAGCAAGAATAAATACCATTAATTTATAGCTGACTAAAATTGCCATTTGTTTGTAAATGGTCTGTATATGCAAGGTGAATCTCTATATTGTTATTTAAGGTGGCCGAATTCGATTCGACTGCGCATCCAAAACGCACATGTTGTCGTAAATAAGATAGCGACCTAAAGTTTCAGAAAAAAGGTTGAAAGTTAGATCCGTTACATTTCTTTAGATAAACAATACAATTTTTGCATCAGTTTTTCGTCGAACAAGAATAAAACGTGAAAATATATCAGGTCGTACTTGAAAATGTTTTGATGACGCCATTTAAACACGTGCGTTTTGGCGTTCAAAGTAACGACGTCGGTAATACGATTAAGGTAAGATTAACTTAATCGGCCGATTTCTGACGAATGTATCGTTAGAAAAGTCCAATTTTGGTTCGAATTATCAGAATCTACTGACTTGTCTAATACGTTCTACTTTCACACTACAGTTCCAGACATTACACCAATGTTAGATAAATATTTATCTCTCCAAAGCCATTTAGGCCTAAAATTTCCCTTTCCCACAATAGAATAAAACAATTTTGAGACCTCAAACATTTATTTTAAAAATCGATTTTCTGTTTTAATCAAACAAACAACATATTACGATCATGATTATGATTATTATTTGGTCAATACTTCCTATAACTATGTACTAACAGCTATACAAATTCGAGCTGAAAGGCTGCTTTTTCAGAAGAAAAACACACGTTTGAGACGGTCTCCCGTATATGTACAGTGGTGACATTTGTTTTGTTATTTCTTTATTTTACAGATCATTTGCAGGTTCATCAATTACCAAATTATTATCGAATTTTCTTGTGCAGAAAATCCTAAAATTTTAACATTTGCGCCAAAGATCAGCTGAACCACTGTTATTTCGGCACTTTTGAGACAACCCCCAATTCATATACTGTGGTGACTTTTGTTGTTTATTTCTTTATTTTACAGATTATTTGCAGGTTCATCAATTACCAAAATATTATCAAATTCTCTAGGGTAGAAATTGATCAAATGTACGTTTAAAATCAGCTGAAACACTTCTATTTCGGCACTTTTGAGACAACTCCCAATTCATATCCTGTGGTGACATTTGTTTTTTATTTCTTTATTTTACAGATCATGACCAGGTTCATCAATTAACAAAACATTATCAAATTTTCTAGGGCAGCAATTCTCCATTTTTTAACATTTGTGTTAAAATATTTAAATTTCCCATTGCCCTCCATGTTAAAAATAGCCATTTAAGTGCTGGATTTGAGACGGCCCCCATTCTTTCCTAGATGGTGACTTATCTTTTTTATTATCTTAATTTGTCAGTAAGGATTCACTTTATAACATGCGGCAGTATGGGTCAATTCTCTAGGGCTGTTTTCTTGTTATGGAATCGAATTCGGCCACCTTAAGAACGGTAAACTACTAAACGACCAAAACTTTTTCGTTGCAAAGAAAGGTACCACATATTTTTTTGTTTGTCCGTATTTCTGGTTTCTTAAAGTATTGCTTCAATGTATACCTTCTTTGCTTTTGCAACACTTTACAGTTTATGATCACGGATGCTTAACCTTTACGTTGATCATTTTCAAAATATTGCCATGGACTCAAGCTACAACATCAGGAAAGTCAGTGATGAATAAGAACCTTGCGTAGCACCTGAAAAGAATTACCCCATCCACTTTAAATATACAATATACACCAAACCAAAGGTCTGTTCGATTCAGACTTTTCGACAAAACACGTCCCCTTAATGTACCTATTTGTACTAAAAACATCATTGGATAATTTCTTCCTTCTTAGGGCAACAGTACGTGTATTAAAGATGTCCTACCTTAAATAAATCAGTTTCAATGTGTATGTATAATCCTTACATTGAGGAAAAAAGTTTATTCTTTGTAAACGGGGCAATACTTTTGCTTGGTATTTTCAGTGTTGCCTTGTAAAATATTCTTTCTGATGAATCTATGAAAGATATATGGTATGCGTCTTTAAGGCATTTATTTATCTGCAATGTTATATTATCTATTCTAATATTAGATATATATCGTACTTATATTCATAGTATTCACCTTCTGGGTGACTTTTGACTATCCACAGTATCGTAAGAATCTATGCATGTGTTGGTATTGCACCAGGTATGACCTTAGTTGTCGACGGGTAAACACCATTAAGTCTTAAATTCAGCCTCACGTTACATCTTGTTTTCTCTGTACCTTTTTGTTCATTTAATTAATTGGAGTTATTTGATCATTTTCTTTCCTTCTTTAGTATCTTCCCATTTCTATTACATTTTTGTGCTTTTGTCTGTTCTCCCTTTGTCTCATTCTCAAGTCATTAGAGATACGCATATATGCTTATCTGTTGAACTGTGTACATGCGTATCTTCTCTTAACTGCTCAATATCGGTAAAAATAATTTAAAATTTCGGTGACAGATGGTTTGATATCTTCTTTTTGTAATACTGTACGTAAAAATCTCGATTTTTCCTACATAACAATCCAAGTGAAGGAGCGTAGTTTTCAAAACTGTAAGAACTTAAAGCAAATTTTCAAATATTATCAGGAATCAGAACAGCATGGGATAAGTCAAATTTTGCATTGTTTCGCGGTATTTTGTGTTGTCTGAAGTATGCTTTTACCATATATTTTAGCTGATTTTACCATATATTTTAGCTGATGTGGTTATTTTATGATTATCTTTAGCTAGTTTATTTTCTATCATTCGTGAAATTTACCTTAAGCCATCTACGGTACGGAGCGGGGTCCAAGATACCCACCTGAATTGTATCTATTTTTTTCAATAATTTTCAAATGACTAATTCTGTTCCGGTAATTTCTGATAATATTTGAAAGATAAACAAGATGTGTTTGTGAATGCACCCGAAATGGCCATTCTTCTAAAATGTTAAGTTTTCGTATAAAGGGTTGATAACTACTTTTTCTGCAGATGAGTATAACAGAGCGGCAAATGATTCTGCAGGATTCTCACAATCTTCAAAAGCCTGAGGTGTAATAGACTGTTCACATACAGTTTTAACAAGTCCCAGTCGAAGTCCACAATCTTTCTGGCTTCAAAGAAGGAAAGTCCTTCTCTGTATTTGACAGTGACAATATCGTTTTCCTTCTTCCAATGTGGGCATACACGAGAAGTAGACGAATGAGAACCTCCGCAATCAACGCATTTTAGAAAATTCTCGCATTGGTTGATGTCATGGGATTCAGCCGAGTCGCCACTTTTGTCAAATTCAAGAGCAGAAAAATCATTACTTTCTAATCGAATCAGTCCGAAATTCAAACGAACGATATCTTATGGTCATCAACAGTGTGTTTAGGTTTCATCTTGATTAAATCAAAAACAGTCGAAAGCGGCAACTTTTCAAATTCAAGGGCACATAGCTCTCGACTTTCAGATCTGATCGAAATGAAAATCAGTCTCATCCTAGATATTATGGTCGTAGACATTGCGTCCAAGTGTTGTCTTTATTGGTCTAAAATTGTAATTGAAAAAGCGTAAACGCAGTGGAAAATAGCAAAAAAAAAAAAAAACCCAGCAATTTTGACATATTCAAGGGCACATAACTCATGACTTTCTGGTCCAATCAGACTGAAAATCATCCCAGGTAAAATGGTTATCAACATAGTGGCATAGATTTGTTTAATGGATGCTAAAGTGTTAACAAAGGCAAAAGTAGCTTTGTAAGTTCGAGGGTAGATAACTCCAGACTTCCTAGTCCGATATAATTCAAAATCGAACTTGTCCGAGAACTTATGGTCATATGTTGACAAAGAGTGGTCAAAATCAGTTAATATTTGTGGATGCTAGAGTGTTAACAAGTAAATGTGAACAGACAGACAGACGACGGACAAAAAGCGACCACACTAGCTTACCTTTAGCACTTCGTGCTCAACTGAGCTAAAAAACGAGCGAATTTTTCAAGCTGCTTTAATTTATCATTAGTCATCTACAAGTATTACAGATTTCATTTCACATGTCGCAGCTGTAGCTTTTACTATCATAAATTACACGTCTTGGCCTTTTAAACAACAATTCAGTAGTATTGTCTTGTATACCTGATATACATGTATCTGTGTACTATGATACAAGTCTTTTCGAAGAATGTTCGGCTATATGCGAAATATGAATGCATTTTGCATAAAGGTCAGTGTCAGGTCAAATATAATCCATAATAAGCAAGTAATAAAATTTTAAAAATTAAAGTGACAGGTGTTGTATACATAATATTAAACAGTTCAAAATAAACAATGAAATAAGGGATACACCCGGCCCCATGGGCCGATATGTCACCTTCAGTAGTCGTGTATTAGCCGTGGGTGACGGTTTATGGGTTTTTATGGCTTAGTATAAAATGTGGCGGGTGCAGAGGCCATGCTTTCCCCTTTTCTTTAGAAGAGAAGGTGGAAGCTAGTCCCGGCTCCTGCAACCTCTATTGTCTCGCATCACACATAGGCATTGTTCCGCTGTCATTTACGAAAATGAGTACACCAACGGCCATGTGACAGTTTCCCGTTGAATTGATAAATGGATAAGTGTTTTTTTGCATTTAACATGAATCTGCGTAAATTCAAATAAAACATACATGTTTTGAGGCAAAAATAGTTCATGTTTTGGTTAGGGTTAAGACATGCTCTATGCTTTGTGTTATATTATGGAATGTAATGTTATTGCTGTCTTTATATCTGTAGACAAAGATCAACATGTCATATATGTATGTACTTGCGATATCGTAGCCACAAAGTTGATGATGGGTATTGCATTGTGACAACGAGTCCACCCTCTTCCTTCTTCACGGGTAGGTATCAGGGGAGCTACCTCGAAAATGTGTTAACGTAAATTTGTTCCCACGCCACATCCGGGAATTATCCAGGTAGTGGAAATCCCCGTATTTGGATAAACAGACAAAGGTGAGCTCTCGCTTTTATTTGTTTTTTCTTTCAAAGAAGCGCATTGCTTAGCAATCTGACGATGCAGTGCAATGTAACTACATTAACCCATTACCCCATTAAATAGAGGAAAATATGACGACGACTTTAATCCCAGGACTGGCGGATTGCACTTTCGCCCTGTGTTGACATATCGGCAGGCACCTCGAGGCAGATATTGTAGCTTATTTTCAGTTGTGGACCACTGTCACATGTTTTTGGTGAAACACGTGGTCAAATTGACTACAATGACGCAGATATTTCAGATGTTCTGTTCTCCTGAATAGATTGCCTGCCCAAAGACTAATTCGTGTTGTTCCAAAACCATCGAGGTAGCGGTAAATCTAGCGAGATGATTCCCACGCGTTCAAAACATCTAGCCGTTCTGTTGATATAAAACGGAACGATTAATTGTATTGTCTAAAAATGTAAACTCAGTGCTTTATGCCTCTTTTCCCCCTCAGATATACACTCAGCAACAAAGAAAGGTTACCGGAAATTATTATTATTATTATTAAGTACCTAATTTATATAGCGCTTTTATCATACGAAAGAACATTCAAAAGCGCTTTACAAACATACAATCTACTAAAATATACATCATTCTAATAAGAAATATCATACATACAAAAATTATATGAGTATAAAATTATAAACTGTAAACAAGAGTGCCATGGTCACAATATACGCCGCCACTTATAAAACTTGAGACAAAAAAATGACATTGACAAGGATTTATAAATATTCACACAAAAACCTGTAAAAAGTTGTGTTCACAAAAAGGTTTTTATAAATATGCAGTCAAAAACCTGACAGGAATTGCGTTCACGAGGCTGAAATATCAATAAGCCCCAGAGACTAAGATTGAAGGGGGCATAACTCAGGAAAAAATCAATGAACCATTAAATCCTTACTTCACGCACATCTACCAATTAAGATAATAACATCCACCAAGTTTCATTAGTATCCAGTCAAAATCTTAGAAGAAGTTGTGTTGACAAGGCTGCAATTTCAATCAGCCCCAGAGACTAAGTTTTAAGGGGGCATAACTGTGGCAAAAATCAATGAACCATAAAATCCTTCCTACATGCAAATCTACTAATTGAGGTGATAACATTGACCAAGTGTCATTAAGATCTAGCTATAAACTTAGGAGGAGTTGCGTTGACAAGGCTGCAATTTCAATAAACCCCAGAGACTAAGTTTTAAAGGGGCATAACTCTAGCAAAAATCAATGAACCATAAAATACTTCCTTCATGCACATCTA
The DNA here is from genome assembly GCA_963680895.1 of Fragum sueziense. NCBI lineage: Eukaryota > Metazoa > Mollusca > Bivalvia > Cardiida > Cardiidae > Fragum > Fragum sueziense. The sequence continues at coordinate 13,066,275 of OY804597.1, forward strand.
CCAATTGATGTAATAACATTGACCAAGTTTCATTAAGATCCAGCTAGAAACTTAGGAGGAGTTGCGTTGACAAGGCTGCAATTTCAATAAGCCCCAGAGACTAAGTTTTTAAGGGGCATAACTCAGGCAAAAATCAATCAACCATAAAATCCTTCCTTCATGCACATCTACCAATTGAGGTGATAACATTGACCAAGTTTTAAGAAGATCCAGCCAGAAACTTAGGAGGAGTTGCGTTGACAAGAAAAGTGGACGGACGTACGGACGGACGGATAGACGGAGAAGATGTCGCCAATATACGTCCGCCTCCGGCGGCGTATAAAAAACGATTTGCACATAAAAGGAAAATCAGTGTCTAATTTCAGTAAATTTGTTTAAACAAAGAAGTCTTTAAATATTTCTTAAAAAATGAAACTGTAGAAGCATCTCTTATTTCGGACGGTAGAGAATTCCATAATAAAGGATCAGCACTCATAAAACTGCGGTCTCAATACGTTTTAGTACGGCGTTTCAGTACTACAAGTGTTGTGCCATTTGACCCGGATCTAAGTTCACGGGATTGCTTGTGTATCATTAAAAGTGATGTGATGTATTCTGGGGCTTGACCCTGGAGAGCATTTAATGTATAAGTCAGTATCTTAGATTGAATTCTGTGCTGTACAGGTATCCAATGCAACTCTTTCAGTACTGGTGTTATATGATAACGTGTCGGTGATCTGGTATTAATACGAGCTGAAGTATTTTGGACTTTCTGTAACTTGTTCAGTTTTTTGGGGGGTATTCTAAAAAGTAAAGAATTGCAATTAAAAAAATGTTATTAGATATTTTGAAAATTATTAAAATATCTTGATGTGTTGATATATTTTAATGATTCTGGAAAGCGACCTAATGGTTAGTTAGCGAAAATCAGTTCTGCTAGTCACAGAACTGTGATGCACGTGCAATACCTGATTTTAGCAGACTTTTTTGAAAACTTATGAAACAATGAGCAGGGACTGCGCAATCACATATAAATCCCAACCTAAAACCCGAGTGAGAAACAACCAAAATTACATTTAAGTACCAATACAAAGAGAACATATGGTAAGCCGCGTTAGCATCTTTTTTCCTAAAGGTTTGCCACTCAGTCAATAGAACTTAACTGAAAGTGTTAGGACACATAAAATGACCGAAAAGCATAAAAATCCACACCAATATATAGAACACAGGGAACCACAACAGAAGTACCGCCTTGGATCGGTCAGTATTTTGAAAGTTGGGGAGGGCTTCAACATATTTAACTGATACTAAACATCGCCCTCAGCTTCTGTAGTGGTTCACAATTAACACTCAGGGCCTGTCTCCACGAGGATGCCGATCACTTGTCGAAGGGTTGCAGATGAAAAAATAGCTAACTTCGGGAAGCATTCGGGATGAAAATGAGCTTGACCTTCGGCATTGATACGCGGAACTGTATGCGAATGGTTGCAGAAGACATGCCGAAACCTCACCGAAGTATGCAGATCCAATGCGGAAGTTTACCGATCGGTTCAGGATTATTAGCCGAATGTTTCCCGATCACGCGGAATGGCTGCCGATCACATGCAGAAGAGTCTAAGAATCAATGCCGATATGTTGCCGATGTTAATTCCTAGCTATATATAGGACAGTCGAGTGATACATTTTCAGTTCACGCAAATCATGGCTGCGAGAGACATAGAATGGCCGTGTACTAACCGAACAGGCGTCAATGATTGGTTTGGCCCTACAATAACGTAGGCGGCGAAGACGACGATGTCGGTGGTGGGTTCGACGAAAGAAGGTTGCAATATGGCCAATATAGTACATCAATGCAAAAATTGTGGGACGAAGATGTGTCAGCATTAAAGGTGTATTTGAGAATCACCCCTAGAATGTTCTACGACATACTTCGGCGTCTTGCGCCTCGCGTTCAGAACAGGAACACGAGTGTCCGCAACGCCATTCCACTGACCTTGAGCTCGCTCTGACATTGAGATACATGGCAATCGGAGACTGATACGCTTCGTTGGCCTTTGACTTCCGTATTGGCAGGCAAAATGTATGTAAAATGTACCAGAATTGTGCGCTGCACTCCTTGATGAGTATAAAGACGAGTACATGGCTATTCCAAGTACTCCTGAAGAATAGGGACAAGTGGCCACTCATTTCGAACGAAAGTGGAATATGCCCCATACGCTCGGTGCCCTCGATGGTAAACATGTGGCAATTAAGAAGCCTTTTGGTTCCGGTAGTCTGTAGCATAATTACAAGGGCTTCTTCAGAATAGTCCTTTCAGCGTTGGTTGATGCCAGTTGTAAGTTCATCTGGTGTGATCTAGGTGGTTTGGATACATGTCTGATTGCCAAATATATAATGACTGTCAAAGAGTGTATGTATTATAATTCGATCGGTTTCCCACCACCTTCGCCAATCACCAATGACGACAGGGATATGCCTTACTTCAAAGTTGCAGATGATTCATTTCCAACCAACCTAACGAAGCCATAATAGGCGACACAACCTCAGCAAAGTCAAAAGGTTCTCAACTATCGGCTCTCTAGATCTGGAAGAATAGTTGAAAATGCTTTTGGGATTTTGTCAGCTAGATGGCAGTGCTCGTATTGTTCCCGAGCCCCCAGCTGCTCGCTCATATAGGTTTATGATTATCCATCCATTTGGTAAAAGAAAGATGTCTGACAGGATATTAGCCACTGTTGGGGATCGAACTTCGGAGCCCATGTTTGAAGTCTGACGCGCGACCAACTGTGCTATGGCCGCGGCCTGCATCACACAGAACAGTTCAGATAAATCATGTCTGTGTGGCAATCTTGAGGTCCAGGATTACAGTATAAATAGATATTTCAAATTAAGCCCCCTTTTGTGACATTGTCAGATTTCAAAACCTCTGAAAATAATCACAAGATGAGACTAGATACGTCTAATGTAAATCCGAATTTATCAATAAATATGGTGGAAACTGTGTTTATATGATGTGGACACACGTACGTTGAGACGGACAGACAGACGGGCAGGGAGCGTAATTACCTATATGTAGTACATTGACCTCCGGTAACATTTCGTGGACCGATCGGGATAATAAAATAAATTTAATGTAATTAGATAGGGCCGATGAGTTGCAGATGGTCCAGAAAGGTTCCCGAAGGTTTCAGGAATGGATGACGATCCCGAACTAAAAGATCGGCGTCCAAATTTTAAAACTTTTAAAATTTGTATGCCGAACCTATTTTTATCCTGAAGGGTTCGCGAATTCCAAAGCATTGAGATGGCTTCCAGAAGGGTTGAAGAAGGGATCCCGATCATCCCGAAGATGTGCTGAAGCATCCCGATTCTGACATTGTTTCGATCGGGAATCCTCCGGCAACCCTTCCGTGTCCTAGTGGAGACGAGGCCTTAGTTAGTTGTTCGGTCCTTATGGCGAATCTCTAACTGGTTAGTGAACCATCACGCTCAAACATATAAATCACAATAAATAACATGATGATTCAAGCACGGGTTTATATATATACAACAGGCTGCATGACGACCGGAGATCCCTGATAATCCCAGTGCAATAAAAGCAATGACTCCATTAAAATCACCATTATTGAAGAAAGCCAGAAATGTGTCTCCAACGAAAAGACTAATGCGTCTATGTAGTCACATATATACTAGCTTAATTGTTAAACCAGAACACTACTAAAATCTAAAAAGAGTCTTAAATTACAATGAAACGCCTGTTTCCAAATCTATGGCAAATAAAGTTTTGTTTTGCCTATGTAAACTATCTCGCTAGATTATCGCTACCTTGATGGTCTGGGAACAACACGAATGAGTTTTAGGTCAGAGTAATTTATTCAGGAGAACAGAACATCTGAAATATTTGCGTCATTATAGTCAAATTGACCGTCATTGTAGTCAATTTGACGACGTGTTTCATCAAAACATGTGACAGTGGTCCAAAACTGAAAATAAGCTACAATATCTGCCTCGAGGTGCCTGCCGAGATGTCAACACAGAGCGAAAGTGCAATCCGCCAGTCCTGGGGTTAGTGTCGTCCTGATAATATTTTCCGCTATTTTATGGTGGTTTCGGTCTTCATGCATTGCTGAAACATAGTTACATTGCACTGTATTGCCAGATTTCTAAGTAATGCGCTCTTTGGAAGAAATAAACAAATAAAAGCGAGAGCTCACCTTTGTCTGTTTATCCAAATAGGGAAATTTCCACTACCTCGACAGTTCCCGGATGTGGCGTGTGAACAAATTTACGTTAACACATGTTCGAGATAGCTCCCCTGATGCCCACCCGTGTTCTTTGGAGCAAGACAAAAACGGGGAAAACACATTTTCTTGCATAAAACCTAGTCCAAGGTGGTTGCAATTGTTCTGTGTAGCAAATGTAAAATCATTAATGTAAAACCATTCAAAGTCGCTATTCAAGGTAAAATGTGGCATAAACAATGGAAAACAACTACATAATGTGTACAAGAGCTTCGCAGAGCGGCGCATGTATGGCCGAGAGGGGCTTGTCAGTAAAATGGGCATTTTTTTCATTCAAGGGCAGATAATTCAAGAACGAAAAGAGTTATCTGAGTTCCGTAAGCGGTGTGCACAACTAGACATCATGGGAATTCATTGTGGCAAGTTTGATCAAATTCCGATCAAAACTGTAGGAGTTGCGCACACAAGAAATTGCTAACGGACGGACAGACAGACGACCGGGGCCATAACGTAATACGACCCTTCGGGCGTATAAAAACCACCTTAATGTTAGTAAAATGTTGCTTTGTCTACCAAATTATGAAAATGAAACATGGTTTCATCTCAATTGACAAGCGAGTCGGCCATCTTGCTTTTGTTTACGGTTGTTGGAAATTTGGTTTGATTTAAGGTAGTTCGATACCCCTAACGTCAAAAATACAACTTACTCGGAATCTTATGAAATTTTAGAGACATATACTTTGATATATGAAAAAAGTAATGATCACGTGCGGTTGGCAGCATGTCGTCATTTTGTGACGCACCGTCTTTAAAGGGGTAGCGTTAAGTAAATCTTAATATCTCGGAAATTAATGGATCGATTTTGACCAAAACAAACATTAATTCATTAATTCATTTGTAAACGGACCTTTAAGAAATTTAAATGGACGTTTGAATAGAATTATTGCGTATTTTTATACAATCGCTTGTTATAGTTATTTTTATCGCTTTTTACACGTCTATTTTAAAAGAACAATTTTTACATGACGACGTTTATCTCAAATTCTAGTTTGAAAGCCTATGCTGATTTTTTCATGTGGTTAAGTTTCCCCAATTTTCTTTAATAAAATAAAAAAGGTAAGTCATCGAGTTAGATTTTTTTAATTTGATTTTTTTTAAAGTTTCGCTTACTTTTGACGAGCTATTATGACGTCAACGTTACGTTAATGTGACGTTTTGATATTTGCGGTTGGTAACAAGCAATTTATATTCGGGTGAATTGCAATATCTTTGCTTTAATCAATGTTATGTTTTCATATATGTGTAGATGCATTAAAATAATGTAAAACTGGTAAAGATTTGACATTTTCGCAAATTAATCGATGACTCATATTAGATTATCTTGAAAATGCACATGTTCCAAATTATTAAAACCTTTCTTGAGGAAATATTAAACATATGAAAAAAAAAAAATACAGGGAAATTATTTGATTATCTTTAAAACGAAGTCTCAAATTAGACAAACAAGAGATTTCAAATAATGGCGTTTAATGTTAACAATTGCCGTTTTTGCAGCCGCTGGAGAGTAAAACGCAATTTTAACTTAGTCAAGAGAGATTATGATGAGACGATTATAGACGAGAAAGGCGATAATATACCGAATAATTTAGATGTTGGTTGGCGAGGGGGGCGCCGAATAGTAGTTAGGTCTTTCGTGTGAAAACAGGCTACATTTATCTGACATTAAAGAAGAAAAGATATACACTATACTATACTAGTATAATAATACTAGGTTCATTTTAAGACATCACTTGCGGGACTTAAGCGAGCATAACTACAGTGACCACGGGGAAGACATTCCGTAAATGGTGATGAAAGACCACTTTATTTTGACATCAATACAAAATTAGCAGCAGGTAAGTATCTACTTATTTATGATGTTTTAAGAGTGTTTTTAAACTCAATTAAGGCTTGTTCTACCGAATATCTCTTATATTGTATGATTAAAGAACTGTCTTGATCGGATCTGTAAAAGAACCGTTAACGTCCTAAGCAGAAAAAACTGTATCAACATATCTTTTCAGTCATGATACAGGCTGGAGTTGGTGAACCGCAAGTTGCAAATATATTGGCCGAAATGAATATTCCCCAACATACGCCACAGTCGGTTAAAAAACGTGAAAGACAAATTGGTAAAACACTAGAGAAAGCAGCTGAAATTTCGTGTTTAGCAGAACTTGAAAGAGAAAAGGTGAACTAAAATTGGTAAATTTCCTTAGATTATATCATTATTAGAACTACTAATTTTTAATGTTGACTTGTATAAGTCCGTATCACTACCATTGATAAAAAATGATTTATTATCAATAATTTTGTCTTCTACAGCAGCCTTCCAAATTTACCACCGCATTAGACCTACTGTTGTTCTGGCAAATGTTACAGTATTAAGAATGATGATACAGCTTACAATACCAATGATATGAAATAGAAGAAAATATGCTTAGGAAATATTACTGGAACTGTCAAATTGCTGATCATGGACAATTCTTCTTTTCTCTAACTTTTCCCAAAGCTTACTTCTTAGGATATTAAAATTAGTCCCGTTTTGAAAAGGGGTTTTCTGCTTGTATTTTGTGGGAAACGTGTTGAAAAATACGGTCGACACTCGTTATCTCGACATCGTATGAGTCTGATTCGCCATTAATTCAAAGTAAACATCTGGACTCGCCTTCGTCGATGGATATCAAAAATGTTAACCGAAATTTGTTAAAGCAAATATAGCCATTGGAATATATAAAGAAAAGGAGATAAATTGCTCGTTACGTACATGTTTTCCTTAAAGAAAAGGTAAAGGTAGTTTTCCTTTTCTACTATGTTTCAATTATGAGCGTATTGAGCAACAAAACAAATTATCAAAACATGCCAATTCAACCGAAATTAAAGAAAACTCGGATGAGTCTAACGCTAGATATCTCGAATTACAATGACGTTTCATTCGACTTCAACATAACGATTTTTATCTATACAATATTCACTGACTCTCGATTTCAGAATGTTTTATCATTTTCCAGGTATAAACACAAGCATTATATGAGCCAGGATTTGGAAACACGTCCCTTAACGCTTTTGAGCCCAACATAGATCTAGATCAGCCTGTGCATACGCACAGTCTGATCAGGATCCACGTTGTTCTCTAATAGCTTCTTTATGACCTTTAGTAACTTAAGGAGAGCAGCATGGATGCATAGTGGACTGCATTTGACAACAAGCTGATCTTCAAACTCAATTTTCAAAAATGCTTTAAGGGATGTTTTTCCAGATCCCGGCTCATTTTTAGATGGCGATGACGCATACAGAACCAAACATTCAGCTGCTTTATAAAACCAAAATGTAGATATATACCTAATAATATCACAAAAGTGATGTGCATAATGGTACGCAAAACATGTTGTATCGTAATGGAATTGAAGTAAATGCTCTGGACATTAGAAGCATGCTGACAAATGATGCAATTTTTAAAACAATTTGCACCTGCTATTCTAGTTGCTCACAATGTCTTGATTCAAAGGTGCTGATACAAAACATGAACGAATGTCATTTTACTTGTTATGGAGTGATAGACGGTTTTGGAGAAACGTTGAGATTGTTAAAAAATGAGCGTACCGAGAGAAAAACCAATGGACAAAATTATAAGCAAGAAAACTTGGTTAGGGATATCTTATGCTAGGTTCCCACTGCCGATCAAATTAACTCGACCAAACCCATCGAGTACTGATCGAGATCGATCGGCATGGGCGATCGGAATTAGTCGAATTGATCGAGGTTGGTCTACATCAATTGGAAATCCTGCAAATTTTGCCGATCTGATCAACTCGATCTACACGACCACCTAATTTCCCCCGATCAAGCCCGACCAAATGTATGTACACGACTCTTTCCCGATGTCTACATGTAGTTGATAAACTAGACGCCCATCCGAGCACTCCCGACCATTTCCCGATTGAAGCCCGACCATCTTTCCGATATCTACCCGATCACCTCGTCATTAATTCGAGTCTTACACGATCAAGACTCGACCATCTTTATCTATACACGACTAGATCGAGCTGATTCTATTCTAGGTGTTCTGAATGAAAATCTGTCTGCAGTGTCTGAGATTATCAAGTATTCATAATAACTTCATTATATTTTTGGTTCAAACATATACATAATTTAAATATGACGTAAATGTATTTTTAGCTATTGACTCATCCTAAATCTGATTAAAAATAACGATTACTACATTTTTATACGCCCAAAGGGTCGTATTATGTTATGGCCCCGGTCGTCTGTCCGTCTGTCTGTTAGCATTATCTTGTGTACGCACGTCCTCCTACAGTTTTGACCAGAATTTTATCAAATCTACCACAATGCATTTCAATGGTGTCTAGTTGTGCACAACACTTACGGAATTAAGATAACTGTTTTCGTTCTTGAATTATTAGCCCTTGAATTTAAGGAAAAATGCACATTTTTTTCCATTTTCTCGTGATCGCAACTCCTACAGTTTCAACCAAAATTTAATCAAACTAGCCAAAATGAATCTTTATGGTGTTTGGTTGTGCAAACAAAATTTAAATAACATTTCATGTTTGAATTATCGGCCCTTGAATTGAAAAAAAAAATTGCTAATTTTACCGACAAGCCCCTCTCGGGCGTATATGCGCCGCTTTGTGAAGCTCTTGTTAAGGCAATAAATACCATTATTTCAATCGTACGTGTTATGTGTCAGAGCGGGGACTCACATGAAACACCATTTCCGATAATTTTCAATTTTCTGTTGAAATAATCTGCGCGGGTTCTCGTGCTGTTTGTACACATCATTTATTACCACACGAGCTAGTGTTCCCACTGCCGACCAGATCAACTCGATCAAGCGATCGAATACAGGTCGAGCTCAGTCTGCAAGGGTGATCGGGAGCGGTCGAGGTGATCGATATTGATCTACATAGCTGGGGCTTCCTACACGAGTATTTTTGGCATGCAAAAATAGTCGAGCGCGATCGAGTCCAAAAAAGATCGAGAAGCGATTGTGTATTGATCGGGTAGAAGATCGACCTTATCGAGAATCAATCGGGTCTGGAGATAGAGTGTGATCGGGTTGATAATCTGTATTCCGACCTGCACCGAATGTGCACTCGAGTACCTCGACTTGTACTCGAGTAATTGCTGACCACACCACGATCAACTCGACCTCTGGTCATCTGTTCACTCGATCAAATAGGGTGAAGAGGTCGGGTTTGATCGACTAGAGATCAATAAGTCATATGGTTGGGTTTGATCGAGGGCATTTAAGCGGTCGAATGAAACGAGTTGATCTGCTACCATAGAGCAGTTGGAAACACTCGATCACTTAGACTTGTACTGGTAATTCCCGAACGCATTCGCGATCAACTCGACTTCTGCTCAATCTGTTCATCCAATCAAATTCTGGTAACAGATATCGACTCGATCACACACAATCGCAACACGAGTGATTGTCGATCAGGTCGATCTTCTCTACGATCGATACTCGAGCAACTTCCCGATGTGTTTTCTAGTCGATCGCTACACGGATTTCTTGACGTGTCAAAACAAATTGGCAGGATTATCGATCGATGCAAACCATACTCGATCATCTCGACTAATCCCGAGCACCCTTGCCGAACGACCTCGATCGCTTGATCGAGAAAATTTGATTGGCACTGGGAACCTAGCATTTGTTTTGACACACCAAAATAACTCGTGTAGCGACCGAGTAGCTAAAAATACATTAATGACACATTTGAAACATGTATATGTTTACCTTTCCCAAACGGCAAATATTTTGACTGATCAAATTCGAAACCTACTACGAACGACAAGATGGACGTTAATAAAGATTGGATTTGTGAAGAAATATACACAGAAAGTACTGAGGCAAAAGAGAAAATGCTGATTGTCTCAATGTTTTCTCAAGCCTTTTCTTATACGGACGACAAAGCCAGGTCTTGTTTGGGAAAGGGTTAAACCGACAATATTATGGAGTTATTACGAGTATGTGATAATCACAGACAGACAATGTAAAAAGAATCGGCAGAGCTCATGCGGAAGTCTAGTTTGATCGACCAGAAATCGAGAAGAAGTCATGTACATACATTCGATCGGGCTAGATCGGGGAAATAGGTGATTTTGTTGATCGAGTTGATAAGATCGGCAGTTGGTACCTAGCATTAGGAAGGATAACACATAGCGCAATTGCAGACACCAATGAAGAGTTGAGAACAGTCTATAAATTAAGTCTATTGAAAGAAGACAAAGTCCAGAGCGCCATATGCAGACATTGTTGCAAAATGGTATTTGTCATCTGCGGCCAGTAAAATACTAGCTACAGCTGGGATATTATTTCAGCATATCAAAATTATCCACTCGCGCTCTGAGTTTAATGGCCTTACAGTTTTATTTAAATAAATTTTGTCAAACCATCACAAAGTCGCTTCTTCTATTAGTAAATATCTTTCATAATTAGATACAAAAATTGTCTCCTTCACTTTTTTTAGTAATTCATGCGAGCCACTTATAATACTGACTCTACAAATCGTTTGATACGAATTATGCTTGTATTAGCTTCGTCAAATAAGTTTTCCAATATTTCGCTCTTTCACGTATTTGTTCAATTGTTGAATGTCCGAGACCTTCATTGAACCATTGAGTCACACATTGTATGATCATTTGAAGAAATTTACATGTAAATATATGTTTATTCGTTTTACTGTTATAATGATCGTATAAATTTTGTCCTATAAGTCGATTATTATAATTATATTCATCAAATTACTTAGGCCCACTGAATGAATAAAATGTCACTGTAAAATCTTAAAATACCCCATTTTCCAACTAAAAATCTTCTGTGTGGCATCTCAAATAGACATATTTATAGGAATCATCGGTGGAAGAGAGAAAATGCTAAAATACATCGTTCTCTGCTTTTCAATTAATGTTTTCAAATGCAAATTGCATGCAGCTGAGGAAAATTCATTTTTGTCCAGTTCAACTACCTTTTGAAAGAAGCCAAAGGACTGTCGTTTGGGAAAGGAATTTATCATTCAATTTGTAAATATATGTTATATGTTAACTTGGAATATCGTTATTGAAATGCCAAATGCAGGTTTTTGCAGTTCAATTACGGTATTACCTGTTGATTTTGGCAACCAAATAAATATAACTTGATATCCTTAAAAGAAGATCTTGGAACGTCTTAAGTAACAGAAGCAAACCCTCTGTCGTTTCTATACGTGCGAAGACCGTAGAATGCATTTCTCATATTTGCTACGGAAACGTTTTTTTCCAAAGCTCTCTTCTTTATTTCTTTCTTTTAAAAAGATACCGTAATTTTGCAATAATCGCCATAGCCGAAAACAAAATGTATCGAAATTCTGTCGCACGTGTATATATACGAGGGATGATCCAAAAGTAATGTCATAGACGTTGTTTTTGGTGATTTTATGAACGTATCCTCTTGCAACTTTAAGATGCTGAAAGATTAACATTCGTTTAATACGTGCACGAATTCTCATGAGGTTTCGTGTAAAATTACAAAAATAAACTACATTTTTACATAGCGCATCGGCGTCCAGCACCGCACAACACACGGCGTCATTGACGTCATTCTACTCCTTCTCAAAATATCGCCCTCTGTGTTTAATTAATGCAACATTCGTGGCGTTCGACCCGCTTCATAAATGCATTTTAAAACAACTGGTTCAGCAAGTCTTTGAATGCATTCCTTGAATCAATTTGTTCTCAGTTGGTTTATGTCGACATGATAAATTCTTCTTAAGGTATACACACACTAATGGACATAAAATTCTACGGGATGGATCACTTTATTTTTTCAATCTACATACAAAGAGACACCTTTTCTGAAAAATAAGGGATTTTTACCACAATTTTACAACAAATTTAAGATTTATCACACCGATATGAAAAATTGGCATTTCGCGCACTGAGTACCAGAAACTCAATACTGAATAAAAAGTGACATTTCCCTGAAATATATATAATTTATGCACCAGACAAGATCTTATGAAATGTACTACTATAAAAAAAATACTCCTGACATATTGTATCCACAAAAATATTGGAAAAAATGCAAAAGTCGGAATGCATAGTAACAAAATTCTCTTGAAAATCTTTTTGAATTTTTTTGGGTTGTCATATTTACAAACTGTTTATATATTCTACATTAAGTTTTCTTCTAATCAGAACTTGAAAAATATATACACATGTACAATGTATAGGAAGTAAATACATAAGAATATGGAAGTTTCGCCATCGAAAATTAAAGAAATCGCCATGGAAACATGCATTGTGGGTATTTTGACATACACAAAGAACATGATGAATCTTATTTTGCTTTCAGTATCTATCCTTTCGGACATGTTTTTGTGAAGACGTTAAGCTGAAAAATGAAATGTAATTCACCTACAAATCACCCATTTACAAATCTATAAACCGATTTGCCTACAATTTGGTATAAGTTGTTTGACAACAAGCTATACACGCGTCGACGTCAATTATACAGAACGCGGGAACGACGTCGTATTTTTGGCGGCGACGTTAGAATAGAATATATTTTAATTGCTCAAATATACCCATTTTGGGTTATAGGCATTTACAGAAAAATTGAAAACAAAACACATAAACAGACAAATTATAACACACACAGACATACAGAATCCACGCACAAACACACAAACACATGCATAATATAATTTATCAATCGATGAATGACATGTCGGAACACATGGTTTGGAGTGCAATTGAGCATATATAAATATCATATAATTATATGATATTGCATTCGTTAATGAAGCTTCCTGCAGCCGATAAAACCTTTTTATCTGTACATGTCATTAATCTTATAAAGGCATCGACTGGGTTCATTTTGGCATCATATTTTATATTCCTGTTGTTGATTACATCAAATAATAAGGTTCTTCTTGATTCATATTTTACAAGACATTAAAAATGTACTTCATTATCAATTAAGTTGCACGAGGTACATATTCTTTCTTCTCTTTTTTCGCCTAAATATCTTCCACGTTCTATGCGTAATCTATGTGCACTAACTCTTAGAGAACAAATTGATTGACTTTCTGATATTTTTATCTAATATGTTCTTAATGTAATATTCAATTTCGAAGTTCTCTTTCAGTAAGCTGTATGTTTCTAATTTGTTCATCTTGTCATGAGATGAAATGCGATTCCCCCAGAAAGTAACAAATCTTTCTTTAAGTTTAGATTTTATTGAATGGATTAAAGACAGGCAATTAAGTGTTCCCTGGTTTTTCCAAACATGAGAAAACCCTAGGTCATCTAAAATATTTCTTACAAATTTCACCCAACAAGCTTTTACGCCTGAAGCATTTAATTGTTCTGTGTAGGCTTTTGACAAAATGGATTCGTTGTCAGAATTAATAATATGTATCCAATAATTTACGTAATTTGTTAAAGCAGTTAACAAGATAGGAAATTGTCCTAGTTCACTAAGAATCGCTAAATTTGAAGCTTTAGAATGAACTCCGAGGACATATTTACAAAACTTGATATGGATCTTTGAAAACTCGGAATTACTTTTAAGCGATGATTCAAACAATTCTTCTAATGGTTTGTCACTGTAACATGCTTTGTAAGGCGCCCAAATTTCGCTACCATATAATGCAATAGGTTTTACGAGCACATCAAAAAGATGTAACATCACTGAAAGATCTATGTTCTTATCAAAAATACATTGTTTGATAGAAAACAATGCCTTGTTAGCACTGAAACTTAAATGTTTTTCAGCAATTGATAGTTTCCCATTGTTTGAAAAAAAATATGCCAAGATATTTGTATTCATTAACAAAATCAAGCTTTTGTCTATCGATACGAAAGGGATAAGGGTTTTTCGAGATTCTCCCTGTCTTTGAGAATATCATAACTTTCGATTTGTCTATATTGATAACTAAACCCCATCGAGTACAAAACTTTTGAACACTGTCAATGTTATTTTGGAGACTTGTTTCAGACCTTGCTAGTAAAACTAAATCATCTGCATATAAAAGATGGCTCACTTTATAGTTATCTAAAACAGGCGCATCATTATCACACAAATTATCCCCAATATCGTCAATAACAAGAGGCCCAGAGGGCCTTATCGGTCACCTGAATCAAATGAGCAGACACAGTTAAGGAAAATGTTAAAAGTTAACTAATAGCGCACCCCCAGCACCACCATTTCTTGACAGTTTTTTTTCTCTTGTACAAACTTATTTAAAGACTCAAATACCAAATGTGAATTCAATCCAACAATAGAACATTTCTTAATATGTACCCTATTTACCCCCTTTTGGGGCCTCAAAGGGAGATAACTCCATGATTTGTATAAATCTGAAGCGGCTTCCCAATGAGATGCTTCCTGCCAAGTTTGGTAGAAATCTGTCTCAAAAAAAATGTAGAAAATGTTCAAAGTTTAGTAATAATGCGAACCCCTCCCATCCCCGATCCCCAGCACGACCATTTATTGACAGATTTTTTCTCTTGTACAAACTTTGTAGTCCTTGCCCTAAAGACTTTAACTTCCAAATGTGTATTCAATGCAACAGCCGGTTCATGAGAAGAAGATTTTTTAAGATGTACCCTATTAACCCCCTTTTTGGCCCTTTATGGGACCTCAAAGGGAGATAACTCCATGATTTGTACAAAATCTGAAGCGGCTTTCTATTTTAGGATGCTTCCTGCCAAGTTTGGTTGAAATCCGTCCAATGGTTCTTAATAAGAAGTCGAAAATGTTAAGTTAACTAATAACGCGACCCCCTCACATTCCCCATCCCCAGCACGGCCATTTCTGGACGGATTTTTTTCTCTTGTACAAACTTTGTTGTCCTTACCCTAAAGACTCTAAATACCAAATGTGAATCCAATCCAACAGCCGGTTCATGAGAAGAAGATTTTTTAAGATGTACCCTATTTAACCTCTTTTAGGCCCCTTATGGGGCCCCAAAGGGAGATAACTCCACGATTTGTACAAATCTGAAGCGGCTTCCCATGGGGATGCTCCCTGCCAAGTATGGTTGTAATCCGTCCAATGGTTCTCAAGAAGAAGTCAAAAATGTTAAGTTAACTAATAACGCGACCCCCCCTCACATCCCCCATCCCCAGCACGGCCATTTCTGGACGGATTTTTTTTCTCTTGTACAAACTTTGTTGTCCTTGCCCTAAAGACTCTAAATTCCATATGTGAATCCAATCCAACAGCCGGTTCATGAGAAGAAGATTTTTTAAGATGTACCCTATTTAACCCCTTTTAGGCCCCTTATGGGGCCCCAAAGGGAGATAACTCCATGATTCATACAAATCTGAAGCGGCTTCCCATGGGGATGCTCCCTGCCAAATTTGGTTGTAATCCGTCCAGTGGTTCTCAAGAAGAAGTCGAAAATGTTAAAAGTTAACGCACGACGGACGACGCACGACGAAAGACAAAACACGGTCGCAATAGGTCACCATGACCTTCGGTCAGGTGACCTAAAAAGATTAAATAGCAAGGGACTTAAAACATTCCCCTGGTAAACTCCTTGTGTAATATTTATAGGATCTGTTAAAAGGTTTTTACATCTAACCCTTGATACTGAAAATTGATACATAGATGTTATAACCTGGTATATTTTTCCATTTATACCCGATTGTTGTAGTTTCAATAGCAAGCCGTCATGCCAAACGGTGTTGAAAGCTTTTTTTAAGATCAATTAAGCAGGCAAACAATTTATCGTTTCTTCCGCTAGTTTGAGTATATTTATCTACAATTGTTTTTAGAATAAATATCTGGTCATATGTTCGGAAATTTTTTGAAATCCAGCCTGTGCCCTGTTAAAAACTTGCCTGTTTTCCAAATTGTTTATAAGTCTGCTATTCAAAACATGACAGACTAGCTTTCCAAAGCAACTATTCAAGGTAATGCCTTTATAGTTGTTAGGATCTGATATACTACCTTGTTTGTGAATAGTAACAATTATACCTTCAGTCCAGGATACAGGAAAATCGACTGTTCTGAGCAGTTTGTTGAAAAGATTTAAAAAAGTATCTTTCATGAAAGGTAGGGCAGCTTTGATCATTTCATTTTTTACCATATCTATCCCACTACTTTTATTAGCTCACCTGAGCACGAAGTGCTCGAGGGGAGCTATTGTGGTCACTCACCGTCTGTCGTCCGTCTGTCCGTCTGTCAACAATTTCTTTAAACATCTTCTTCTCCAAAACTAACAGGCCAATTTTGACCAAACTTGACAGGAATGTTCCTTGAGTGACCCTTCTCAAAACTTGTTCGCGGATTTTTGATTCGTCAAAAAATGTGGGCGTGGCAGGGCGGGGTTTATAGCACTTAGAGAAATCCTAAGAAAATTCTTTAAAAATCAACCATTGTTCCAATTTAAACCAAACTTGGCAGAATTGTTCCTTGAGTGACCCTCCTCAAAACTTGTTTTCAGATTTTTGATTCATCAAAAAACGTGGCCGTGGCAGGGAGAAAGGGCTTATCAGACTTAGAAAAATCATAAGAAAATTCTTTAAAAATCAACCATTGGGCCAATTTGAACCAGACTTTGCAGGGATGTGCCTTAAGCCATTCTTTTTAAAATTTGTTCACAAATATTTTCATTTGTAAAAAATTGTGGCCGTGGCAGGGAGAAAGGGGCTTATCAGACTTAGAGAAATCATAAGAAAATTCTTTAAAAATTAACCATTGGGCCTATTTGAAGCAGACTTTGCAGGAATGTTCTTTGAGTCTCTCTTTTCAAAATTGATTCACAAATTTTTACTTTTGTGCAAAAATGAGGGCGTGGCAGGGAGGAAGTGGCTTATCAGCCTCAGAGAAATCCTATGAAAATTCTTTAAAAATCAACCAATGGGCCAATTTGAACCAAACTTGGCAGAATTGTTTCTTGAGTGACCCTTTTCAACATTTGTTCATAAATTTATAGTATTGTCAAAAAATGTGGGTGTGGCAGGGCGGGGCTTATCTAACCAAGAGAAATTGTTAAAAAATTCTTCAAAAATCTTCTTCTCCTTAACCATAGAGCTAATTAAAACCAAATTTGGCAGGAATGTTCCTTGGGTGACCCTCCTTAAGATTTGTTCGCGGATTTTTTATTCATGCTAAATTGTGGG
Organism: Fragum sueziense; assembly: GCA_963680895.1. Lineage (NCBI taxonomy): Eukaryota > Metazoa > Mollusca > Bivalvia > Cardiida > Cardiidae > Fragum > Fragum sueziense. The sequence goes on from OY804597.1 coordinate 13,083,674, forward strand.
CGTGGCAGGTCAGCATTTACCGGACTTGGAGAAATCATAAGAAAATTCTTTAAAAATCAATCATTGGCCCAATTTGAACCACACTTGGCAGAAATGTTCCTTGGGTGACTCTTTTCAAAAATTTTTCTCAATTTTTTTATTCGTCAGAAAAAATTGGGCGTGGCTTATCGGACTTACAGAAATGCTAAGAAAATTCTTTAAAAATCAACCATTGGGCCAATTTGATGCAAACTTTACAGAAATGTTCCTTGAGTGACCCTTTTCAAAATATGTTGGCAAATTGTGTATTGGTAAAAAAAAGTGGGCGTGGCAGGGCGTGGCTTATCAGAAATCATAAGAAAATTCTTTAAAAATCAAGCATAGTGTCAATTTGAAACAAATTTGGCAACGATGTTCCTTGAGTGACCCTTTTCAAAATTTGTTTGCAAATTTTTGATTCGTCAAAAAAGTGGGCGTGTCTTAAACTTCTTTCAGGTGAGCGATATAGGGCCATTCTGGCCCTCTTGTTATTTTTTAGTTTCTTACATGCATCAAAAATTTCTTGTTCGGATATTTCGTAATCTAAATCTCCAACGCCAGGATTTGATTCTTCACATTGTCGTAGTTTTTCATTTATGTCCCGCTTCCTTTCATTATCTATTTCATTTTTGTCCCTATTTAAAAGATTACTAAAATGGACATACCATTGTGATCTATTTATTTTTTTCCGCTTTATCCTGAGGCATGGATTCATTTTTTAGTTCATGAACAATATTCCAAGCACTATGGGGGTCGTTTTCCATTAAATTACCGAGCATGTCTGTCAAATTCTGCTTATATTTTCTCTTTTTATATTTAACCAATTTCTTGTATTCTTTAAATCTTGTATAACATTTTGCACGCAATGAGTTATGTGTTATAACAAATCCTTTAACTTTGACTTTTGTTTCAAGATAAATATATTGTAAGAGGTTATTTTTTCAACATTTTATCTTTAAAACTCTAAAATATTGGAACAAATGGATTTAATTATACTAACACAAAGAATCTCTCCTGGAAAAAATATTTGAAAGAAAATACGGAAATTGTCGACATACGTCGACATTTGCCGATGTTCATTAGTGTGTGAATACCTTAAATTCAGCTTAAGATGCGGATATAGCGCAAAGTAACATGGACGTTGGCGTTATTCCCCAGCTCCACATGTCTTCCGACTCGTTTTGATCTTCAAACGACTCATATTCACTCTCAAAAAAACTTGCATTAACGGTAGACGACTCTATCATGAAATGTCCGTTCCTTTATTAGGTTGAATTTATTGTTTCTGTTGCTTCAATCGGCTATTTTGCAAGCCTTCAGCCAAAGTTCAGAATTGCACGTTGTGGGCATTTATCAGATTCTGCCATTATCCCGAATGCGAGTGATGAATTCAATAAGAATTATTTGGTATTTCAACGCACCTATTTTATTGAAACGTTCTAAAATTGCTTAGAAATTTCATGACGTAGCGGCATTTAAATATAAGTTAATTGTCTTGATTTTTCTTTAATAAAATGACAGAACATAAAGTAATATTTATCTTCAAAAGAATGGTCTAGGGCTTGCGGCGCATATGCACGACACGGATTCTTTTTGGCATTTTATTGTCTCGGATATATAAACAATATTCAAATAATTCAGATAAGCATGTTTCTAATAGGATAAGCTCGAATGACAAGTCTTTATTTGTACAAGAATACGACGAATAACCAAACTATGGACACTGTGACATTACTTTTGGATCACCCCTCGTACATAGGAAAACTAAATGTAAATATAAATACCTTTAGTGGCCAGAATATGTTTTAACATACCGGTAACATCAAACGTTTACACGACAGATTATAGCTAGAGATCACAAACAGATGAATTTTATAGCGCCATCGCGTGCGTCTCGCACTCCAGGTGCGCATTTCCGGTTTTTATGTCTACCATGGTATTTATGTGTATGGTGCATAATTCTAGAAAACATTTAGGTGTGAACATAATCGTCTTTGCACAGCATGAAAAATGGAACTAAAAAGAGTGTTCTGCAACGCTGTGGGACTACGCCATGTACTTACGTTAGAAGGATGTTATATCGCTGATGTGTTCCTACGTGGCGGAACCGGCGATAAAGATGTCTTTTTGAAATTTGCGTATCTCAAAGAAAAAGTAACTGTTTGAGGATGCTATATGAGCCAACTTTTATGGTTTGAGATAGTCCAGGTCAAGGACGTCGACGAAAAACGCCACGAGACGATGACCGTCATAATTTCGTAACGTAACGACAAAGATGTTCCATATCAGCACCAAAACTGGCTTCCACAGAAATTTAACATAGAGTATCTACACTTATCATCCGTGATCGTCTCCACAGACGAAGGGTTACTAGACGTTGACCATACGTTGTAATTGCCCTGACGCTACGCCATGAACGTACCAGACTTGACTGGCATGGAGTCCTAAATGCTTTAAGCGTAAACAACATTGATGTACTCCCATAATCATCCCTTTCTTTCTGATTTGTCACCCATAGAGCATATATGGTGCATTTAAGGTAGACGTGTGCGTGATTGCAATGACGCGAATGACGTTCAATCTCTTGATAAAGTAGTGAATGTTGATACTGTGTACAACCAATTTAAGTGGATTAGAAATCGTTTCACTGCTGTTCTTGAAAATGACATCATAATCGGTACCGAATTCTATTGTGACGTTTTATTTTGACCCCTAACCTACGCCAAGACAATGTTTCTCACACAATACGTAACGTTACCACAAAGCGACCTTTGAATGTTGTGCGTAAATGCATATGCTATACTGAATATAACGGTTGTGAAATAAATATCACAGAAAATGTATGATTTCAATTAACAATGTCAGTGTTGCTAAACTTTTTTTACATGGTATATGTTTATTTTATTGTGAATGATGGATAATTTGTCTGATATGTAAATAAAAGTAAAAAAATATGTAATAATTTCAATCAACGTCGCTTGTTATATAATCCCTAAAGATGACTGTTCATAAATTAATTTATGTTGCAGGAGGAATTAAAGATATTTGACCTATCACAGAAAATACTGATTTACATTTTACAGAGAACGATGATTTACATTTTACAGAGAACGATTACATCTGTATAAAAGCATTTGACGTGATTAGATTTTACGCGACGATGACGTCAAAATAGCGCGTCAAAAGTAAGCAAAACTAGCGATAAAATAACTGTAACGAGCGATTGTCTAAAATACGCAATAATTCTATTCCAACGTTCATTGAAACTTCTTAAAAATCCATTTACAAATTAAAAAAGATGTTTGTATGGTCAAAATCGAAGTATCAATTTCCGAGATATTAAGGTTTACAAACCCTAAAAAATCAGCTCTTTCTAGCATTATGAAATGCATCAAATTACACAAACTTGTAAACACACTTCAAATAAGTTGATTCATCATGCCGGATTTCATGATTATGCTTCAAGAAAAAAATAATTTACAAATATTATTTTACTCTATATTCATATACAAGGGAGATATTTTTGAACATTTTTGTCAAATATTTCCATAAGTAGGCCTAAGCATTAATTCAAACTTCTCAACCGTTCAAAATGCTTATGTTTGTATTGGAATAGAAATGTAACACATTTTAGGAATTACTAGCACTAGCACGATTTGTTTAACGCTACCCCCTAAAGGACGCTGCGTCACAAAATGACGCCATGACGCCAACCGCACGTGCCCATTACTTCTTTAAAGACCACCATCGTGAAGCGCATATACCAGAGTACATGTCTCTAAAATTTCATAAAAATCCGAGTAAGTCGCATCTTTGACGTAAGTGGTATCGAACACTTTAAATTAGAAAAGGTAAAATTTTATTTTGAAATTCTACTGAAGTAAAAGACAAGTGATTTATCTTTTCTATCCATACCATTTTTAGACTGAAATTTCGATTTCAGAAATATTAATTTGAGGGCCAAGCCTTAGCTATTTTCCGTTTGCTGAAGTGTTATAGACAAAACGGCGGATCTGGTAAGACCTGACATTCACGACAAAGAAAAAATATTTCAGGGCTTATATTTTATAAATATGACAAGCAAAAAATTCAGCTCAAAATTCAAAAACGTTTCGACAACATTACTGCAACTAGACGGATCCTAGTCTTAACGATTAAACCCCTGTTTCATGAAGAAATATTTGACAAATGGAGTCTAATTCTCTTCTTACCTAACCTTGGGAGGAGGGGGGGACTTGCTCTTAAGTAGGTCTAGCTGCGATATCGTAGCCACAAACTTGATGATGAGTATTGGTTTGTGGCTACGAGTCCACCCTATTCCGTCTGGAGCAAGACAAAAAAGTGGAAAACATATTTTGTTGCATATATTTTTGAATACTAACATATCTAATCAGATGTGTAGAGCAACAAATGGTATTATCGACAACTTAATGTTCCAATCTACCTACGGGTGAAACCGGCTGACTGCTCTTCTAAAATCGTTGACTGTCACCGAGATTCAAATATTAGCTTTCGATTGCGTGTATTACCGACCATATATCTTTGAAATGTAATAAAGTACCAACGTTTTTATAAGATGACCTTGGGCAGTCTGTTATCGACGAGTGTGGCAGTTATCGACCACTTTTAATCTTACCCAAAATGTTATTTATAGTTTAAAAGTTGATGTACGGGTGTAAGATCCATCATCTCTATGCAGAGGTCATCGTTTTTACAAACAATTGGTTACTTTTAGGGAGGTCGTTTAGTAATAAACTGAATAACAATGACTGATCGGAAGAGTGTGGGGTAGTATCGACCATTGGAGGTTCAAACGACGTGGAAGATGAAATGGGTTGACTTTTGTTCTAACTTCGTAGACTGTCAGCCATATACAAAAATGCCTTTCAATTGTGTGTGTTACCGACCTCTCAACATTGTTACAGGAAGAAGGGCACGTCTTTGGTAGGTAACACCCGCACTCCGTAAATGTTAGTGGCAGTTACCGACCACCCATGTTTCTAAGATCAGACAGCTTATACGAGGGGCGTTCAATTAAAAGTGGTACTAATGGTCTACCATACCTCATGGATCTATAGAACTTGTGGTGGTTGCGGCTATTCGACGAGAAACCTACTGCCAATACTTGGTCAAAATTTGAGACAAATTCGTTGACTCTTTCAAAAGTTATTGAACTTTTAAGTTGGTTCAGTCATATACACTGGCTATTTCGCTGTGCGCAAAATGTAAAACGAACTGAAGTAGGATGTACGGGTCTACAATAAAGGTCGCGTAGGCTTTGGAATATCTGCATCACATGTATATAATGAACTATATCAGATTGGTGGACATTTGAACGTTGAATATGCGCCAGCTTTTTGGAAGATAATGAAAATTACATTTGGTAAAAATGGCCTGAATGATGCCCCCCTCTCAGGCAACCATGGTAGAGCTAGTACCAAAGCAAATGTTGCTGTAGATTCCGACATGACCGAACAAGAGGCATGGTTCGATGTGCAAGAAATAGCAGATAAAGTTGTTTTTTCATCGGGGACATGTTATACGATTTTAACGAAAGCGTTGAAACACAGAAAGGTTTATACCCATTGGGTCCCCCACCTGCTGCCTATGGACAGAGAGCCACCCGTGCAAAATATATTTTGAAATAATGCAATAAATGCAACAAATGGGGCTTTATACATATGATTGAACAATAATCTATTATTATGAGCACCAATGACATGACATTAGCAAGCAATGACTGCGAAAAGATCAGGCAAGGTCCGTAATAGCCAAAAATTAAAAGCGTGGCAAAAGTTTTGTACGCGGTATTTTTTCAAATGTAACGGCTGTATTGTTCATATTACTGTTTTAAATAGTACAACTATCGCCGGTCATTCATACAAGAAATGTATGTCGGCCAAAGTAAAGAAATATCACGAAAAGAGCAGGTCTAGGACCGGCTAAAGAGGCATGTACCAAATCCATGACAGCGGAGCTGTCCACAGGTGTCATCTTGTCCAAGACTTCCTGAAAGAGACACATGCTGCACAGCGTCTTCATCTACCATTATAACCGGGCTTAATCCAGTATGGCTTTTTTGTGTTCCCCATGATGACGAAAAAAGCCTCTGGTCGTCTGTTTAGGCCTTCATATTCCATATGCAGTGCAATTTTCCAGTGTCGGCGAGGTGTTCCAAAAGAGGCCTATTTATTGGCTTATAAGTAATGCATCTCAAAACTTCAGAAGTGTATGGGTGTCAAAGAGGATTACTTCGAAGGATTGAAGAAACTTAAAATTGAATTGCGACTTAACTATGGCTTATAGAACCCCAGTTCCAAAATTAATTGAACGTCCCTCGTATAGTCACCAGACAAAGTTAGAGAGGTGAGAAATCAATTTTGCACTTGGTTAAATTAATAAATGATATGGAAAAATACAAAGCGATAGATCTAGAGCTCTACATCATACAAATCCATTTTTTCAAAGAACATAGCTCTTAACTCACCTGATAAGACGGCCATTTTGTAAATGACGTTAATGTGCCTCTTGCAATGAATGGTTAAAATTTCTTGAAACACGCCTGTTTTGGGGTAAAACTGTAGACGTAATACTTGGTAAAGATCCATTGTGTCGGATTTTTAAGTTATAATGAAATGTAATGAGATCATATGAAGGAAATGGTAATCAAAACAGTAAATAGTCGATAATTCCTGATGGTCGAAATCAGGGTGGATAATCACATGACCGGGAAGGATACACTGTATTAGAAAATGGCGGCTTGAACTCCCGCCTGGAATCAGTTTTCAGGTAATTATCCATGTTTTACCAAGTTTCTGGTGAAGAGACATAGCCTATCATATGCGCATTTTCATTATCCGAGCTCTGCCACCAACAACTATACATAAAAACATGCATTTTTGTCAAACATCGTGGCCTCGCAACCGGCCACATGTTTTAGGGTGGATACAACGGACGAGTTCGAGCCTATTTTGGACTAAATTACCTTTAAATGCCATATACTTCAACAAATTCCGTGTGAAATCGTAGGCTTTTGTGAAACACACTCAGTGGCTAAGTAAGAATTGCAGGGAATGCTGTGCTTTTTTAAAAATTAAGGTTTTTGGCTGATGGATACCTCGCATCATTCATCTCGTTTTGGGATACATCGTAGTTTGGCATAATATACGTTTCATATGGAATGCACAATTGGGCTCTAGATAGTACAGCGAAAACAATTTTGCATTGTATGTCAATTTTTTCACCGTAATGATGTAAACCGTGTGGGTTTTTTCCCTTTTCCTAAATGATGTCAAAAAGGAGTCTTATAAAGTTGTAAAAATTGCTTTAAAATATCCAATACAGTGAACGCTTTCCGGCTGGTTCTGTTGTCCCTAAAAAGAAATTTCCTAAAATTACACGAAGCAAAAATGTTTATTAACCAAAGCTTTGTCACGTTTTTTAATTTCTATATCGACATGCATTTTGCTGTCTGCAATAATATTCAAGTTGGATAGCCCTTAAAGTTTGTTGTTCGGTAAAGCAAAAAAGAAGCTCGGTACCGTTACAGAACAAGAAGCAAATCTTCTAAACCACTTTTTGCCAAAAGAAAGTTCACGAATTCTCCTCGAAAGACGCCACGAAAGTCCCATTTTTACACGCCAAGACTACCCTTTAAACCTCCACTATATTTGGCATCGCCTGCACATAAAAGAAGTAAAACAAGTTCTGCTCGGACTCTTTTTAATATCGAAACATATGAACATGAAAACACAGATTTGGAGTTTCTTGAGCTGGATATTCAAGAGAAAGAGATTGAAAAATATGTACCTTCTTATCTTATTTCAGATCCATTGGTTACAAACCTTAACCCAAATATTCCAAAACAATCAAAAGGAACATCAGATCAACATTTCGATTTGTCTGAATCACTAGTGATTAATGAAATGACAACCCTGTTACCGGAAGTCATGCATAATTTGGACATAAATGGAAGACTTGACGTCACGATGCTTAAGTTTTTTGTGAGATAAAAGAGAACAAATTTCCATTGAACAACATCTTTAATTTGGTGTGAAGTTGTTGAATGGTTTACCTGTCAATCAACAACAAACATGAGGTACTCTAAACAGTTTTGGAAATTAGGCTGGAAAATGTTTGGATGTAAATTATTACATTTCATGGGAGGCTATAAAAGCCACGGAAACAAATTTTGAGAAAATCTGAGAAGGGCTTTTATTCGCCTGAATCATCTGAGATCAATTTGGCCGTCCTATACTTCGGTTAACACTACACCACGTGTGTGCCTGATTATTTTTGATTTTATAAATGATGGATTTGGGAAAATTATTTCGGTTAGTCTAACTTAGATATTTTCTCGTACCTAATTGTGCTCATAACACCACGTTTACTAAAATAAAGTCAAATATGCAAAAGTGCAACATTATTTCGACAATATTTTTTCCTGGCCTTCTTTAGTCTCGACAGTAAAGTCCCTTAGTTCTAAGTTGGGCGTGTTAAGAAAAACTTTCATTTGGTCAGACGCACAAATTCAGTTTAGAGGATCCACTGGGGCCTAAAAAACATTGACAAATACATGTATTTGTACACATTTCTAATGTTGATATCTGTCACCGAGTATATCTGACGTTATTAATTCTGCAATTTTTGGATGCAATATAAAGGCCCGGTCACATACGATATCGCGGCCGTTCCGCGGCCTTATCACGGCTAAAATGAGCCACCCGTGGAATGGACGCTGTTGGACGCGATGCGGCAGTGATATAGACTGGGTTCCAGACTGATCATTTTTCCCTCCTTTACTTTCTCCGGTCCAAAGATCAGTCTGGGGTCAAGCAAAAGCGCCATCTGCTTTTTTCACAATTTTTGGGGGTAATTTCACGAACGGTAACTCGTCCAGATAATTATCTAGTGCTATATTTAGTAACAGAAATCCTCATGGACTAGACTGGTACCCGTATTTCTTCATGGAAATCGGGTACCCGTCTTTTTCAAGATAATTCTAATTTAGTCTGGCTTACCTGCCCCTAATACTGCGTTATTGGGTCAGGAAGACACCAGTAATGGCGACGTCCATTGCACTGATATTTTAACAAAGGTAAAGAACAAAGTTCTTTAATTTTGTGAGCAGAGAAGGGTCATTAGAAGAGTAGATAGGTTTCGGTATATTTGTAACTCCAGCAATAAAAGTTTAACATGACCGCAACGCTAACCCGAAATAAAACGGTTTTAAATTATGTACATGAAAACTATATGACGGCAATTTGGATCCAACTCTGTACAGTAGTCCGATTAGCTCAGTGGTTAGAGCGTCTACTTTGAAATCCAGAGGTCCATGGTTCGAATCCCAAGAGAGTAACATGTTTCAGCCACACCCCCTTTCTTTTTACATTTTTCATACCAAATGGTTCTACAGATTGCAAAGACGTAATAAAAACACAATTACCAATTATGTTTTAATTGCATCTTAGTGATTTCCAGAATAGTTTGGTTTGAGAAAATATAGTAAAGCAAAATGTAGACGAAAAAAATATTAGCCCAATGTGGGATTCGATCCTTGGACCTCTGGTGTCGAAGTCAGACGCTCTACCACTGAGCTAATCAGACTACTGATAAGACGTTTGTCCAAATTGCCTTTAAAAGTTTTCATGTACATAATTTAAAACCGTTTTATTTCGGGTTTGCGTTGAGGTCATGTAAATCTTTTATTGCTAGTATTAAAAATATACCGAAACCTATCTACTCTTCTAATGACCCTTCCCTGCTCACAAAATTAAAGAACTTTGCTCTTTATCTTTGTAGTGAAATCTCTCCACTGGAGGCCGCCATTGTTACTGAATGCCTGACGTACTAAAATACATAGTACGACAGGGAACCAGACTAAATTCTAATTAGGCTATCGAATATTGCACAATTCAGCAATTATTGGATTCTATATCTTTTTGGTAAACTGTTATTGCTAAGGGTTAAACGGTTGGCTATAAATCCTACGGTGTCGGTCGCTTAACCCTTTTAAAAACGGCAAACATTTTGACCGCTTTATTTTGAATGCTGCCGAAAGGGATGTTGAACAGAAAAGGATTTGTGAACCAAGAAGCTGAGAAAAAACTGAGGCAAAAGTGGAAATTGCTGTTTATCAACATTTCTTCTTTCGCTTTAATGTTTCCACAAGCCTTTTCAATTAAACACGTTGAAACCAGGTCTTGTTTGAGAAAGGGTTTGCCCTTTCCCGAAACAGACCATAATGGAAACGGGTGATCTAAAAAAAGAAGAAAAAAAGCAGAAACTTAATATTACCATCAGTTTTCTCCTTTCATCTCAATATTTTCTTTCTGTGTACAAATGCCATCTTTATCAACGACAGTTTCTGGTTTTGCAGCGTTTTCAAATTAGAGCAGTCGAAGGGCTGACTAATAACCAGAAAACAAAGTTTCAATCTTGTCTAAATTCTAGATGTTGCAGACGACATTTTCAAGTAAATCATTTAATGATATGTAACCTTTTTTTCTTTTTGGAGAAAAAATTGCGAGAAATTAAGAAGTTATGTGCCACAAGCAATTTCTTCATTGTCCACAATGTTTTCAAAAAGCTTTATCATGTCGGGTGTCAAAGGCGTCAATATGTGGGAATGGGTTAGTGTGACACACTTACAGTAGACAATAACACATATAACACCTCTTCTTATCAGTCTGTTTATCTTATCCACCAATTTACACCTTAACAAACGACCGCAATTTAGACTCCCATTTTAGAAGATGCTTGCAGGCGACAAAATTTGTGATGATAAAGGTAGGATCTGTTTAAAATAATGCAACAAAATACTCAAACAAAAGGAGAAAACTGTTAGTATCGAAATATCTTCCCAGCCTTTTCTATTGGAAAAGTCATGTTCGGGAAATGATTAAATAGTTTAAATGGCCCATTGATGAGTTAGTTTTTACATAAAAAACACCTATTTCTCGAAATATTTATTAACTATTTGTCAAATTGCGTCATAATAATTTTTCATTTTTCTCTCGACCATTTTTTTTACATTTTGTATCAGACAATAGTAAGAAATGGAACATAACATTTTCATTGTTTTTCATGTATAATTAGAATTTCAAACAACATTAATTTCTCCTACTGTTGTAAGTTTGAAGGAATTTAATAGTTAAACGAATTTATGTTCGAATAAAAGAAAATAAATAAAAAGGAAAAGAAGAAGACAGAATAAAAATCGTTTGCAAGGGTTCCATCCAAGCTTTAGGATAGTTCACTGTTGAGCTTTAAAACAATCATTTTGTGTCGATATAAACCAAACAAAAGTCGTGCTTGTTCCTTAAAAACTTTTTTTGTAATTGTTACAGAAAAAAATATATGCAGTTTGGGAATGGTTAATCTATCCGCATTGGATTTGCCATGGCTCACATAAAAACCATTGTCCCCCAATTGCATTCTTAAAAATCTATTCATCCGTGCAAAACCAAATTTTACCTGACAATGAATATGTGATTTTGACAACCAAAACTAAAGAAGCACATTGGAAACATTCTTGGAAAATAATGAGAAAATGCTAGAATTTGCAGAAATTTAATTATCTCTCAATATTTCAAACGTAATTCATTCCATTATAGTATCGAGCCTCGTTTTAAAACGACAGGCTTTAAATAGGTTATACGTCTAAAAATAGATCAATCGGTTTATCGGCTTATCATTGGAAAATACCGTGCTTGTCCCCAGGCGTCAATATCAACACGATCAAAAACGGATGCCGCAATATGTAACGGGTATTGATTTTTTATGCGCTATCTTACTGACCAAATTGTATATTGACGACTGGACCCAGGCTACAGTGATACGGCCGTGCTATGGCAGTGGAATGGACGTGCTAGGACGCAGAATGAAATCGAAATTATTGGTAAAATTTTTTGAACTGCACAAAAATGTTATCGCGGCCAAACCACGGCTGACAGACGCGATGAGGCAGTGGAACGGACGCGGAATGGCCGTGGAATGGCCGCGGAATGGACGCGGTAGGCAGTGCTCCGGCAGTGCTATGGACGCGGTAAGACGTGGAAGTTAAAATTTATTGAATATCGCTAGAATCAGCTACTCTTGCATCTCTTTGCGGGCAAAGTCTTAACTGGGAGCAGCAGTAACAGGAAAATGGGCCCCTTTCTGCACTTACTTGGGTTATTTTTTAACCCTTTCCCAAACAAGACCTGGTTTTGACGTCCCTAGTACAAAAAGATTGGGAAAACATTGAAACAAAAGAAGAAACTGCTAATAACAAGCAGTTTCTCCTGTTGTCTCAATATTTTCTGTACCATATTTTACACAAATTATATCTTTAATAACATCCATTTTGTCTTTTGTCACAGTTTGTGAAGTGGATTACCCTGAAATTTTGTTGTTTGGGAAAGAGTTAAGATCCCAACATCTTTTTTGCCAGCTTGCTTGACAACTTTTCTGTTTAAGCATGATAAGCTTTGATTAGATATCTAAATTTTCTGTAAACTGTAAAGACTAGTCGTGTTCGACTGCCTTGGTGCTAGTTGCCTACTAGCAATCAAATCAACTCGGTGGCTTATGCTAGGTTCCCTCTGCCGATCAAATTAAGTCGATTAAATCCGACCAATCGATCTATTACATATCGATTTTGCACGACATGGGTAATAAGAATTGGTCGGGGGTATCGAGCGTGATCTTCATCGCTCAGGCTTCTTACTTTGTTTGTAATTTAAGATATTCGTTAGGGATCGCGTAGAAAATGGATCGGGAAGCGAGTTTGTAATCGGCTAGAAGATATAGCTGATCAAGAATCGATCATGTCTGGATCTGCACCGCTCAGGTGCCACACTCATTTTTCGCATTTCAAAATATTCGTGGGCGATCGCGTAGAAAATTGATCGGGAAGCGATTTTTGATCGGGTAGATATATAGATATATCTGATCAAGAATCAATCGTGTCTGGAGATCGAGTGTGATGGAGGTAATATATCTTACATGACCTGCACCAAACCTGCAGTCGATCTCCTCGACTTGTAATTGTTTGATACTTAACTACATCCCGATCAGCTCGACCTCTGTGTCATCAGGTCAATCGATAGAATCGACTTCAGACTTCGAAGTTGATTGACTAGAGATTGAGAAGAAATAATTAAGTACGGTTTAACGGGGAATTTGGCTGATCTGATCGGCAGTGTTTCTAGAATTAAGTTCTGGCAAAATCTAACTAATTATAGGTTACCACTGCCGATCAAATCAAGTCGATCGCTTGAATTCCCCGACCAATCCTGACAAAACAACCTTTTCTCGATCTCTAGCCGATCAACCCGACTTCAATAGTCGATTTGCTCGGATTGGCAGATGAAGCAGCGGACGAGTTAATAGTATCTGGATTCACTCGAGTACAAGTCGAGGTTATCGAGCGTAGGTTGGGTGCTGGTCGAGCGAAAGATATTAACCCGACCACAATCGATTCCCAGCAACTATCATTTCCCGGGTGGGTCGATTTTCTACCCGATCAATACACAGCCGCTTCTCGATCGTTTTTTTTTTCACTCGATCGCACACCAATATTTTTTTACAATGAGAAAAAAAGCAGAAAGAAGCCGAAGCGATTCAGATCAAACTCGATTACCAGACCATTTCCGATTACCTATGCCGATCGATATCGCTTGATTCGGCTTGATCGAGTTGATCTGGTCGGCAGTGGGAACCTATGATAAATGACTTCTTCTTGATCTTTAGACAATCAAAAATAGCCTCTACAGTAACTGTTATTTTGATAGGGTGAATCGAGTACAAGTCGGGGTGACCGAATGCAGATTGGGTACAGGCCGGGTAAAAGATATCAATCCGATTACGCTTGACCTTCAGACTCGACTGACTCTCGATTAGATCGATCTTCTAAGCGATAAATACATAGTCGTTCCTAGATCAATCTCCTACTCGGTCGCATACGAGCATTTTTGAAATGCCAAAAAATTTGAATTTGAAGTCCGGGCGATGTAGATAAAGCTGAATCACCTGAACTACTCCCCATTACACCTGCCGGCCGAACTCGATCTTTTCAAGATCGCTTGATATGGTTTGTTCAATTTGATCTGATCTGCAGTGGGAAAATAGCATTATATGCGTTAAGGACGGTTTAGCCGCGATTAGGCAGTGGAACGGCAGTGCTATGGCCGTGGAATGGCAGTGCTATGGCCGTGCTATGTCAGTGATTCAGACGCGATGTGGACGCGGTATCTTGTCGCGTGTTTTAACACTAGACGCGGTTGGAAGTTGTAGGCCGTGCTATGACAGTGTTTCGGCAGTGGAACAGCCGCCGGCGGCCGTACCACGTCCATTCCGCGTCCATAGCACGGCTAAAACAAAATTGACCCAAAGTTACCGCGTCCAACCACGTCCAAAATATTTCGAGATTTTTTAGCCGTGGTATGGCCGCGGAACGGCCGCGATATCGTATGTGACCGGGCCTCAACTTCCTAGTCAGAACAATAGAGCGTCAAAGATGAGTATTCACAACCAGTTCTTAACAATTAGTTCGCATGATTAAAATAAGACTTTGTTTCATTTGAAAAACAGAAAAAACTGTTGTGAGCAGTTCAGCAGATTCATTATTAATCAACCGTATTCAGACATGGTTTGAGGGAGCAAAATCGGCAATTTGACAAAAACATCTCTTATAAAAAACGTTCAATCTCACCTCGAAAATTCATAGAAATAAAGCAAATTGTCTTCTTTCTAGCATAAACTTGAGAGCTTCATCTAAAAGATCCATTTTCTTTGTAAACACGTGAAAAATATGTGTTGTCTTTGGACCAAAACAACATTGGAGACCATTGTTTGAAGTCATAATCAATGGATCATGACAATTTATAAGATGAGAGTGAAACGGGTGTTGTAAAATAAGTCGCAATTTGTAACGGAATTTAATACCAAATGAACAAAACTAATTGAACATGAAACACAACAAAACATTAACATATTATCAGTAATACGAGATGTTTGAATAAACACTTTGTAAGTTGCATTCATAGAATCAAAATATTGTCAATTTTTTTTATGACAAAAGATATACAAGTGTCTTCAAATGTCATTTCCCTTAATCTACTCCTCTTTTTAGTTATTTTTATATCTAAAAGAACTTTTATTTTGTCATATTGAAACTGCATATGACACAAATTAATTGTAATGTCATTTACACATTGCATCTAAAATGTCACATTCGCTTTGACCGTAATTAATCAGGTACCGGAAAATTAAGTATTTACTATGTTTTTACTTTATCAAGAAACAATTGTATGAAACCAAACTATCCATTTCAACTTTTGATAACATTGTATATAAAAAAACAATGTTGGCAAAGAAGGAATTGTTTATTTTGTCAATTTCTTCTTTTCCAATATTGTTTCCTTGAACATCATCCTAGGTGTCAATCTTTTCATGTTATATTCTCTGGTTATGCTTGTAAAATGCTGTCCCATTCTGCGACTCTGAACATTCTCATAGAACACCCTGTGGGGACTGGGATTTGGACCTTTTACAGGCATAACGGACAGACCTTCAAGTTCGCGGTATTTACTTTCACAAACCTCAGCTCCGACACACCGGAAATTTACATTTGCCATACTTGACATTAGTGCCAAATTATAGAAGCTTCTGGCTTTTTGAATTACATATTTTCCACATTTAGTGGCCTCATCGGCCACCCTTTTACATGTGCCACCAAGGCCATCGCATGGCCCTTTACCATGGCTCGACTCAAAATAGTTCCAGACCGCCTTGATACCTTTGAAGATTACGCTGTGCTCTTGGAAAAACCGGAAGATCAATTTATTTCAGTATTGGCTGAAAGGGGAATCACTCCAGTAATGGATGCATGTAAGATTCGCGTCAATTTTTTTAAGTTCTGGCATAAGATCTTCTATGAATGCTATCACGGTGGATGCTTTGTGCGAGGTTTCATCTGAAACAGTAATGAAGCTCTTGTGTTTCAATTTATTATCCGCTGATTGGTAGTACACAACGCAGGGATGAAGTGTCATGGATGTTTTATTGAAATATTCGCTTTGTACCTCTTCGACACTGCGACATGAATAGTTTTCAGCAAAGTCTAGCTGAACAATGATATGGTGTTCAGGTAGGTTTAGTTTTATCTTTTTTATCTTTTTCAACTGCTCATACTGGTGTATCATCCTCTCTACGTGCCCTTTGAATTCTTTCATTTGTTTCTCTGTATGTTCTATCATCTTTTCCGGAGTCAGTGTTTCCTCCACAATTCTTGTGACATATTTTTCTCCATCTTTCTTCAACTTCAATTCGCTTCCACTGGCAGAGTTTAACATCTTCGATTAATTTTTCAGCCAATGCGTCAGAGCTTGGAATATCTTTAACTGTTTCAGGATTTGAAGGCAGTTCAACGCCAATGTTTTTGAGTGTCTTTACGGTGAATGCGGCGTTCTGGTGCTTTGTGCACAAGCAACAAATTCTGCTGGTAAATGATGATTTTAGTATATATAAGGGTCTGCAGCAGATAAATGTTGCCAGGGAGATATCTGATGCTGGATTTTCGGCATGGAATTTCAGGTGTAGATTCTTCAGGTAGTCTGTGAGGGTGTATGTTTGCATTTTTTGTCCATGTTTAATCCTTTTAGCATCTTTTTTGCCTGGTAGTGCCCGGCTGTTGTCTTCGCGTTTAAGAAAGTTAATGACGTTCTTTTCGTTTGTTAACAACTTTGATCGTCTTTTTCGAATTTCATGTATAGACGTTTTATCTTCCATTTTACCCAAAGCACGTCTGCAAAGGCATGTTCTTGCATTTACTTTACGGAGGCACTCGTACCTTTTCACAATGTGTCCTGCTACTAAATTGTAAAGCTCTTTCATCCTTCCTCTTGGTGTTACTCTCCTTGCTTCTGCTATCTGCTTGGTTAAAACATTCTCTGTCAGTAGATGTTTTCTAATTTTAATTTTCTGCCTATCATTCAGGCCTGCTTCGTTTATCATATCTTCTGTTTCTTTTCTGGGTGTTAACTCTGCATAATTAGTGCCCGCAGAGGAAGCCGGACTCATTTTCATCCTTTGAAATTTCTTTTGTGTTGTTTTAACCTTAGTGAGAATTTTTTCTCGTTCTTGCTCTAACACTCTTATCCTTGATTGGGCATCGGATATATCACGCTTCCACCTTTTCAGGGCGCCATTTCTTTTTTTTTTAAATTGATTCGGACTGGCATTCTTCCTCTATTTTGTTCAACACTGGACTGTCCTTCTCCGCTTTCATAACCACTAGTCTCGAGTTCTCGATTTTGTCTCGCCCTTTCTGTTCTTTTTTTCTGGTGAAACCGACGTAGATTCTCAAGGTTTCTTTCTCTCCGCCTCTTACGATCATTTTCGGACAACTCAGATGTTGGAACGTAATACCCCTTCTTTCTCTCCCTGTCTTTCTTTAACTATTCATCACTGTTCTTCTGCTTCAACCTTTCTCGATATGCTTTCTGAATTTGTGCTCTAGACTTTCCCATCTTCACAAATATGTGCCCTGAAACAGTGAATTTTCCGTTACTGACACGAAATTTCCGTTACAGCTTTATTAACCTAAATTTCATACACGTTTGTACAACAGATGATATATATTTTAGTAGGCATATAGATCTACATTTGTTTCAATACCAGATGATTTCGAATGTGTGTCATTTTCTTATATGCATTGAACCAGCTTTGTCTTAATGTCGTATTCAATTACATTTCATGGCCTCTGTGACGACAAGTGATTAAAATTGTGCATAAACTAATATTAATGATCTCAAATTTGGTAACCATTTACTGATAAAATAGCTTTCCGTAAATATATTCTTTTAAAAGGTTTCATATCAAGTTGATATGAGTTATAGCCGTCTTTGTTTGATGCATTTTCCGTTACCTGGTGGTCACGGAAATTTCAACAACTCAAGGAAGCATATGTGTGAAAATCTCTGGTGCTATCATATTGAATATACATGAAATAATGAAGAACAGTTGTTGTATACAATCCATGTGCATTTGTTGAGTAAAAACAATTTGATATGCATGACTCAATAACCAATATCAAAATGCACATACCTTTGTTGCTTTGAAATCTCAAAAATCTTGGAATCGTGGTCTGTTTACTGTGGTTTAAATTTGCGAAGGTCGTCGATGACACGAACGTCATAGATGACGTCATTGAATATCGAAAAGAACTGGGACATGTGATTGTCAACAAGAGCTTCGCAGAGCGGCGCATATACGCCCGAGAGGGGCTTGTCAGTAAAATTGGCAATTTTTTCAATTCAAGGGCAGATAATTCAAACATGAAAAGTTATCAAAATATTGTTTGCACAACAAGAGACCAAAGAGATTCATTTTGGCTAGTTTGATTAAAATTTAATTCTGGTTGAAACTGTAGAAGTAGCACACAGGAGAAAATGGGCATTTTTGAAAAAATGGGCATTTTTCCTTAAATTCAAGGGCAGATAATTCAAGAACGAAAACAGTTATCTAAATTCCGTAAGCGATGTGCACAACTAGACACCATGGAGATTCATTGTAGCAAGTTTGATCAAATTCTGATCAAAACTGTAGGAGGAGTTGCGCACACAAGAAAATGGGCATTTTTTTAATTCAAGGGCAGATAATTCAAGAACGAAAAGAGTTATCTGAATTCCGTAAGCGAGGTGCACAACTAGACACCATGGAGATTCATTGTGGCAAGTTTGATCAAATTCCGATGAAAACTGTAGGAGGAGTTGCGCACACAAGAAATTGCTAACGGACGGACAGACAGACGGACGGACGGACAGACGGACGGACAGACGGACAGACGGACAGACGGACGAGCGGGGCCATAACATAATACGACCCTTCGGGCGTATAATAACTTGAATTTGGTATCGTAAATTTAGTATCGAAAATTTAAAAGTTCGTTGCTTTCTTGATTGTCATCTGTGAGTTTTTTTTCAATTAGGTAAAAATGGTTTGGTGATATATCTTTTCGGTTATTATATTAACAGTTTTATGCATATTTTACGTTAATTCTATGAGGAAAAGTGCTTTTTTAGTGAAACGGAAATTTCATGTTTTTACTTTTTACACTGGGTACTTCGATAAAGCTGCTTATAACAATGACTTACTGTAAAATATATTGACGACGTTCATTATTTTCGAAGAATAAATATTTGATAGCAATCTTTCAAAAAATAATGACAAAAATCAATTAAAGGGACATTTCATTCCAATTTCATTTTTTAAAGTATGTCTTGATGCCAAGATTGGTTATTCTAATGAGTATAAATACTATTAGTTTTTTGAAGTTGTTGCCAATAAGCGAGAAACACGCATTTTAAGTTGAGACATAATCGATAAATTGCATATAAATCCGAACTGTTGTCCACAACAATTTGTTCAATTTTAACACAAAAATATAAATTTCTCGTAAACGGCGCAATATTTTGGCTTGAAATTTTCAGAAGGAAATATGCTCTTTCAGATAAAAATAAAAGTAAAATTTATGACAAAAAATTCTGAAATGTCACTTTAAAACTATTCCGCTTACCTAACTGTCAAATTATGGTATCGAAAATTCTTCTACACTTGAAAATAAACTAAAAGTGGTAGTTTTTGATAAGCGACGTTATTGGCGGAAGTTTTAAAACGGAAACAAAAAGCTGTAGTTTACCCTACAAACTTTTACACTTTTTACTTATAGGGTCGTTTGGCGACATCACGGAAATTTAAAACATCGACTCAATTTTTGAAATTTTGAAGAATTGCGCTATTCAGTTTTCTTGAAATTTTTACCAAAGTTGTAAAGTTATCTATACTATCGTAAGGACTATGAAAATTACATACGCTACGTTAATTTAATTTCATTTAATTAAATAAACGTTGGCGACAGGGGTTGCGCCTCTAAACTGAATTTGGGCGCAGAACGTATGCCGATGTCCCATGTTTATGTTGGGGGCATTCTAGGAGTTTAAACATTCACCTTATATACATATTTGTGTGCTCGATTTACGTCATTTCAGTGAGATCATTGACATACAATGCAAAATTGTTTTCGCTGTATTTACTATCTAGAGCTCAATTGTGCATTCCATACGAAAAGTATATTATGCCAGAGTACGATGTATCCCAAACGAGATGAATGATGTGAGGTATCCATCAGCCAAAACCTTGATTTTTTTAGAAAAGCGCAGCATTGCCTGTAGTTCTTACTTAGCCACTGAGTGTGTTTCACAAAAGCCTGCGATTTCATACGGAATTTGTTGAAGTATATGGCACTTAAAGGTAAATTAGTCCAAAATAGGCTCGAACTCGTCCGTTGTATCCACCCAAAACATGTGGCCGGTTGCGAGTGGACGCAAACTTCAACGATGTTTGACAAAAATGCATGTTTTTGTGTGTAGTTGTTGGTGGCGGAGCTCGGATAATGAAAATGCGCATATGATAGGCTATGTCTCTTCACCAGAACAACTTGGTAAAACATGGATAATTACCTGAAAACTGATCCCAAGCGGGAGTTGAAAACGCCATTTTCTAGTACAGTGTATCCTTCCCAGACACGTGTTTATACACCCTAGCCTAGCTGGAAATAACCAGACGTTGCTCTATCCCATAAAAAGATATTCCATGGTAAAAATTCAGTTGAAAAGTAGACTATCAACAAGAATTGTTATAATTTTTTCCTTCCAACGGAAGATTCAAGTCTCAGTAAAATAAAATGGGTGGGTACTCTCTGCTTCAAAATTGAATTGAACTTTATTTGAAAGTGATTTCAACATAACACTACGCTGGACTGACAGAAAAATGGTTAACCTGTTGTCAAGTAATATTCTTACTAGATCTATATTCAATAGCTTTATTTTGAAGTTTGACTATGCAAAACTTGCTGGAATGAATCATTTCAGCACCTGCTCCATTGCAATGAATAGGAAGGAAATGTAACCGAAACCCAGATCAAAATTCAACAAGAGTTGTCCGCGGACAACATAGCTCGCCTATACAGGAGCTTGTCACAAAAAGAAAAGTCAAAGCCTGAAAGGTCAAAGGTCAAGGTCACTGGGTCAAAGGTCATAGTCTCAAGGTCAAGGTCATTGTATGAGGTATCCATGTGTGAAATATCAAAGCTCTATCATCAATAGTGCATGATATATTGGCCAGGTTAAAGTTATGAAAAGTAGGTCAAACTCCAAGGTCAAGGTCACTAGGTCAAAGGTCATGGTCTCAAATCAAATGTCTTGTCAAGATGTATCATTGTATAAATATCCAGGCTATATCTCTAATAGTACCTGAGATATAGGGCTAGGCCAGGTTAAAGTTTTTCAAAAGTAGGTCAAACTCCAAGGTCAAGGTCACTAGGTCAAAGTTCATGGTCTCAAATGAAAGGTCTTGTCAAGATGTATCTATGTATGAAATATCAAGGCTGTATCTCTCATAGTACCTGAGATATAGGCCAGGTTAAAGTTTTTCAAAAGTTGGTTCAAACTCCAAGGTCAAGGTCACTAGCTCAAAGGTCATGGTCTCAAATGAAAGTTCTTGTCGAGATGTATCTATGTGTGAAATATCAAGGCTGTTACTGCTGTATCACTAATAGTGTCTGAGATATAGGCCAGGTTTAAGTTTTTCAAAAGTAGGTCAAACTCCAAGGTCAAGGTCACTAGGTCAAAGGTCATGGTCTCAAATGAAAGGTCTTGTCGAGATGTATCTATGTATGAAATATCAAGGCTGTATCTCTAATAGTGCCTGAGATATAGGCCAGGTTAAAGTTTTTCAAGTGAAGACGGGACGGGACAGGGCGCGACGCGACGCCGACACTAGGGCTGTGACATTAGCTCCCCGGACATAAAGTCCCGGCTCGCTAAAAAGGTTTCGGTTACATTATTGCAACTAAAGTGGGTCGGAGCCTTGTTTTGTTACTAGATCTATATTTGACAAGCTGTACTTCTGTGTGTAATTGGGTCTTTTCGTAATTCCGGTAATACAGAGTTGTCGTTCCTGCGGGACGGTATGTTTACTTCCATTTGCCTGTAGGACAAGCGGCAACTTTAATATTTTCATCAAATCAATGAGTAATTAAATGAAAATGATTTTTATTGTAACTTAATAATGGAATCTAATAATACCTCTGCACTTTCCATAATTTTCAAACCATTCGGAGATCTATAACAAAAGAAATCTCCCATAATCCGATGATAGGTTATCATTGAAAATATTTTTCCCCGTGGAGTGCCTCAAATCAGGCCAGTGTCGATTTGTGACGTCATGCCTTTGCGTTACAAACTCTAGTATTATGACGTCATAGAAATGAAAAGAGGGGCAACTTTGGGGAAAAAAAGAAACATGTTTATACATGTACGCAGTGAGCGAGTCTTTCCAAACGAATAATCTGTAATAATTATTGTTTGTAAGAACATTCCACTCCACACGGGTTTTCACTGTCGGAAAACGATTTCTATCGAAAACAGAATAATTGACTGTTAAAGCACAAAACATATTGAGGTAAGAGGCGATATTTCTGACTATCATCGAATTGATTCCTTTTTCTCAATGTTTTTCCAAACAATCTAGATCTACTGAGGTCAAATACGGGACTTTAATATTAAGAAAAAGGTTTAAACATTTGAAGAATTCGTCATTAAATGTGCCGAAAAATATGGTCCTTTCTAAATTAAGTCATGCTAATTGTCAGAATGATTCAGATTTTGCTATTTGTGGGCATCAAAACAAAGAATTGGTTAGGAAAGGGTTAACATAATAAACCATCATTTCAAATTTAATACTTTGAAGCAGACCGTAGACTATGATACGTAGATCTACTAAGAAGAAAAGTTTGGTGTAGATTGCAGAATAAGAAATATTGAGGGAAAAGCAAAGTCAGCATGTTTTTCTTTTCTCTCAAATCTTTGCTATTTCGTTCGAGTAGATCTATGTAATTCATTATTTCCGTTTGTTGTTTACTTAGCGTTCCCAAACAAGGCCTGGTTTTGATGAATATTACTTATATATATAGGAGAAAATACTTTAAAACATTTTGGCAAAATTTAAGAGCATCCTGTTAACCAGCATTTTCTCCTTCTGTCTCAATAGACTAGATCTACTTTGATATGTAAGCGTTTAGTGTGTTGTGACTATGTTGTGATGGGATTTCTCTTTCTTCTCTTCGCTGAGGTTCCTCTATTGGAATCTCCCAACGATCTACGCGGCTCGGCAAATAGGCCTACTGTTTCTCAGACTCGGACCCGTAGGCCCAGGCCAGATACGATGTTTGGTTCTAATTCTTACGACTTATTACACGAATCCAAGCTCTTCTTGTATTTGCCTCTTTCGATAAAGCTTGTGCAGTTCAAAATTTCCAATTCTATCCGCAAAATTATGTCATTTATGAATGCAGTAGCGGTTTATTCCCACTGACAGCGCTTGTTTACATTGACACCGGAAGACGGCATACCGTCCCGCATGACGACAACTCTGTTACGACGGAATTACGAAAATCCGGAATATAGGCTAACGCACATTTTAAAGTAGGTCAAGCACTGCCGGCTCGATATTTTAAATACGTCATCAAGTCGTCACAAACGAAGGGTTCACATTTGTCTTTTCAACATGCATTGGACGGTCAGACTTAGAGTAGTACCAACATTTTTACCCGTCCGCAGGGGTCTCGTTTGTCAAATTTTGGGCCGTTATTGGGCCCCATTCCCAATGGCAAAAAGTATCTTTTTTCCCAATTCTCTGGTGAAAATTCCCAATGAGGACCAAGAATGCCCCATACTTAACATGAAGGGTATGGGCATTTTGGCCAACCCAAAATCTAGGCTGCTAACAGAATTCAGATAACTTCGTTCTTGACTCTATCTGCCCTTGAATTAAAAAAATGCCCCCACGTGTAAGCGCAACTCCTGCAGTATTGATCAGAATTTGATCAATGAATGAATGAGTTTTAAGGCCCGTCGACTGCTAAGGTAATATTGGGCGCACTCACCTTGCCTCACTACAAGATGTATTGGGATATGTATTAGTTACATACATCTAGAGGGGACATGATAAAAATACGATATTCTATACGACAGATAAAATTTTAAGCAAAATAACATACCATGAATAATCCGACGTGAGTACGAAAGGACATGGGCTCCTCCCAGATCAGAGAATACCCATGCCCGAGTCCACCCGACCGGAAAATCCACAGATCATATAAATATATTAAACAAAACTGAAGTAAAACAGATAAAAATGCCATACAGAAGATAGAATAACAACGAGCTATGAATAATCCGACGTGAGCACGAATAGACATGGGCTTCTCCCAGATCAGAGAACACCCATGTCCGAGTCCACCGGCCGGAAAATCAAATCAATAACAATGCACCTCGTCGAATAATCCGACGTGAGCACGAATGGACATGGGCTCCTCCCAGATCAGAGGTCACCCATGTCCGAGTCCACCCGACCGGAAAATTCAAAGGGCATATAACCTATTAAAAATAACTGAAGTATAAATGATAAAAAATACCATACGAAATATTGTATAACAATGTACCATGAATAATCCGACGTGAGCACGAATAGACATGGGCTCCTCCCAGATCAGAGAACACCCATGATGTCCGAGTCCACTCGACCGGTAAATCCATAGAATATATAAAATATCACAGAGTAAACATCATACTCAAATCTTTTTAAAGAGATTACACTCTTTAAGAAAGTAAAAAAATTGATTCAGGCCTAACAGTATCAAATAATGTCTCTAAACTGTTAGCGTTGAAATGAATGTGTCTAATGCTGGCTAAATCCACACAATCAATGAGGAAATGCTGGACAGTCAGCTCCTCGTTACAAGGAATACAATGAGGGTTTTCCTCGTTCATTAATAGGTGCGAATGGGTCAAACATATGTGCCCGATTCGCAGTCGTGCCAAAACTAACTCCTCGCGGCGGTCAGATCGAAGACCTGGCAGCCATTCACCAAGTGCTGGTTTAATACTAAACATTTTATATTGGTGATTAGCCTCGTCGCTCCAACAATTTTGCCATACATTTTGAATAAAACTATCAGTGGTTTAAAATCAGTAAAAGGGACTTTAAAAGGTAAAATATCTACCTAGTGACAACGCCTCCTTGGAAGCTTTGTCTGCCTCTTCGTTGCCACGTAGACCGCAATGGCTTGGAAGCCAGCAAAAGTCAATATCAGTATCTTCATCAGAAGGATATAAACCAGAAAGCTTCTCAAGAAGCTTCACAATAATGTGGTTGTCCGTTTTTTCGTTGTCGGGCGCTTGCATACAGGACAAAGAGTCTGTAAAAATAATGCAGCGCCAATAGCCATTTTCAATGATGTGCTCGAGCGCAAGGTCAATAGTCTTGAGCTCGGCAGAGAAAATGAACGAGTTATCGGGCAAACGATACTGATATTTGAAGCCATCTAAAATAGCAGCAGAAGCAACTTTTTCTTCGCTTTTAGAACCATCGATATAAATTTGTAAATGAATCATATGTTTTTAGCTCACCTGAGCACGAAGTGCTCAAGGTGAGCTATTGTGGTCGCTTTTTGTCCGTCGTCCGTCCGTCCGTCTGTCCACAATTTGTTGTTACCACTCTAGCATCCAGAAATATTGACCAATCTTGATTAAACTTTGTCAAAACATGTATGGCCATAAGTTCTCGGACGAGTTCGATTTTGGGTCAGATCGGACCAGGAAGTCCGGAGTTATGTGCCCCTGAATATCAAAAATAGCTAGTTTAGACCTTGTTACCACTCTAGCATCTACAAGTATTGACCAATCTTGATAAAACTTGGTTAAAACATGTATGACCATAAATTCTTGGACAAGTTCGATTTTGGGTCAGATCGGATCAGGAAGTCAGGAGTTATGTGCCCTTGAATATCAAAAATAGCTAGTTTCGACTTTGTTACCACCCTAGCATCTACAAATATTGACTAATGAAGACAAAACTTTGCCACAATATTAGTAACCTTAAGATCTTGGATGAGTTTGATTTTCAGTGTCATCGGAGCAGGAAGTCCGGAGTTATGTGCCCTTGAACGTCAGAAATGGCTAGTTTTGACTTTGTTACCACTCTAGTATCTACAAATATTGACCAATTTTAAACAAACTTGGTCAAAATATGTATGACTATAAGTTCTCAGATGAGTTCGATTTTGAGTCAGATCGAACCAGGAAGTCCGGAGTTATGTGCCCTTGAATGTCAAAAATGGCTAGTTTTGACTTTGTTACCACTCTAGCATCTACAAATATTGACCAATCAAGACAAAACCTTGCCATAATGTTGGTTACTATAAGATCTTGGATGACTTCTATTTTCAGTGTGATAGGAGCAGGAAGTCTGGAGTTATGTGCCCTTGAATTTGACAAAATTGATGTTTTCGACTTTGTTTACACTGTAGCATCTACATTTATTGACTAATCAAGACAAAACTTGGCCACAATGTTGGTGATCATACGATCCTTGATGAGTTAAATTTTCAGCTTGATTTGGCCAGAAAATCAAGAGTTATTGGCCCTTAAATTTCATAAAATTACCGTTTTCGACTTTTTTTTCTCTCTAACAAACAAATATGGACCAGTCATTATCAAGACACAACTTCGTCGCAATGTTGGTGACCATAATATCTTAAATGTTTTAATTTGTCAGATTGATTGGACTAAAAAATCAGAGTTGTGTGCCCTTGACGGTTACAAAATTGCCGTTTTCGACTTTGTTTTCTCTCAAACAGCAATAAATATTAACTAATAAAACAAAACTTTAATATTGATGAGAATTTCTTTATCAGAACAGAGTTAAATGTGCCCTTTACTGTGACAAAATAGTTGTTTTCTTCCACTTTGTTTTTACTGTAACAGCTACAAATATTGATCATTCAAGATTATGAAAGCATTTTTTAGCTGGATCATAATCTCGCATCTTAAATTATGTGCTCTTGAACTTGACAACATTGGGACTTTCATTCTATCTAGGTGCAGGTGAGCGATTAAGGACCATCATGGTCCTCTTGTTCTTGTACTTCAAGGAATTTATTTTTAAATACTACAGGATCCGTTTCCGACTTTTTCGTTGAAGCAAGATCATAAATGAAGGTGGGACTTCTGGACGTCCACAAAGGTACGTTTGGAACTTTATGTTCGGCCACGTCATCTTGATCGAAATTTAGAGAGTTTACATCTGCCTTACAACGTAAACTGAAAGGAGGTATAATTGATTCCTTCTTATTAAATTCCTCTTCATAAAGAGGTTCAAAAACAACGTCATTTGTAGGATTATCTGGATTAGATTTAAGTTTCAAATAATAATCCATTGATAATTTCTTTCTACGTAAATTCAAAGATGGTTCATTTGCTTCCACATAGAGACTGTTAATTGGCGATGTTTTAAATGCGCCCAACGCAATACGTAAACCTTGATTATGAATAGAATCAAGCTTGCGCAAGTAGGATTGACGGGCAGATCCGTAAACAACACAACCATAGTCTAATTTAGATCTCACAAGAGATCTATAAAGGCGTCATAAAACTTTTTGTCTGCTTCCCAGTCCATACTGGAGACGACACGTAAAAGAATTAGAGCTTTCTTACATTTATTGCTCAAATATTCAATGTGCGGGATGAACGATAATTTAGAGTCAAATAGCAGACCCAGGAACTTAAATTCTGGGACAACTTTGATTCGAATCCCGTCCAGAGTGAGTTCTGGATCGGGATGGAGTTTTCTCGATTTACAGAAGTGCATACATTTTGTCTTGGTTTTAGAATCTGAAAATTTAAAACCATTTTCATTCGACCATTTACTCAGGTTGTTTAAAACATGTTGTAACTGTCGTTCGATGGTATGCATGTGTCTTGATTGGTAGCAAATACAGAAGTCATCAACGTAAAGGAAATATTCAATACAAGGACAAGTTGCTTTTATAATATTATTGATTTTAAAGGGCGACGGTAACAGATGGTCTAATTGCAAAAAATGAATTTTTTTGAAAAAATATGCAAAACTTTTGTGTTGACCACCTCGGGATGGTTAATAATATACGATTCAGACAGAGAATGAGCCGAAATTACAAGACAGATAGCTGAATTTAGGGAGAATCCAAGCCTAAATTCAACCCCATCACTGATGGGGTTAGAATTATTTTTAAATTGTTGCGCATGCGCATACAGCGCGGACCATGATTCAAACGAGATTCATACTTAAATTTCAATATGACGTCATCATGTATGTTGTGACGTCATTTAAGAAAGTCGCATGTCCTACTGTTTTGACCTACTTTCGACATCGCTTCATCAATTTGGTATCAAATTGCGAAAAAATTAGTCGTTGCTTCAATAGTTTCTCGTAATCATTTAATCAGGTCATATAAAGCTTAAAAAGTGTACATTTCGTTTGTATTTGACAATTTTTGGGTCCAAATTTGGGAAATAGTAGCTTTAATACTAAAGAGTGTAACCGAAAGAATAGAGCCCTGGGGGACACCCATCTCCTGTTCGTGAGGATCAGAGAGCGTATCACCAACCCTGACTCTAAATTGCCGTTCGTCCAAAAATGCAGAAATGAAATAAGCAAGGCGACCTCGTACACCGACATTATAGAGGTCATTCATAATGCCATACTTCCGTGTCATAAGAACTCTCGAGATCAAAAAAGACGGAAACAACATGTTCTTTTTTTAGCTCACCTGAGCACGAAGTGCTCAAGGTTAGCTATTGTGGTCGCTTTTTGTCCGTCTGCGTCCGTCCGTCCGTCTGTTCACATTTTGTTGTTACCACTCTAGCATCCACAAATATTGACCAATCTTAACCAAATTTAGTCAAAACATGTATGACCATAAGTTCTCGGATGATTTTGATTTTGAGTCAGATCGGACTAGGAAGTCTAGAGTTATATGCCCTTGAACGTCAAAAATGGCTAGTTTTGACTGTTACCACTCTAGCATCTACAAATATTGACCAATCTTGACCAAACTTGGTCAAAACATGTATGACAATAAGTTTTTGGATGAGTTCGATTTTGGGTCAGATCGGATCAGGAAGTCCGGAGTTATGTGCCCTTGAATATAAAAAATCGCTAGTTTTGACCTTGTCACCACTCTAGAGAGCATTTACAAATATAAACCAATCTTGACCAAACTTGGTCTAAACATGTATGACAATAAGCTCTCGGACGAGTTTGATTTTGGGTCAGATTGGATCAGGAAGTCCGGAGTTATGCGCCCTTGAATATCAAAAATTGCTAGTTTCGACTTTGTTACCACTCTAGCATCTACAAATATTGACCAATCAAGACAAAACTTGGCTAGAATGTTGGTAAACATACAATAATAAATGATTTTGATTTTCACTGTCATCGAAGTAGGAAGTCTTGAGTTATGTGCCCTTGAATTTGATAAATTTGCCGTTTTCGACTTTGTTTACACTTAAGCATCTACATTTATCGACCAATCAAGACAAAACTTGGCAACAGTGTTGGTAACCATGAGATGCTGAATGAGTTAAATTTTCAGCTTATTAGAGTTATTGGCCCTTGAATTTCACAAAATTGCCGTTTTCGACTTTATTTTCACTCTAGAAAACACAAATATTGACCAATCAAGACACAACTTGGTCACAATGTTGTGACCATGAGATCTTATATGATTTCATTTTTCATATTGATCAGACTAGAAAAAAACATAGTTCTGTGCCCTTGATGGTAACAAAATTGCCGATTTCGTTTTTAATTTCACTCAATCAGCAATAAATATTGACCAATCAAAAAACAACTTTGACATAAGGTTGATGAGAATATCATTATCAGAACAGAGTTATGTACCCTGGATAATGACAAAATTGATTTTTTATCGACTTGTTTTTCACTTTAACAGCCACAAATATTGATCGTTCAAGATTAAGAATGCTGTTTTCAGCAGGATCATAATCTCGCATCTTAAGATTTGTGTTCTTGTCTTAGAGATACCTAGGTCATGTAAAAAGTGGGTCTTGTTCTGCATGGAGAAAGTTTCAAACTTCTATCAGGTGAGCGATCCAGGGCCGTCTTGGCCCTCTTGTTTTATAAAAGCTTCTCTTATAAATGTTTCGAAGCGAACTAAATGGTCAAGAGCGCTTCTCTGCTTACGAAAGCCACTTTGGGCTGACGTAATAAGTTTATTCTTCTCAAGGAACCATACAGGACGGCCATTGACCATTCTTTCCATGGTTTTAAAAACATAACTCGTTAAAAGGGCTCGTGCTAGGTTTTTATGCTTCCGAGCTGTTCGGGAACTCATATTTGTGCAAGGAAAAACAATTTGCAATGCATAAAAACCTCAATCACGTCGAATAACCATCTTTCCTTTGCTATAGATAAATCCTTTACAAGCGTGTATAGAAATTCTACTTTTACTTCAAAACGAGACAAGGTCAAGGTCAACGAGACACACCTCCGCGGTATTAACACACCGTACAATCGGCTGTGTCGATGACTGTGACCTTATTTGCCAATCTCCGAGCAGAGTTGTCGTTCGCTACTCTCACATACATCTCTGCAACGGGCTGACGCCATGTTTGACAAGAATCTTGTCAAACCGAGGAAAACGTGTATTATTGCTGTTTAACTGTTTCATGTGTAACATAATGAAGTAGACAGAGAAATTATGATTCCGGGTATATTAGAAAGGCATTATAACTGATAAATTTACCCATATACAATGGAACTATTTTCTCAAGCCTCCTCACCAATATCAATGAATTTGTGCTAAAAATAGACTCGATTTAATGTTTTGTTTTTATAAACCGTCGGTGTTGTTATAAAATCTCGTATCTACGGCTTGAATCAAGCCCTTGTTGCGAGATTTTATAACAACACTTACGAAATACTATTGTTTGTCCAAAATTACGTCACGGTTAGCTGGATAAAATCGTTCCCTATCACGATGAAATGTAACGAAAAATTACTGCGCCCTTGAATGAATGACATCAATTTAAAAAATTAAAATTGTTATCGTTGGAAAATGATACTAAATTTTAATCAACGTGAAGTGTGATATATTTTGGACTTCGGAAAAGAAAAAATATTTGTTATTGCCATTTTGATGTGATATAAAGTGACGTAATCTAGCAGATGATGACGCAATACCCTCTGAGCCAACTACAGAGGTGAATGTTATGAATGAACCGTGTGCAAGAGAGTGCTTATTTGCGAGGGATACGTGAAAATGTTTATTTTGTACAAGCACTGAACATTATTACGCGTATTTATCAACTATAGAATACCAAAGATCCTTTCGTTTATTTATAAAAGTAAATTCATTTGACCTAACATGCACATGACATCAGATGCCGAATCTGTCTTCTCAAACTTTCGGCGCCATTTGCATTTTCGACAGCCTAGCTCGTCCCCCTTTAAGGCTATTGGTCGGTAATTAGAAGGATTATCTGAATCTTTACCAGGTTTGGGAACTGGAATGACAATAGCTTCCCGCCACGAGGCTTGAAGTACTCACGTTTTCCAAACACTGTTAAAGATATCGAGTAAACACTGAAGGGATTGGTGCGGTAAATGCTTCAGAAACTGATAGTGGAATGGATATCATCACATCCAACTGCAGTATCATGGCATTTCTTAAGGGCTGTTTTTAGCTCCTTAAGAGTGAATTCTTTATTATAATGCTCTGTATTTTTAGACTTAAAACTCAATTTAAACTTTTCTTTTTGTTCTTGATGTTTTTGAAATTCTGGGGAATAATAAGAAGAGGATTTCTTGGCAAAAGTATCTGCTAAAACATTTGCGATGTCTGGCTTAGATGAAACAACGCCATCATCAGTATTCAAATGCCCAACACTGAGCGATGAATTTTGCCACTAATTTTCCGCACCGTATCCCAAGTCTTTTTGACAGACGATCTAGAATTTAATCTAGATACATACTGTCTCCAAGATGTACGTTTACTGCGTTTAATAATGGTGCGCAGTGCTCTCGCACGCGCAACTTTAAACTTTATAAGATTTTCCTTAGTCGGCCTTAGATCAAACCACGGCTTATTTGGGTGTTTAGGATTTTTAGACGTTCTCGGAATTGCCTTTTCTGCAGATGCATATAATAGAGAAGTAAATAATTCTGCAGGATTCTCACAATCTTCAAAAGTTTGAGGTGTAATGGACTGTTCACATACAGTTTTGAACAAGCCCCAGTTTGCTCTATGGAGTTTCCAACGTTGTGGCCGCTCATGTACTGATGGTCCAATATCCGATTCAAGAATCGGAAAATGGTCACTACCGTGCAGGTCATCGTCAACTTTCCATTTAAAATCTGGAAAAAATTGAGGACTGCAAACTGTCAAGTCTAAAGATGAATATGAACCAGTAGCAGGATGATGATAAGTCGAAACTTATCGTTTAGAAGAGAGAGATCATGCCTTGAAATGGAGTCTTCAACAATCTGACATAACCCTTATTGTCTGTGTTTGAACACGTATGATGAGAGTTAAAATCTACCATTAATATAAAAGGTTTGGGTAACTGATCAATCAGACGATCTAGTTTCCTGCTGTCAACAGGGAAACTAGGCGGAAGATAAATTGAACAAGGGGTTACTGTTTTGTTTAGTGAAATACTAACAGCTACTGCTTGCAAAGTAGTGTCAAGCTGTACAGGACGATGTGGAACATTGTTGTTTACAATGATACCAACACCTCCTGAAGCTCTTTCACTTACCGTAAAATTTTTGAAATAACAAGAATGATATTTAAAAGTAAACTTGTCGGTATCTTTAAGAAAAGTTTCTTGTATGCAGACTGCTACTGGGTTTTCCTTCGAGACTAATAAATTTAGTTCTTCGAAATTAGATTTGATGCTGCGGCAATTCCATTGAATAATTGTGTTCGCCATGATAGACAATAAAAATATTAGTAAACCACATATAAATGGAAGTCTGATAAAATTCATTTTTTACTATTGTTCAACTTTATAATTGTGTTTCCTTGCTTATTCTTGTTGGAATCTGCATAGGTAAAATCACCCGTCACCATTTCTTCATCAAGACAATGGTAGCGGTTGAACTGTTTAATGGGATCCTCGGATCCTTTAGGTTGGCGATCCGAGATCACCGTTTTTGAAGGCTTAGACCTTCGATTATGATTCATAGTTTCATTGCTAGTACTACATTTAGCTTTTGAGGTTGGATCACATGACTGTTTGTCTTTAATTGCTGTAGGAGTAGAGTATGATGGTACATTAAGTTTTGGAGTTTTCACTTCACTAGGGTTAGGAGGTTGATTATTTGTATTCGAGGAGGAAGGAGATTGTAGTTTTGTTGTTGGAAATAGCTTTGCGACCTCCTCTTTCTTTTCTGGAAAGAGAACACATAACTTTTCAAACAAATCTTTACAGTTTGAGCACTCATTTTCGGGTTTGTTAGTATCTTTAGTAGCTTGAGCATATGAATTTAGATTATTTCTAGTTTCAACTATCTTTCTGATTCAAAGATGGAAAGTCCTTCTCTGTATTTGACAGTGACAATTTCTTTTTCCTTCTTCCAATGTGGACGTACACGAGAAGTCGACGAATGGGAACTTCGGCAGTTAACGCACTTTAGAGAATTCTCGCATTCGTCGATGTCATGGGATTCAGCAGAGTCGCCACATTGACGCCAAAGCTGATCCTCATTGCATCTTTTCTCGTGATGGCCAAATTTGAAACACCTATAAAATTGCAAGGGATTAGGAATGTATGTATCAACTGTCACTCTTAGATACCCTACTTTTAAAGTTTTAGGGAGGATTGAAGAGTTAAAAGTTAGAACGATAGTATTTGTGTTTTTTTTGATACCATTTGTGAAAATATTAATTCTTCTAGCTGCTGTTACATGTTGTGGTCCAAGTTCATTAACAATCTCATCCTCAGACACTCCCTGAAGGAATGAGTCCTTTTGATGTGTTAAGAGTGCCATGTTCAGTGCATTTAGCTGGGACATCGAAAAACTTTTTAATTTTCAACAGACAGAGTGATTTTTCTTTTCAACCTCAACTAAAAGTCCTCCAGATTGCAATTTCTTCATGGATTTCGGCTCACCGGCATACGCAAGAATACACTTATTGATCACAAAAGGTGATAGTTTGGTCAAAGGCCTTTTTTCATCAGTAGATTCAATGAGAAGAAATCTTGCAAAATGCTGGTTACTCGATCGTGTGTCCGTGTCTGAATCTAATTCCGTGTGCGTTCTCTTTAAAGTTTTAGAATCCATGGTTAAAATTTAAAATTTCATCATCTGAGTCCCACAACCCACCACGGAGTCCAAGGGGACGTGGAAATGGAGCGGATATCCAGCTCCCCATGCCAGGGGTACTCAGATGGTATACTCAAGCCGGCCAACTAACGAATTCGGCACAGAGATACATGATATAGCTCTGCGAACAGAAATTCACCATGCAAATCAATTCCGAACAAGACATTTAATCAACTTAATTAGCCCATGAGCCTATATAGACTTGAGCAACATTACGCAACATTACGGTGGTATTAAAATGACAATGAAAAGTGCGACAAATGCACATATAACATTGCAACAAAACATTAGTGAGGTTTGTATACTAGTGATCTATGCTCAGGCTAAAGCGACCAGCCGATTGCCTAGACCGGGCCCATCTAAGCTCCCGTTAACACCGAAGCCGAGGCCAAAGCCAGCGTGTTGGGAAGCTGGAGAGCCCTGGGCTTCCCTCAACTGATCCGGATCCCTTTTCCGATTTACGAGTATCCACTCACGGCCAACAAGCGGGTCCGCACTTATAACAGACAGACTGTCCTTTGCATGGGGTCTTACCATTTGCTTCAGGACAGGGCAGCCGGGATATTTCTAATCCCTCTCCACAGCTGGGCGTAAGAATTTGATCAAACTTGAGACAATGAATCTCCATGGTGTCTAGTTCTGCAAACCGTTTACGGAATTCAGATAACTTTTCGTTTTTATACACCCGAAGGGTCGTATTATGTTATGGCCCCGCTCGTCTGTCTGTCTGTCCGTCCGTCTGTCTGTCCGTCCGTTAGCAATTTCTTGTGTGCGCAACTCCTACAGTTTTGATCAGAATTCGATCAAACTTGATACAGTGAATCTCCATGGTGTCTAATTGTGCACATCGCTTACGGTATTCAATTAACTATTTTCATTCTTGAATTATCTGCCATTGAATTTAAAAAATGCCCATATTCTTGTGTGCGCAACTCCTCCTTGAATTTAAGAAACAAGAGGGTCATTGGCCATGAAGCGCTCACATGATATAAAGACATTTTGTATACCAATTTTCATGTTGATTGGACAAAAATGTGACCTCTAGGGTGCACACAAGGTTTAATTACATGGGTGAAAGGTTTCAGGCATATGCCTGTGTAATTAAGATTTGACCTCGTGACCTAGAATTGATCAAGACAATCATTCAGGTTGTTTGGGCAAAAAATGTGGCCTATTGAGTGCACAAGGTTTTACATGGTATCTAGTTGTGCACACCGCTTACGGTGCACACAAGGTTTTACAAAGATTTTACCTCATGTCCTAGTTTAAGACCCCAGATGACCAAATTTCGATCTTGTCTGAGAATTGATCAAGACAATCATTCTGATCAATATTCACGTTGATTGGGTCAAAAATGTGACCTCTAGAATTCACACAAGGGTTTTCTAAGATTTGATCCCATGACCTAGTTTTTGACCCCAGATGACCCAATTTCAAACTTGTCCGAGATTTCATCAAGGCAATCATTCTGAGCAAATTTCAGGTTGATTGGGCAAAAAATGTGGCCTCTAGAGTGCACACAAGGTTTTTCTAAGATTTGAACCCGTGACATAGTTTTTGACCCAAGATAACCCAATTTCAAATTTGTCCGAGATTTTATCAAGACAATCATTCTGATCAAATTTCAGGTTGATTGGGCAAAAAATGTGGCCTCTAGAGTGCACACAAGGTTTTTCTAAGATTTGACCCCGTGACCTAGTTTTTTACCCCAGATGACCCAATTTCGAACTTGTTAGAGATTTCATCAAGACAATTATTCTTAGCATATATCAGGTTTATTGGACAAAAAATGTGGCCTCTAGGTGCACACAAGGTTTTACAAAGATTTTACCTCATTACCTAGTTTATGACCCCAGACGACCCAATTTCGAACTTGTCCGAGAATCGATTAAGACAATCATTCTGAGCAAATTTCAGGTTGATTGGGCAAAAAATGTGGCCTCTAGAGTGCACACAAGGTTTTTCTAAGATTTGACCCCGTGACCTAGTTTTTGACCCCAGATGACCCAATTTCGAACTTGTGCGAGATTTCATGAATACAATCATTCTGATCAGAGTTATGGTTGATTGGGCAAAAAAGTGGCCTCTAGAGACTGAGTGCACACAAGGTTTTTCTAAGATTTGACCCCGTGACCTAGTTTTTGACCCCAGATGAACCATTTTCGAACTTGTCAGAGATTTCATCAAAACAATCATTCTACAAAATGTGGCCTCTAGCAGAGCTCCAGATAAGGTGCGTGATTGCATAATTACGCATGCAAATATGCAAGAAACGCATTTCAAAGCCAACTGTGTGCGTCGCCAGACGCATTCAATGTTCAAGTAACGCATTTCGAACAATCGAGAGCGGTTGAAAGTTACTGATTTCGTGCTAACGCATTCAAATTGTTTCTAATTGTTAAAATAAAATCCCGTTATCTGTCACTGGATGTTTACAAATCACAACCATTTCGATGCCGGTGCCGTGTAGAATAATATAGAATAGAATTTAGCAAATCTTACGGGTTGCCAAATCTTACGAAATCTTTACTATACGACACCGCATTGTTTTGTTTAGGCCTACGTTTGCAAGGTCTGTTGTATCGCAAAGTTAACCATGTCCAGAAGAAAACGTAAAATCATGTCAGAATCTTACATTTTTTCAAGCCAAGCAGGGAGGATACAGCTGCATCTATAGTATTATTCGAGTTTTGTTTTAACCTGTCATTAAAACGGCCGCTCATTATACCCGAAAACATCACAATAGTGACATTTACTGTTTTAATGAATAGTTCATTGTGTTTTACTACCTTATTTAGACTTCCAACATTTATTTGATAGTTCCATAGTAGCGAAATCACTCATTTTGAATACTTTGTTGTATTTTAGAGAGTGAATCACGTTTTTGATGTTCAAAGTAGGTAGTGATCACTCTTTTACCTTAAAAATTATCTGGAGCTCTGCTCTAGAGTGCACACAAGGGTTTTCTAAGATTTGATCCCATGACCTAGTTTTTGACTCCAGATGACCCAATTTCAAACTTGTCCGAGATTTTATCAAGGCAATCATTCTGAGCAAATTTCAGGTTGATTTGGCAAAAAATGTGGCCTCTGGAGTGCACACAAGGTTTTTCTAAGATTTTACCCCGTGACCTAGTTTTTGACCCCAGATGACCCAATTTCGAACTTGTCAGAGATTTCATCAAAACAATCATTCTGAGCAATTTTCAGGTTGATTGGGCTAAAAAATGTGGCCTCTAGAATGCACACAAGGTTTTTCTAAGATTTGATCCCATGACCTAGTTTTTGACTCCAGATGACCCAATTTCAAACTTGTCCGAGATTTCATCAAGGCAATCATTCTGAGCAAATTTCAGGTTGATCTGGCAAAAAATGTGGCCTCTAGAGTGCACACAAGGTTTTTCTAAGATTTTACCCCGTGACCTAGTTTTTGACCCAAGATGACCCAATTTCAAATTTGTTCGAGATTTTATCAAGGCAATCATTCTGAGCAAATTTCAGGTTGATTTGGCAAAAAATATGGCCTCTGGAGTGCACACAAGGTTTTTCTAAGATTTGACCCCGTTACCTACTTTTTGACCCAAGATGACCCAATTTCGAACTTGTCAGGGATTTCATCAAAACAATCATTCTGAGCAATTTTCAGGTTGATTGGGCTAAAAAATGTGGCCTCTAGAGTGCATACAAGGTTTTTCTAAGATTTGATCCCATGACCTAGTTTTTGACTCCAGATGACCCAATTTCAAACTTGTCCGAGATTTCATCAAGGCAATCATTCTGAGCAAATTTCAGGTTGATCTGGCAAAAAATGTGGCCTCTAGAGTGCACACAAGGTTTTTCTAAGATTTTACCCCGTGACCTAGTTTTTTACCCAAGATGACCCAATTTCAAATTTGTCCGAGATTTTATCAAGGCAATCATTCTGAGCAAATTTCAGGTTGATTTGGCAAAAAATGTGGCCTCTGGAGTGCACACAAGGTTTTTCTAAGATTTGACCCCGTTACCTACTTTTTGACCCAAGATGACCCAATTTCGAACTTGTCAGGGATTTCATCAAAACAATCATTCTGAGCAATTTTCAGGTTGATTGGGCTAAAAAATGTGGCCTCTAGAGTGCAAACAAGGTTTTTCTAAGATTTGATCCCATGACCTAGTTTTTGACTCCAGATGTCCCAATTTCAAACTTGTCCGAGATTTTATCAAGACGATCATTCTGATCAATTTTCAGCTTGATTGGGCAAAAAATGTGGCCTCTAGAGTGCACACAAGATTTTTCGAAGATTTGACCCCGTGACCTAGTTTTTGACCCCAGATGACCCAATTTCGAACTTGTCAGAGATTTCATCAAAACAATCATTCTGAGCAATTTTCAGGTTGATTGGGCAAAAAAATGTGGCCTCTA
Source organism: Fragum sueziense (assembly GCA_963680895.1). Classification (NCBI taxonomy): domain Eukaryota; kingdom Metazoa; phylum Mollusca; class Bivalvia; order Cardiida; family Cardiidae; genus Fragum; species Fragum sueziense. The sequence goes on from OY804597.1 coordinate 13,122,368, forward strand.
GAGTGCACACAAGGGTTTTCTAAGATTTGATCCCATGACCTAGTTTTTGACTCCAGATGACCCAATTTCAAACTTGTCCGAGATTTCATCAAGGCAATCATTTCTGAGCAAATTTCAGGTTGATTTGGCGAAAAATGTGGCCTCTAGAGTGCACAAAAGGTTTTTCTAAGATTTGACCCCGTGACCTAGTTTTTGACCCCAGATGACCCAATTTCGCACTTGTCCGAGATTTGATCAAGACAATCATTCTGATCAATTTTCAGGTTGATTAGGCAAAAAATGTGGCCTCTAGAGTGCACACAAGGTTTTTCTAAGATTTGACCCAGTGACCTAGTTTTTTTTATTCCAGATGACCCAATTTCAAACTTGCCGGAGATTTCATCAAGACAAACATTCTGAGAAAATTTCAGGTTGATTGGGCAAAAAATGTGGCCTCTAGAGTGCACATAGGGTTTTTCTAAGATTTGACCCCGTGACCTAGTTTTTGACCCCAGATGACCCAATTTTGAACTTGTCCGAGATTTTATCAAGATGATCATTCTGACAAAATTTCAAGTTGATAGGACAAAAACTTTGGTCTCTAGAGTGCACACAAGGCAAAGTTTGACGGACGACACACGGCGGACGCCGGACACAGCGGTATCACAATAGCTCAACATGAGCACATTCGTGCTCAGGTGAGCGAACAATGACCATTTTCAAAAATGTCCATTTTCTTCTGTGCGCAACTCCTACAGTTTCAACCAGAATTTAATCAATCTAGTCACAATGAATCTCTATGGTGTCTTGTTGTGCAAACAAAATTTTGATAACTTTTCATTTTGAATTATCTACCCTTGAATCGAAAAAATGGCCAATTTTACCTACAAGCCCCTCTCGCGCGTATATGCGCCGCTCTGCGAAGCTCTTGTTGCAATAACTGTTTTCGTTTTTGCATTATCCCTTGAATTTTAGGAAAATGCCCTGTTTCTCGTGTGCGCAACTCCTACAGTTTCAACCAGAATTTAATCAAACTAGCCACAATGAATCTGTAAGAGGTCTGGTTGTGCAAACAAAATTTTGATAACATTTTATGTTTGAATTGAAAAAATGGCCAATTTTACTGACAAGCCCCTCTCGGGCGTATACGCGACGCTCAGCTCTGTGAAGCTCTTGTTTTCTATCTTACCCGCTAGCCACTCCAGTGTCCAAAATATAAAAGCTTCCTGTGAAATTATAGATATGGTTGGGTTTTCTCTCAATGTTCTATTGATATATCCAAAAACTGTCTCTTAAAAACGTGTTACTATTCGGCACATAATTTTTATATTGGGCCAAATAAAATTATGTGTGGTTCAGGTTACGTGCTGAATAAAAATAGGGTAGGTAGGTAGGCATTTTTTATACCAGCAGAATTCATGTCTACTTTGTCGTAAGAAATTAGCCTTTATGACTTTATATCAAAAGCAAAGGTTCAGACTAGCCTGTGCATTTGCTCATTCCTGTTTGAGCCTTTGTTTTTCACTCAAGTCATCTTTGCATCAATAAAAAACTTAAGCTTTAAAAAGAAAGTTACGTCTCTACCTATAAGCTTTGAAGCAAGCCCACTGGAAGAAAGAGGGTCCCCGTAACCCATTATCACACAATGACTCTGTTTGACTCCCTACAAAATATTGGCTTTGAAAAGCATTGTGGAAAATGAAAAAAATGCTTGTGATAACTTTCACCAAGTTCTACATTTACCACAATGTTTTCTTATCAAAGACCGATAAAGTAAAATTGTATTCACTTTGAATTGTCGTCTGTAACATCCTTGAATTTGGACCAATCCAAAATTTTGCCGTTTGGTAATGGGTTAAAAGATATTTTCTTATGATAAGCTACAGATGTTTGTTAGACAATAAACCACTTCAACAGAATGATAACATATTTGTTTTCTTTCTCAGGCCCATGTTTCTCAAATTTTTTGCCAATTACGTGTTGGTAATATCGCAAACGTGTTACATACCATTAAAGACCCGACGCAAATGCTATGATTTAATGATGAAGTCCAGCTTCAACTTGGTAGAAGCATCTGTAAGAATCTGTCAGTTGTTGTCTCCCGAGTTGAATCTGAATTTTCTGTCTCTATAAAACAGGACACAACAACAATTTTAACAAAAGAAAGAAAAAAAGTTAAACCGTTTCCAAAACGACAAAATATTAGGGTGCAAAAAGTTTAAAGCTGCTGCATATGACAATTTGGACATTTATTAAATTGGATTGCTGCATAATGTAAGCCAGGACAATATTGAGGCAAAGGGAGAAAATGCCGATTTTCTTGTTTTGCCCCAATGTTTCCCCTAGCCTTTTCTTAGTATATATGTATTAGGGACGTCTAAACCAGGTATTGTTTGGGATAATGTTAAATTAAAAGTTTAAGTTTAATATGACAGAAGTGATTCTAGCAAAGTTTTAGATGTCATCTTTTTGGGTTGACTTCTGAAGAGTAACGTTTTATAGGTAGATATCTAAATTATGATCCAATTCTATCGTTGCTTTTAATTAAATGGTTCCAAAACCGCTAAAGATATGTTTGGTCAGAAAGCAAAGCTGCTGACAATGAAAAAACGGTAGAAAGCAAAGCTGCTGACAATGAAAAAACGGATATTGGTACAGGCAAGATTTATGTACAAAATAGTCATTAAGTAAAAAAAAAATGAGGCAAGGGGGAAATGCAGGTTGACCATTCGAAATGATATTTCTTAATATTAAACCAGGTCCCTTTAAACACCTTGGGTTATATCATGTGATACATTGATTTCAGAAAATCTTCAACAATTTTGATAAATATAGGACCGATTTGAATTCGGTTTAACGCAGAAAAGACAGACGTCGCACATTAGATGGACATGGTGAATTTCTTGATAGTCAGCTAATAAAAAAATATTGAAGATCAACCAAAATATTGGTTGATCTTCAATAACATTTTGATCGGCTGATTTTTTTTTAAAAAAAAATTCAACACACCAAGCTTGTTCCTGGTATTTTCCAACCTCAGATTCAAACCGAATTTAAATTGTTCAAGTATTAACAATCATATTAGTAATTTTCTGAAATTATTAGTCACATGATTATCCACCATGTTTAAAGAACAAAAATACATGTACTGCGTCATGTTAATATGACCGAGTCAAAACAACAACTTATAATTTCCCGCCATTTTGTGTGGAGTTTTCTTTTTGCCGAGCGGTCGCTTTATAATTTGGGTTTTAACGTCTTTTCTACATCCAGCACATAATGGCAGACTGTTTGGTACTGCTCTTTAAGGTGAGTATCTGTAGCCGTCTCCTCATTGCCGCAATATCACAAAGGTCTTTCCGACCTAGGTCAGAACCATAATACGCCGGGATCTCAACAGGCAAAATACATCGAAGGTTTGGTCTAAAACACATGCTTTGCTTTAAATTCCCTGATACTGATTGCTGAAAAAGTGTAGAACCACAAGAATACTCAAACTCACTCAGTGTAACAGCCAAAAGAACTTTCTGCCATTCACTAAATATATTTTTCGAGTATATTTCCCGGGGCTTGCGACATTCAACAGTAAACACAAACAGCAACTGCCCGAGCAGTCTGAGCAGACATTGGTACATCATGATTTGCCTCTGTAGACTCCTTTCTGTTAATATCACTATTCTCAGTTTCATCTACAACTGACGAGCTGGGCTGTGGATTGAAGCCCTGTTCTTGCACTGATTCTGTTCTGGCATTGCCCTGGTCACTGTATTATGGCCCAGCTGTAGCCTTGCCCGTTTGGGGTGGCTTGCTCATTTTGAAAAATGGTCTGTCAAACTCCGAGGTCTGTTTATTCCTGACGACATCATATCTTTTGTAATGCTCTCCTGTTTCATCAAGCATAGGGTTTAGTAACTATTCCAAAAGCTTTTTGTCACAGGTAGGTGGCAGGCAGCATTGTTCATCAGAACACTTTCTTATTTGAAATGTGTATTGGGTCTCTAGGCAGTGTTTTGATTTCCAAGAAATGTAATTCTGGCATTTGTTTGTATGAACCTTTGGCAACTTCGTCAAATCCAAATCAGGAAATAGCTCCCTGAGATGCCTTTTAAGTACATCAATCTCTTCAAGGGTTGCTGGGTCTGAAACAGTAATTGGTTCCTCTTTCAATTTCAACCTAAAAAACCTATTCTGAACTAAGGTCTGGACTTGCTCTAAAGATTCTTTCAACTTTTCACTAAGTTGGGGTTGTTTAACTGCTGCAGTCCTAAGTTCTGCCATATTATTACACCTTAATAGAATCTTCTCATACTCCTCATCCAAACTTGCCCGTGCAGTGGCACAGTTTTGAAGTCCATAATTTAATATAGACATTATTCGCCCGGCTGGATTAATGAAACTTTGACCAGGTGCACAACGAACAGCAATCAACATGTCTAGATTGAATTCTTTGAAGAGACAAATGTTAGCACATTGAACAGAGGAGTATTTACCCCTCGGATTTTTTTCCAATGCGTATTTCCAGATATTTTTTGGAGGCAATGAGTATTTACCCCCATGTACGGGAAAGGATTAAAATTAACAGGAGCACCCCACTGGAACGACCTACTTTCATTTTTGAGGACATCTTAGCGCGTTATGTTTTCGACCATCAAGACTTTTTATTGTTTTTTTTTTTCTGAACAAGATTACCATCATGGGCTACCTTTGTCTGCACTGTAGGGCCTCTTCAGAAATAATATCGGCCAAAATCGCCTTTACGATGTGCTCAGAAGTGGATTTACTCGCTTCCCGATTTAAAAAGAAAACTAACTTCTTCGAGTTGCAATTTCCGATTTACGAAGTGATGCAATGGCCTGATATTTATCATCCAATTAAAATCGAGAAAACGATTTGCTCCGTATAAAAAAAGATTAACGGAAATCAACGATTGACTGTAATTCGAACAAAATACACCACTCGGCAGCATTCGGTAGATCTACGGAATAGCCGATTGTCATCTGCATTCGCTCGGCTGGTGACGTAATCGGTATTCCCCAATAATTCTCGGTTTTGGTTGGCTGAGTCGTATTAGACGCTTCGATAATCTATTTTTACAGACCTAAACGATATTTTTAATCTTTTGAATTTCCTATTCTATGTGTTTCTTCCGACGCTGTTCGACCTTGATACGCTAACTGACGATTATCAAATGCGTATTCCTTATTTTGAATGCGTATCTCTACGCATTTGAATCATGAAAGTAAATGCGTATTTAGACAAAATCAATGCGTATTTTACGCAAATACGCATCCTATCTTGAGCTCTGCTGGAGAGTGTTCCGTTGGTCAGTTCCACCATCAGTGTACATCAGCAGGATGGAGGGCTTGTTTTCCAAAGACCCTGTCACCTTTTGGAGAATCACAGTATGCCGAAAGGGTGAAGAGGCCTGAAAAACAGAGTCGTTTATCACTGTTGTAACTTTTCAACGAACAAAGGACTGCTCAACACTATCTGGAATCTGACACTGTAGCACTACACTTGGGGTTAGAGATGACATGCACATGTCATGGTCCAGTGCAGTTAGTTCTGTTGTCGTCTGTGCTACGCTAAGTCTACCTTTCACTCATTTTGACACTGGCTAATCTGACTCTCCCACTGGGAGTTTAGCTTTGTCGTCACAACAATATAGGTCTACATGATCTTTCAGCTCAATGGCTTTGAACTTCAGGTACTTGAAGAGGGCAGCACAGGAACTTCAGGTACTTGAAGAGGGCAGCACAGAAATTATTATCTGGATGTTGTGTCCTTAACTGCCTCCTTTGTATTTTGTACTGGACAGGGACTCTTGCTGAAAAGTTTTGGGCTCTTGAAGTGTAAGGGTTATGTGGAGCAAATTGAAGGCGGACCAGGGATTTTGAAGGGATAGGTGTATCAATAATAGTTAAAGCAGTTTCTTCACAAGAATGGTTTGACCTAAATCCAGATTGAGTTTTGTGGATCAAACTGTTATTTTCAAGAAAGGAGTTCAAATGATTGCAAACATGCTTTTCAAGAATTTTGGAAAGAATATGCAATATAGAAATCGGCCTGTAGTTATTCCTGTCACTTTTTTCGCCAATTTTTTGTAAATTGGGATAACTTTAGCAACTTTAAAAGCCGATGGAAATTTACAACTTGTGATACTCTGTTTAAAAATGAGAGGTAAAGGTTTTGAAATAATATTTGCACTAATTCAAAGGAAATTAGCTGCAATACCACCTAAGCCAATTGATTTTCTCGTTTCAAGCTGTTTGAGTTGTTTTGAAACAAAGTCCTCAGAAATATGAGGTATATTGAATATTTCCTTGTCGGGCATTTGCTTATATGAACATAAGACCGTATTGTTGACTTATCACCTTGTGCTAGAACATTTGTATTGTGCTCAGGTGCTTTTTTGAATATGTTTGTAAAATGTGTATTAAATATGTCTGCAGCTTGTTTTGCATCTGTAATGAAATCGCCATTATCATCATGAATGCATAGACTGTTTTTTTGTTTTTGTTTTTCCAGATACTTCTTTTAGATGTTGCCACAATACACTGGGGTTTTGTTTATTTTCACTGATAGACTTTAGGTAAAAGGATTCTTTTTGCTTTCTATGAGATACTTTGTTTTATTGCGCCAGAACCTGTACCGATTCACCTTTGTCTGAGATTTAGCCTTATCCCTTTGTTTGTTGCGTATGATATTTCTTCATCATACCATTCAGGAAGATTAGTTTGCTTAACACGCTTTTGCTTCAAGGGAGCAACAATATCCAACATATTGGTAAACATTTTATTGAAACAGTCTAAAGAGTCATCAACATCACAATAATATAAAGGATGGTTTGCAACAAGGGGTCAAAAAATAGATTTTCTTTAAATTTTATGGATTGATAGGGTTACATAATATCTTTAATTTGTATGTGTAAAAAATCTGGTTTCGGTTTATTTTCCGAGATATGGGTAAATAAAGTGGGTGGGGTAAGATTGACTGAAATACAGTAGGGGTCATTCTAAGTCGCTTATCTTTCTTATTTTAGCCCCAGATGCGTGAAAATTTGTATGCGTGTCTTGTGATTTATGCGTTAAACATTTATGGGCTTACATTTGATATTCCATGTATATCTTTTCCGAAATATTCATTCTTCTTTCTTTCGCAAAATTTCGCTATTTTTTAACGAGCAACTTTACCAAACTATCTCCACACGTTTTATTTGATACCTGCTTTTTATGAAACTTTACAGATGTATTATCCGACTATTAATATAACTTTGTGTGAAATTTGAAAGAAAAGCATTGGCCCGTTGTTGAGATATTTGACCTTGACCTTCAAAATAACATCAAATTCGGGAATGTCCGTTAAAACTACACATTGTTGGGAAAATGGTTAGGGTTGAATTGCATGTGGCAGCCCATTCATAAAAGAATGCATTTCACACATGATCTGGTTTTTATTGTATGATTTTACCGTTAAAATTGATATACTCAATATAATAGTTACCCGGTCATTTCATCTAATGAAATCATTGATAGACAGATATTTGTTGTCTATACATTTAACATTATTATCGTTTTGTTGATATTATATAACGTTATATAAATATTTAGCTTAAGTTAATTAATTGTAGGCACATTTGGTCATTTAGTAAAATCATTCACAATGCGTCTTCTTTATAACCATATAAGAAATACAATTTGAAAATGATTAGTTTTCTCCTATCAAATTGATAATTCTTGTCCATCATGAGAGGAGTGCATATAAACTCTTAGACAATTCAAGTTGCATATAAAGCTTTGGTAGTTCTAGCAATCTTATAACATAATGCTTATATTTAATTTCACTCACCTGTGGTAGTAATATTAATCACAGCGCTTTCCGCGTAGACATGTTTCATGTGCAATATTTAGTTTGATAAGAAAATTGAGAAGTAAAAAGAATTTCTTTTCTTTCCCACTCTTCCTAATGGGTTGTACGATACAAAAAAGTAAATACGAAAATCATTAGGAACAATAAAAATTTAAAGAAAATCTATTTTTTGACCCCTTGTTTCAACCCATCCTTTCAATAATTGACCATGTTTGCTCATTTAGACAATTTTGAAAAGTTGTTTCATTAAACTTTTTGACATCTCTGTCAAATTCAAGGGCACGTGACTCTAGAATTTTTATCCAATCAGACTGGAGTTGGAACTCATTTGACATTTTATAGTAACGAACACTGTGTCCATGTTTCGTTTTGATTCGTGAATATTTGTAGTTGTTAAAGTAAAAACAAAGTCGAAAACAGCAATTTTGTCAAATTCAAGGTCACCAATATTGTGTCTAAGTTTCATCTTGATTAGTCAATAATTGTAGATACTATTGTGTAAACAAAGTCGAAAACAGTCGAAAACGTCGATTTTGTCCAATTCAAGGGCGCTTAACACATGACTTTCACTTCTGATATAAATGAAAATCACTCATCCTAGATCTCATGGTCCAAAACATTGTGTCTAAGTTTTGTGATGATTAATCTATATTTGTAAAAGCTAGAGGTTAAACAAAGTCGAAAATAGCCGAAAATGGCAATTTTGTCAAATTCAAGGGCACATAACTCATGACTTTCTAGTCCAATCTGACCATCCGAGATCTTACGATTATCAACATTTTGACAAAGATTTATTGTGATTGCTTATCATTTGTAGACGCTAACAAAGTCAAAATAGATTTTTTGACATTCAAGTGCACATAACTCCTGACTTCCTGGTCCGATCTGACACAAAATCGAATTCGTCCAAGAACTTTAGGTCATACATGTTTAGACCAAGTTTGGTCAAGATTGGTTAATATTTGTGGATGCTAGAGTGTTAAGAAGAAAATGTGAACAGACGGAAAAACAGACAGACGGACGACGGACAAAAAGCGATCACAATAGCTCACCTTGAGCACTTCGTGCTCAGGCTGACAACTGTAGTTCTGAAAAATATATGTACCTTGCAACATTGAACTGAAAAGGTTCTTCAATATGTACATCCTCATTAAAAGTAATTGGATCATAATTTTCTTAACCTTTAACTACATTATCTGACAGTTTTTATTTGTCTTTAACGAAAAGAGTTTGTGTTCCATGATCAATGGTTGTAAGATCATCAATTGTGCGCACTGGGTGATAGTTTTTTTTATTCTTGTCAGGGATTTTGGATGGTTTTTGTAAATATTTAGAATATGAGGACAAACATATTCAATGCCTTCAATAGCTTCTCCAGCATTGGTCCATACCAAATATGTACATGTATATCTCCTTGAAACTTTGTAAAGGCAGTACAACGCTGTTCCTTAAATTTCCTTCCTGACGAAAAATTAGGTTGTTGTGGCGGCACAATGACTATTATTAAATGTTTTTTGTTAAACTTTAGAGGGCCATGAGGTTTCAAATTTTGAATGCAAGTTTGCTATGGGGGTGGACTTAAAAGTTTGTTAAACACACAATAGCATTCTGTACGGTTTAGAATTTTGAATTAATCCATACGTATGGAATACTTGACATAAACTGTACAAATTTCTTCCCCTACATATGAATATAGAGTAAAATAACATTTGTAAAATTATTGTCTTCTTGAAGCATAAATTCTTGAAGAATAACTTTGAAATCTGGCACGGTGAATCATTTTACGCGAATTGTATTTACAAGTGTGTGTAATATGATGTATTTCGTATGGCTAGAAAATGGTGCTTTTAATAGGGGTTTGCAAACCTTAAATGACGTTTCCTTTTTGGATTTCTATGCATTTTTGCTAAAAACAAGATGAAACGTCAAGCATGTTTTGTGCTAATATGGTACCTTGTCAAATACTCCAAGAAACCGGTACTTGTGAATTCATTTTGGCTCTTTTCGCAAATTAAAAGAAATAAGATTATTTGAGTTAAACATACAATTATTCTTCACAAATACTTTTCTGGTATGAATGTAATGTCTTGGTTGATCCTGAAAATACACAAAACTAAGGATTTGGGAAAACGGGGAATGTTTCGAGTCGGAGTAGAATTAAGTCATTGCGGCTTTTTGGAATCTTGGTTTGGTTATCTAAGGTACTTATTGTATGTTCATAGCTTGAATGTGGTCCTTTTTCACTATGCAGAGCTTAAAGAAAACTATTAGTGCTTGGGTAGTTTTGGAACATCCCCTTTATAGACATTAAAGCGATATACTTCACATAGGAATGTGAAACACACGAAGGTTGTTGCTAGCAATTTCTCATGTTAATATTTTGTCTTGATCAACAGTTGTCATGGTACGTGATATATAATGTTGCAAAACGCATCTTATATTAGATTTTCCATTTTATCATTAATATCCCGACGTTCATGATCAATCAGGACCGATGTACGTCGTAAACCGATTTACTTGAAAACTTTACATCGGTCACAAGTCACGGTGCAATTGTTAGTCATTCTGTACATTTGCATCAGTAGGATCATTGAAATTATTTTCTATACAGTGGTTTGCGCATATATATGATTGTTGTATATCGTTGGTGTAAATGCAAAACCTCGTATGTCGATTGTTGCGATTTTCAAAGTACAAACCTGTGTGCCCCGTTAAAGACAATTCTTGCAGGTTTCGAGATATTTCTACCGATCAGTATTTATGACAAATCATTTATGAACAATGTGTACCAATTTCAAGTAAACATTTCAGTTTGGGAAAAGTTATTACACTTTTTCTCTCCCCTTTAAAATTGTCCATAAATGAGACACGAGGTTTGGCATTTACAACGACGATATGGAACATGTAATCTGTTATTATGTATAATTTGCTACCTGATCATGCTTTCACTTCTGATATGCTTATCATATCCATTTCATGTAATTTATCAACAATGTTGACCCATTCTTGAAACCCTTCTATTCCATCTGCGGCAAGATTATCCAGTCCATTTATCTTTTTTCTTTGAGAATCCTGACGTCATATGACCATAGTATTTGGAAAAGTGAGGGTTTTTTTTTCTAAGGGCCTGGGAATCATTCTCCTTGCAGTAATCCTTCTGTATCTTAATCATTTGCGAATGGCATTTTGACTGAACTTCATCCGGGATTGTAAAGTTTCACCACACCCCATAATCATATCTGTTTCCGTACAAGCGCGGATCCTGGTACATGTATTTCCCCGGAAGGGGGGAGTCTTCCGATCTTACCAACATTAAACAGCAATAGATACAGGACGCTTCGTGGCTTAGTGTTACAGCGTCCTCTAATGTCAGAGTGGTCAACCCCTTGCAAGATCATATCAAATACTTTTCTAAACTTTGTCATTCAACATGTAAGAATAAGCATAACAAATGATTTGTCAGTATCAGACTAAAGTGTCTCACTGGGTTCAGGCTCTGGGATTTGTGTATCATTATTATACATTGCGCACACAATAGAACTATAAGGCTATTTCGATAAAGAGAATGGTTTACATCCCTATTATAAGGATCTTAGCAATTAAATAAATGAAATATTACCTAAACAACATCTTGTCAGAAAATTGTGACGAATGGATAAAAAGAATAAGGGCCATCGCTCTGTCAAAAATTAAAAGATATTAACCATGAAATTCAATATGCATATATCCACATAGTATTGAGTAAACCTAAAAAGTTCGAAAGTAATCGCGTTGGCAGTAAACAAGCATAAATAATTGCTCGTGCGACAGAGATATCGTAAGTGAGTCGCTATTGACATACGAATATAAGTCTCCATTTCTAGCCTCAAGGAAGGCTCCACAATAAGAACTGTTTTGTTTTGTTTTTGTTTCATATATATATACTAAGCCAAAGAGCCAACGCAGCACGAACTTTAAATTACAATATTTTGATTATTGAAAATGTGAATTCGTTGATTTTGACTTCATTTTGACCGCTGACCATTATGATATCACCAGGAAAAACAAATGGGTCTAAATCGATTCTGTAAGGCAAATAACGTTACAAACGTAATGCCGGAGTGTGTTTCAAAAATGAAACCAATATCAGTATCTCGTATGTCCTCCTGTAGCATTGAACACAACACAGCATCTCTGTGACATCGCACGTAACTAACGTCGACAAACGTTTAAAGGAATATTCTGTCACTCTTGAATTAATGCTTGTCCCATTTCACACAAGGTCTGTGGTTGGACTGGGCTTTGACGTAAACGCATGTTAAGCAGGTTCAATATTTGCTCAGATGGTCAGATTACCAATTTTGGGCGTTACACCACTGGAGACAGACTCGTGTGTGCATAGGTAGTAAATTGGGACCCACATAAGGACGTCGAGGTCGAAACCTATGGTTAAGTAAACTGTTACGTGTCTGTGCACTTATACGGCGACCGTGGTTCCCAGCAAATGCAGCAGCCTTTTTTTGGCCAGCCGAAACCGGTCTCTGAGATTTTTGGTTTCTCAACCTGTTGTCCTGTACCTTGGTAGTTACACGACTTCTGAAGGCACTTGGCATATCATAAACATTACCGGAAACGTCAAATCAAACGTAAGCAAGAAAAGTAAATGACCTTGAAAATAACAAAACAAATGGATTTTTAAACCCAAATGGAACTTCTAACACATTCAGACATAGTTAATAAGTAAGATTAATTGAACATACTGGTTTGCTGAAACTTCCGCTATAGCCATGATATCGTAGACCACACAAAGTCCAATAGCTGGGTAAACAGTCAGCCAGGAGCATTCCAATCATCTACGCCTTTTGGGTCAATGCTAATTTGCGGCATTTTTGTCTATCGCAAGACATATTTAAAAATAAATGCACGTGCCCTGGGTTATTACACGCACGGTTGCATGGTTGCATGTGCAGCGCGGATATATGGTTTTGAACCAAGGAGTCTGTGTTCAGCGAAGCATAACAATTCGTACTTTCTTTTTATGTGGACATTAAAATCACTTTATAGAATAATGAAATCTGAAATTTCGTTGTTTTATCATATCTGATTAAAAAGTTACAACAAAAAATCTTGTTGCGTTGGCAGTTTTGGTTAGTATATTTTCTTTTTTAAAATATACTTTTCTTTGTTTTCGGGTTTCCTCTTTTCGTAGTTGTATTGGTTGCAGAATTCGCTGCATTTTCTAAATGATATGCCAACTCCTTGCTATGACCAGCAAGTAAATTTAGGATGGCCAAAAATTACCTCTGTTGGATATCATACTTGTAGAGTCATATCTGTGCTCCCTCATATTCCTGAATGTTCAGTTTCCAAAAGAGAATTACCTACTCAGCTATCAAACTTTAAAGTCTTGAATTTTTATCATACCCCCAACTACGAAGTAGAGGGGGTTATATTGGTTTCACCATGTCTGTCCGTCCGTAGACTTTTTCGTGTCCGTTGACCTAGGATCATGAATCTTTACACAGTCGTTGCCCATGACCCAAGGATGTGTCCTATTGTTTTGGGGTCATAAAGTTCAAGGTCACAATTGGACTTTGTTCAAAATCTGTTTTCGCGCTCTTAAGTCCAGAACCAGTTGACCTAGGATCATGAAACTTTACACAGTTGTTGCCCATGACCCAAGGAGGTGCCCTATTGTTTTTGGGTCATGAACGTCAAAGCTCAAGGTCACAATTGGACTTTGTCCAAAATCTGTTCCCGTGCTCTAAGTCAAGAACCGATTGACTGATCATGAAACTTTACACAGTTGTTGCCCATTACCCAAGGAGGTGCCCTATTGTTTTTGAATCATGAAGGTCAGAAGTCAAGGTCAGAAATTGGACTTTGTTTGAAACTGCTCCAACTAATGAATCGGTTGACCTATAGCACTTTTTCAGTGACAATGCGCTAGTGGGGTATTTGTCCGCTTTGCGACAGTTCTAGTTATACTTTTCTTTGTTTTGTGAGTTAATCTTATACTGAATTGTGGTTTCTAGGTATTTTATTATGCTCCCCGAAGGGAGAGCATATAGTCGCCGCTTTGTCCGTCCGACCGAAGCGATTTCTCTATAACCCTTGGGCCAAATCAAATGAAACTTACCATGTGAACTCCCTATGACATAATGCCGATGTACTTCTCTCAGTTTTTGGATTTGAGGCCTCGTCATGGGAAAAGGGGACTTAAGGTAAAATACAATTTTTCTCTAATTTCTCCTAGTCTAATGATCAGAATTTGATGAAATTTCAAATTTGAGTAGCAAATTAGATGCCCTTGACAATAAACTACTTGAAATTTGCGTATAAAAAGTATGCCATGGAAAAAGGGGGCTTAACGGACATCGTCCTCAAGACTCTGCCTACCACGGTTGAATTCCCATACCCATCTCTTTACTGTAGCATACGAAGGAGTATCGTTTCCTTGTGTTGAAACCATATCTGTAAGGATGGCCTCCGAAGTTAGACCCTTTTTATACAATATTGAATCACTGCTCTTTCAGCAACCTAGTTCATTTTGCAAAAGCCACTTGCCCGGTTTACTTCTTCAACATAAACTGACCAAATGACACCAGTTTTTCGACTACACACCTTTATATAGCCAGAGAATATTGGGGCTGAAAATGGACGTACGTTATTGACCCCTTCTATAAACCATGGTCTCGAGATTACGGTCTTAATTTGGAACAGTTTAGCAAAGAAAGCCTTCAATGCCAAAATCACGAATTTGTTTAGTAGATATTGCATTGTTTTGGTTAGACTTCCGATCTTACTATCAATGTACCAGTACATACTGAACAGCTGATAATTTATTATGATAATGATTATTATTATTATATCATAGCACAGCACATTACCACGGGACATCTGCACATGTAATGACCCCATTCCGGCAATGTTTTGTTAAGATGCCCAACTAACAGACTTTGCACACGAAAATTAAGTTGTCCCGGGTTAATTTGGGTGGACAATGTTATTATTGTTTCTATACTCACGACTTATTAATCTATCTATATATACGGCCTAACTCCACTCCCCTTTCGGGTATTACTGGCAGTAAGATTAACACGGGACAAATGAATTTTCGTTAATAAAGTCCGTTACTTGAGCCTCTTAAGAAAACATGTCGCAACGGGTCATTACATATGCAGGTGTCCTGGGTTAATCTTGCTGGACTATATAATACGTTCAAAATTAAACGAGAATGGTGTTCAACTTGTTTTTGGTTTATCTTTATGTAGGACTATTACTTTAACCTACGTATGATTAAAGCAAGACAATGGTTTCTATTCTCTTTTAATTGTGAACCTATTATCAATGCGTACATACAGAGAAAGGACTTTGGAACAAGGCTTAGATGTTGAGGGCTTTGGTTTATAGTCAGGGTCGTCATTATCAATAGTTGGTTTTTTGGGTGTACAGAGACTTTTGGTTTGGGCTCGTTGATATATTCTACAGTTATCACATATAACGTCACAAGTAGCTGGATTTAGTGGTCCAAGGTTCTTCAATATCTTCCGCATTTGCTCAGACACTCTGCGGCGATTCTTCTCCTTCACTCTTTTGTTGCAAACAACACATTGATAATTTCTTTCCATTCTGAAAAAGTCGAAAGTTCAATTTTTAAAAGAAAAACCAACAACAAAATGCACAAATTAAAATGGGCAACAAACTCATTTTAGTTCAAAAATGCATATGTAAAAAGATTGCTTCAACTTTTAAAAAATGTGATGCCACAAAGGATAGAATTTTTATCTCGGGCGTGATTAGCCGACTTTGAATCCTGATACATTAGTGTTTTATATTGTACTTATATCATATATTGGCTAAAACACTTAATGCCGTCTGTTTCTAGCTCACCTGAGCACTTCGTGCTCTAGATGAGCTATTGTGGTCGCTTTTTGTCCGTCGGCGTCCGTCTGTCTGTCTGTCCGTCCGTCTGTTCACATTTTGTTGTTACCACTCTAGCACCCACAAATATTGACCAATTTCAACCAAGCTTGGTCAAAACATGTATGACTATAAGTTCTTAGATGAGTTTGATTTTGAGTCAGATCGGACAAGGAAGTCCAGAGTTATGTGCCATTGAATGTCAAAAATAGCTAGTCTTGACTTTGTTACCACTCTAGTATCTACAATTATTAATTAATCGTAACCAAACTTGGTCAAAACATGTATGACGATAAGTTCTTGCATGAGTTTGATTTTGGGTCAGATCGGGTCAGGAAGTCCGGAGTTATGCGCCCTTGAATATCAAAATTGGCTTGTTAGCTCACCTGAGCACGAAGTGCTCAAGGTGAGCTATTGTGGTCACTTTTTGTCCGTCGTCCGTCTGTCTGTCCGTCCGTCCGTCCGTCCACAATTTCGTTTTTACACTCTAGCATCTACAAATATAAGCCAATCTTTACCAAACCTGGTCAAAACATGTATGACCATAAGATCTCGAATGAGTTCGATTATGGGTCAGATCGAACTATAATGTCCGGAGTTATCTGCCCTTGAATGCAAAAAATAGCTAGTTTTGACATTGTTTACACTCTAGTACCTACAATTATTGATCAATCAAGTATAAACTTTAAAACAATATTTGTGACCATAAGATCTCGGATGAGTTCGATTTTCAGTCTGATCGGCCCAGAAGGTCTTGAGTTATGCGCCCTTGAAATTGACAAAATTGCCATTTTCGACCGTTTTCGACTTTGTTTACACTCTAGCATCTACAAATATTGACCCATCAAGACAAAGCTTTGAGACAATGTTAGGGACTATAAGATCTTGTATGAGTGTGATTTTCATATTGATCGGATCATAAAGTCATGAGTTATATGCCCTTGAAATTGACGAAATTGCTGTTTTCAACTGTTTTTGATGTTGTTTACACTCTAGCATCTACAATTATTGACCAATCTAGACAAAACTTTGACACAATGTAAAGGACTATATGATCTCGAATGAATTTGACTTTCAGATTGATCGGATAAAAAAATCCTGAGTTATATGCCCTTGAATTTGACAAAATTGATGTTTTCTACTGTCTTCGACTTTGTTTACACTCTAGCATCTACAGTTATTGACCAATCAAGACAGAAACTTGGTCACAATATTACGGACTATAAGATCATGTATGAGTTTGATTTTCAGATTGATTAGATCAAAAGGTTATGAGTTATACGCTTTTGAATTTGACAAAATTCCTGTTTTTGATTGTTTTCGACTTTGTTTACACTCTAGAACTACAATTATTTACCTATTAATACGAAACTTGGACACAATGTTGGTGACCACAATTTCTTGTTTGAGCTTGAACTGCGGTCTCATCGGACTAGAATGTCGTGAGTTAAGTTATATGCCCTTGAAATTGACAAAATTGATGTTTTCGATTGTTTTGGAGTTTGTTTACACTTTAGCATCTACAATTGTTGACCTATCAAGACGAAATTTGGACACAATGTTGCTGAACATAAGATCTTGCACCAGTTTGAATTTCAGCTTAATCAGAGTAGAATTTGCTGAGTTTGCTGAGCCCTTCAAATTGACAAATTTGCCGTTTTCGACTGTTTTTACTCTAACAACCACAAATAGCAACAAAATGAGACAAAATTTGGACACAATGTTGTTGACCATAAGTTTGTTTTCAGTCTTAAAGTCACAAATAATTGATTTGAACAAAACTGTGGCTCATATCATCTTGGTTCAGGTGAGCGATATAGGACCATCATGGTCCTCTTGTTTTGACTTTGTTACCACTCTAGCATCTACACATATTGATCAATCTTGATCAAACTTGGTCAAAATATGTATGACAATAAGCTCTTGGACGAGTTCGATTTTGGGTCAGATCGGATCAGGAAGTCCGGAGTTGTGCACCCTTGAATATCAAAAATAGCTAGTTTCGACTTTGTTACACTCTAGCATCTACAAATATTAACCAATCAAGACAAAATTTGGCTAGAATGTTGGTAACCATACAAAGTTGTGCACCCTTGAATATCAAAAATAGCTAGTTTCGACTTTGTTACACTCTAGCATCTACAAATATTAACCAATCAAGACAAAATTTGGCTAGAATTTTGGTAAGCATACAATAATGAATGAGTTCGATTTTCAGTGTCATCAAAGTAGGAAGTCTGGAGTTATTTGTCCTTGAATTTGACAAATTTGCCGTTTTCGACTTTGTTTACACTTTAGCATCTACATTTATTGACCAATCAAGACAAAACTTGGCAACAATGTTGGTAACCGTAAGATGCTGAATGAGTTAAATTTTCAGCTTGATCGGACCGAAAAACCAGAGTTATTGGCCCTTTGATTTCACAAAATTTTACTTTCACTTTATTTTCACTCTAAACAACACAAATATTGACCAATCAAGACACAACTTGGTCACAATATTGGTGACCATAAGATCTTGTATGATTTGATTTTTCATATTGATTGGACTAGAAAAACCAGAGTTTTTCATTTGACTCAAACAGCAATAAATATTGACCAATCAAAAAACAACTTGGACATAAGGCTGATGAGAATATCTTTATCAGAACAGAGTTATGTGCCCTGGATTATGACAAAATTGATGTTTTTTATCGACTTTGTTTTTACTTTAACAGCCACAAATATTGATCATTAAAGATTAAGAATGCTGTTGTCAGCTGGATCTTAAATTTCGTGTTCTTGTCTTAGAGATACCTAGGTCATGTAAAAGGTGGGTCTTGTTCTGCATGGAGAAAGTTTCAAACTTCTATCAGGTGAGCGATCCAGGAATCTTGGCCCTCTTATTATCATTTTTTTACTTAAGTTTTCTGTCATAATTATTAGAATATGATGCACAATGCACCTCTTTCTTTCTCCTTAAAAATAATTTGATAAGATATGCCAATGATATCTTGCAACTATATAATGGAAACCTCGATTTCTTTGGTTTTTTTGAATCAATGACAGATACCGGCCGACAGTCCAACGGGCTTCATTGAAGAAAGATAAAAACTAATAAAAAAGGCGGACAAACACCAAAATAATAGTCTTTTGTTGATCTGTTACTTTTTTAAGGAAAATGAAAAGTAGTTTTTTTCAATTACTTACTCTAAAGCGGTGTTTTTTCTGTTGTTTCTCATATGAAAACTTGCGTCGGCTGCATTGTTTACATTGCCAACGAGTTCAATTCGTGCTCTGGAAGATTCGTACGATCAAACGATGCATACTTGCTTTTTGAAAGCAAATTCATATGAATCTGTTTCCTTACTAAAATCAATTTTGCTTGCAAGGAAAATGTAACATTTTTAGGTCACCTGACCGAAGGTCATGGTGACCTATTGCGACCGTGTTTTGTCTGTCGTCGTGCGTCGTCCGTTAACTTTTAACATTTTCGACTTCTTCTTGAGAACCACTGGACGGATTACAACCAAATTTGGCAGGGAGCATTCCCATGGGAAGCCGCTTCAGATTTGTATGAATCATGGAGTTATCTCCCTTTGGGGCCCCATAAGGGGCCTAAAAGGGGTTAAATAGGGTACATCTTAAAAAATCTTCTTCTCATGAACCGGCTGTTGGATTGGATTCACATTTGGAATTTAGAGTCTTTAGGGCAGGGACAACAAAGGTTGTACAAGAGAAAAAAATCCGTCTAGAAATGGCCGTGCTGGGGATGGGGGATGTGAGGGGGGGTCGCGTTATTAGTTAACTTAACATTTTTGACTTCTTCTTGAGAACCATTGGACGGATTACAACCAAACTTGGCAGGGAGCATCCCCATGGGAAGCCGCTTCAGATTTGTACAAATCGTGGAGTTATCTCCCTTTGGGGCCCCATAAGGGGCCTAAAAGAGGTTAAATAGGGTACATCTTAAAAAATCTTCTTCTCATGAACCGGCTGTTGGATTGGATTCACATTTGGTATTTAGAGTCTTTAGGGTAAGGACAACAAAGTTTGTACAAGAGAAAAAAATCCGTCCAGAAATGGCTTGCTGGGGATGGGGGATGTGAGGGGGGTCGCGTTATAAGTTAACGTAACATTTTCGACTTTTTATTAAGAACCATTGGACGGATTTCAACCAAACTTGGCAGGAAGCATCCTAAAATAGAAAGCCGCTTCAGATTTTGTACAAATCATGGAGTTATCTCCCTTTGAGGTCCCATAAAGGGCCAAAAAGGGGGTTAATAGGGTACATCTTAAAAAATCTTCTTCTCATGAACCGGCTTTTGCATTGAATACACATTTGGAAGTTAAAGTATTTAGGGCAAGGACTACAAAGTTTGTACAAGAGAAAAAATCTGTCAAAAAATGGTCGTGCTGGGGATCGGGGATGGGAGGGGTTCGCATTATTACTAAACTTTGAACATTTTCTACATATTTTTGAGACAGATTTCTACCAAACTTGGCAGGAAGCATCCCATTGGGAAGCCGCTTCAGATTTATACAAATCATGGAGTTATCTCCCTTTGAGGCCCCAAAAGGGTCCAAAAGGGGGTAAATAGGGTACATATTAAGAAATGTTCTATTGTTGGATTGAATTCACATTTGGTATTTGAGTCTTTAAATAAGTTTGTACAAGAGAAAAAAAAAAAAAAAAAAACTGTCAAGAAATGGTGGTGCTTGGGGGTGCGCTATTAGTTAACTTTTAACATTTTACTTAACTGTGTCTACTCATTTGATTCAGGTGACCGATAAGGCCCTCTGGGCCTCTTGTTATATAATCTTATCTCAGAATATTCTGACTAAATGACATTTTGCTGATAAATGGCGAAGTTACTGTTGACGCACAATCGATGCAATTTTTTAAGATACAACATGAGCACACATGTCGCCCAAGAAAATTAAAGTATTATTCAATCAGTAATTCCACATAGAATCCACAATTTTTGCCGATTTTTCGGGCAAGCGTGTGTTAAAAGTTTTTTAATTATTTAATTAATAATTCTAAACATGCTGTAAATGGCGATTTTTTTGC
Source organism: Fragum sueziense (assembly GCA_963680895.1). Taxonomy (NCBI): domain Eukaryota; kingdom Metazoa; phylum Mollusca; class Bivalvia; order Cardiida; family Cardiidae; genus Fragum; species Fragum sueziense. Next base: position 13,143,171 of record OY804597.1, read on the forward strand.
ACTTTCTCTAGATAGGCCTATTCGATAAGGTCTTTTTTATAACCTACAATTCGTCCAATTTCAAAAACAATTATTTTACGTAGTTAAAAGCTGGAACTGACTGAAAAATAAAACTTTATCACTTCTTTTCGAATTTTGATTTTCTCTTAATAATATGTTGGGCGGAAAATAGGGGTTAGTGAACCATGTCCTTTATGGCTATTGCCAAATTAAGGGGCAGATAACTCAGATCTTTTTGGAACTGAAGACTAAAAAAACCCGCATACTAAGATCTTACAGTTCCCAACGTTGTGCTCAAGTTTTGTCTTGATTAGGCAGTATTTGTAGTCTAGATTGTACACAAGTAAAAACGGGATTTTTCGACATTCAAGGAAAGTTATCTGATTAATTTCTAATCCTACCCAGTTCATAATTGAACTCATCCGAGAACTTAAGTTCATACTTGATTTTAGAATGTTTAGGCAATATTAACAAATAGTACCCTAGAATGTAAACACGAAAACATGGAAGGACAGGCGGTGAGTCGGACAGACAAAAGTGATCACAAAAGCTTACCTTTACCCACGTGTTATTTGTTTGAGGAATTTGTTGAAATTGTACACCACCATCACTTTCTTTACTTTCAAATTGCTCTAATGAATAAGATTCAGCAAAGAAGTCGGAGATGTCTAGTAGGTGTGGCTTATCTTCATGGAGAAACAATTCCTTCCCAGTTGCAGGATATTTCTCAGCAAATCCAAAATACCATATTGGTTCAGACCTATATTTGAAAATGTATATATTGGTTGTGGAAAATCGATGGGTTATGATTCGAATCATTTTATATTTGAGACTGAAAACAAACTTATTGTCACCAATATTGTGCCCAAGTTTGGTATTGGTTTATCATTATCTGGGACTGTTATCGTAAAACATCGTTCCTGAGCAGTTTCATAGAACAGATGAAGTTCCTCTGTGACTTGCATGGGCAGCGCTCTATGAATATTATGACGACATTTGCTCCCTGTAAGACAGTCCAGTTACCTCAAAAGTCTTGTAGAAACTTAAATTGTTTTGAACATGGCCATCAAAGAAAATAGGTTACATGGTATTACTTACAGTTGTGTTTCTGTGTTCAATAAGGAATTGAGGCAGATGGGTAGCCTAAGCTTAGTAACAACTTTTGTTTTTATACCACACTACGGCATTGATATTCGGTATAGAGCATCACCAACTAGACTTAAACCAAGATTGTTCAAATTAAGCCCCGGGTCAATATTGGCATGTCAAAAGTTTTTATGAAGGCCTAGTGTAGTGGAAACTTTAAAAAATGATTGGTATACATCATTATGTGGTGAACTTCTTTCACAATTGAAAGTATTGAGACACCAGGGTCAAAATAAGCACATCCCTTAGCATAACAATTTTAACACTCTCACAAACCAGCTACTTACAATAATGAATAGAAATTGTCAAATATAGAAAAAAAAACATACTTACTTGTTTGAATAGTAGAAAAAGATAAAAGAGTCCGCTGACTGCTAAAACCAAACCCCTCCTCCGACAAGAATACCTTTCTTATAAGCAAGTATCAAAGTTTCATTACTTTTAGAACATGAACACTGCTCTTATTTCGTCTTTCAAATGTCTTTTCCGATCTTTCCCGAAGACGTTATTTGAAAAAAAAAACTTTATGTTGGGCCGTATGACGTCAAACTTTGGCAAGCCTGAGATTTCTTACAAAGTTAATGCACGACTTTTCTGTCATAAAGTTACATTCCATAACGCATTTGAGTGTTTTCCGATAGATTCTATTGTCACCGCTTTATGATAGAAAAGTCGCACATTTCAGCTTTGATTAGGGTCAAGTTATGATATAACCTCACACAGTGGCAATTTACGGAAATAATCGATCTTTATTTTTTCGAAAATCAATATTTCTCAATCCAAGTAACGATGTAAATTTTGTTCAATTAAACTGTTAAACCAATCAGGTATAAAGGCTCATATATGAAATACCGTTTAGCCGAGCCCGGATAGCTCAGTCGGTTACGTCGGAGTCTGTCAGTCCAGGGGTCTCGAGTTCAAACCCCGGCTCGGCCAGTATCCATTCTGACATTTGACAAATTTGGATGTGGGTCCATTTCTATAGAAAATTGCCCCCTCGAGAACACGGATGAAATTTATATGAATGAATGCTACATAAGTGTACTTAATCCTCCCGAAATATTTAAGGATTTGGAATAGTCCAAAAGGGTATATTAGAGCTCTAAAGTATGGTGGTCTTGACTGGCCATAATTGCACATTTGACATTGTTCTTTAATTTTGTTCAAATTTTTCGATGCATTTTCATGTAAAAATGTGTGAATATCAAAGAACCGATTACAAAATATATTTTTGAAAGAAAAAATCCTACATATTTCCTCGAAAACTTGTCAAAATCCCAATTATTAGAGCTCTATGGAAAATCCAAAGAATTTTTAATTTATATTTCTGATTTTAAGACGTAGAATTCAATGTGAATGATCGATTTACGATTATTTACCCTCCAGGGTACCAAGGGACCAAAGTAAGCTGTTGTAGTCACTTTACGACTGTCATCTGCTCGTCTGTCCGTCCGTCCGCATGTCTGACCCTCCTCACACAATGTAATGTTTACACTCTAATATGCTCAAATATCAACCGATTTTAATCAAACTTAGCCAAAACATGTATGATTATAACTTCTTGTCTGAGTATAAAAATTAGTTCGATCAGATCGAAACGTCATGAGTTATCTGCCCTTGAATTTCAAAAATGCCTATTTCTGACTATGTTTACATTCTAAAATCTACAATTATCGACCGATCAAGATGAAACTTGTACAAAATGTAGGGCACTATTATGATCTTACAAACATGTGGTTTACAGTGTGATCCAAATCGCTCATCCTGAATTATGCGCCCTTGAACTTCACAAAATCGCTGATTTTGACATTATTTTCTCTGTGAAAATAAGGATACTTGTATTTACAATTTAAGAAATACATGTAGCAGAAAGATATAGATGAAGATAAGATCTTGTGTGAGTCTAATTGTAAGAATTATTGCCATCAATAATCCTCAGTTATGTGATCGGCAAATGTCATGACGTCATTTCCCAAAAATGGGCACGTAATGAATTCTACAGGGAACCTCTCTGAATTGCTGTACAACAGTACACGTCGGCTGTAATTCATTACGATAAATGTGCGATTGGCTTGGTATCCTGTGTAAGAGGTTCTTCAAAATATTAAGCCATCTTCCCTATAAGACCTGTTTTGATGTCCCCTATAAAAGCCCTGGGAAAAAACTAAAACATAAGAAGAAAATGCAGAGACCCAACATATTTTCCTTTTGTCTTAATATGTTCTGTGATTGTTCTAAATTATTCACAATATCTTGTCTTAATCAACAATTATTTCGTTTAGAGGATTTTTTTAAATCGGAACTGTCCAGATTTATCATTTATGGTTTTAAGAATGACGACTAAGACAAAAACAACATCAAATTCAAGGGCATCTTACTTCTGATTGGCGATGCCAATAATTCTTAAAATTAGACTCGCACAAGATATTTCGTTCATCAATATCTTGTTTATGCTATGTCTTGAATTGTAAACATTCGTTTTAGTTACAGTAAAAATAAAGTAAAAATCAGCGATTTAATGACCCATAATTCAGGAAGAGTGATTTGGACCACACAGAAATTCGCAAATCGTTGAGATCATATCGTGCCCTACATTTTGTACAAGTTTCATGTTGATCGGTCGATAATTGTAGATTTAAGAATGTAAACATAGTCAGAAATAGGCATTTTTGACATTCAAGGGCAGATAATTCATGATGTTTCAATTGGACCGGACTCATTTTTATACTCACACAAGAACTCATGATCATACATGCTTTGGCTAAGTTTGATTAAAATCGGTTTATATTTGTGCATACCAGAGTGTAAAAACTACATTGTGGGAGGAGGGTCAGACATGCGGACGGACGGACAGACGAGCGGATGACAGTCGTAAAGTGACTACAACAGCTTACTCTGGTCCCTTGGTACCCTGGAGGGTAAATAATCGTAAATCGATCATTCACGTTGAATTCTACGTCTTAAAATCAGAAATATAAATTAAAAATTCTTTTGATTTTCCATAAAGCTCTAATAAATGGGATTTTGACAAGTTTTCGAGGAAATATGTAGGATTTTTTTCTTTCGAAAATATATTTTGTAATCGGTTCTTTGATATTCACACATTTTTACACGAAAATGCATCGAAAAATTTGAACAAAATTAAAGAACAATGTCAAATGTGCAATTATGGCCAGTCAAGACCACCATACTTTAGAGCTCTAATACACCCTTTTGGACTATTCCAAATCCTTAAATATTTCGGGAGGATTAAGTACACATATGTAGCATTCATTCATATAAATTTCATCCGTGTTCTCGAGGGGGCAATTTTCTATAGAAATGGACCCACATCCTTTCAAAGTCATTTGTCTCTCACCAATAGGTGTGAATCATCTATGTCAGAGAGCATCTGGAGGCTCGGTTGGGATATTGTGGTTGTACTGGTGCGAGAAATGCAAGGAACCCACGGTTAGGTGCTACAGCCGCCGCGATATGACCATAGTAGTTGAAAACGGCGAAAAACCCCCAATGAAATAAATAAAAATGAAATACCGTTTATATAGTGAATTTCCTCTAATATGGGACAAAAACAACTGCCTCGTTTGGTACCCTCTGATTGTCTTAAGCTGTCAAGTAAAACAAACTTTCAAAAAATGATGCCATAATTAAGTATGATTCAGACAAAAGAAGAAATGATGCGATGGGTGTTTTGTTGTAGAAAAGGAAGGCATTGTTCATACTTCATATACAAGTCTTAGGCGATAAATTTTACATTTGTTACCTATCGACTTGCATTTCTTCAGTATTCATTTGTTCACTCCGATTCAAGAATGTGGGTATCTCAACCTGTATACCAAGCTCACGAAGGACGTCAAAAGCATCGTAACTAAAACTTTTGCTGGATTTCGATATACTTAACGCCGCGGCCATGGCGCAGTTGGTAGCGAATCAGCCTCTCATTCGAGAGGTCCAGGGTTCGATACCCGGCCGCGGCAAATACCGCTACTGACAATAATATCACCCATTAATGGTTTTATATCGCGAACCTATGTGGGGGAGCAGCTGGAGGCTCGGTAAGGGTGTTGTGGTAGTACTGGTATGAGAAACGCCAGGAATCCATTGTTAGGTGCTCCGGTCGCCGCGATATGACCTTAGTAGTTGAAAACGGCGTAAAACCCCAATATATCAAATTGATATACTTAACAAAATCTATGTCCAGAAACTGATATTTTGATATACTTACCTGGTAAGATTAATGTTGTCTTCTTTTGTAAAAGTATTTTAACTAATAAACAGGTTTCCTTGACGATGCTTCCAATAAAATTTGTTATATCTTATTCAATAGTTGTAGATGGATGCATTCATATGCATATTTTCGCTGATCTTCGTCCAGAAATGAACCTGTTCAATCCACTGTACAGTACAACAAAGGCTGTCTGTTACTATAAAGATGTCGAGTTTCAAAAATAGATCGGTCTTTGATGGTACAACAATCCGTTTTGGTCCTGGTTTATATAGATAAAACAATAAACATAATTATCTTTTTGTATTAGGATTAATAATAAATGCCCAATTACATGTAGTTGCAAGGGCTTGATAAAAAAGAAAAAAAATTATCATTCTGATTGACCGTTTATTATCTGGCATGAGCACTAATTGCGTAGCGTTGGCTATTGTGGTTGCTTTTTGTCTCTCTATTCACATTTTGTTGATAATTGTATTTTTTCTAGCATCCATGAATATTAATCAATCTTAAATAAGTTGGAAAAGGGGTGTTTCACGGATAGGAAAAATAATACGAGGTTGGCTCACGCTTGGATTTTTATGAAATTTGGCGTGAAGTTATTACACCAGATAACGGTTCTTATTCATGAAATGTTTGGAATCAACCATACTAGAAATCAATTTTCTAAGAACGTTTTTTTACCGGGAAAAAAGGCTACCCTCACAAGATTGCGCTGGCTTTCTGGTATTTAGTTTCATGGTGTAATTCATTCTAAAAATATTGTCCACTAGTCACTGATCTTGTATGAAACAAAAACAAGAACAACAACAAAAACAAAATCATGTACTAAGAACTATTTTTTATCAAATGATGTTAGTGAGCAACGCAAAACTTCGTAGTTTTTTTTAACAATTTAAGCAAATTCAATTAAAACAAGAGCTGTCACTGTAAGATGACAATGCCCCCGACACCGCTTTGATTTTAAATTATGGCCAATCTATGTTCAAGGTCAAGGTCATCCAGGGGTCAAGGTCACCAAAGTATGTGCCTACAGAAAGGTAATGTACCAAGGAATGTTGTGGTAAAGTATGAAGCGAGTATGTTAAGTAATAAGGAAGTTATGGCCAATGTTAAAGTTTTTGGACGGAATGACGGACGGACGGACGGACGGACAAGTCAAATTTATGATGCCTCCCTATCGGGGGCATAAAAATGTACCATGTTCCAGTTTTTGTCATGATATGAAAATCATGTAAAAGTGGTCCAAAAATACATGTATAATGATGATTATCGTGAAATATCAAGAAAATATAAAGTCGGTAAGATGTTGCTTATGGAATTTCCATCTGAATGGTGTGCATTTTCAAGAATGGTCAAAGTAAAGGTTCAAATGTTTTTTTTTGTTTTTTTTTTTGTTATTTCAGTTTACCCGAGGGCAAATCAAGATGTGAAGTACTTTTTCGGTCATTTCCCGTCTCTGTCCGTGTGTTTGTCTGTTGACATTTTTTCATAAGCGCGTGTCTCCCAATCTGATAAGTATATCTTTATGAAACTTGGTAGAAATTATCCTTTTATAAAGGCGGCACAACGCTGTTTCTTAAAATTTCTTTCGGCCACAAACTTTGGTTGTTGTGGCGGCATAAAAGGGGCAACATGGTATATTATGATATATTATAGCGGTATAAGGTAAATCAAAATTTAACACGGCCACGGGATTTCAAATTTAGTATGTAAGTTTGCTTTGGGGTGAATTTCAAAGAAGCTTAAGATTTTTTTTATCTAGAGTCTTAAAAAAGGAGGAAATTGAAAATTCTCTTGGAACATGTTAGAGTGCCATGACTCATGAAAGTTAAGGTTCAGGAACTGTAATGGCAATAATTTGTACACACACTTCTAGGGCATTGATCTCTTTGAAAGTTGGATATGTTGTAGCCATTGATACATAAAAATATTTCACCATCTTACTGTTTAAAAATTGTAAATCCAACGGGAGATAACTGGCTTTAAAGTTTGCAATTAAGTCAAGAAGAACATATCTTTTTTTGCGAACATTTACACACAAAATTAGGCTAATCTAAAAGTTATTTAAATGGTAGAAAGCTGCCAATTATCATTTCGCTCCATAACATACAATAAAATAGTTCGTTTACCACATATTTTTTCATAAACCGATTTTTTAGAGAGTCAAGGGCATATGATCCATTGAAATGCACATCATAAGGGGAGATAATGCATTAGTTTTAAATCAGAATTGTTTACTGATTATTTACCATTCACATCATGGCATATCAATTTCAGTTTTGCCATACTTATAATTGATGCATTATATTAAACACTATCAGTAATAATTGTAGTGCAGCTTAATCATTATAAACTTACAGCCATTACAATTCCAGAACCTTAATAACAGGGGTTATGTGCGGATCTTTGAAAACGTGAAAAAACAAATCAGAAAAATGTACCAAATTCTCTGATGGTATTTGCTTATTATGCAAAAGTGAAATTGTTGTCACGCACCAGAAATAGATAATCCTGCACCCAAGTGACTATTAAGGGCTATTGGTGGCTAAACCCCTTTTTGTTAGCCATAAGGCATCATAGAAATGTGTACAAATTGTGTATCGGCACAAGTTAAGCTATGCATAGAAAAATAATTTCAGAAAAAATTGCACCTTGTTTTGCCCGATAGAGAAACGTTTTGAAATAAACAAGTAGTTTCAACTGTGAAATTAAAGAGAAGATAATGGCATAGGCCTAACCATCTTTTATTGAATCCTATGCATCCCTCCATTTCATGAAAGTTCATAAGTGGCTCTTATACCTAAAACATTACTTTAAACTTAAAAAGGCAAAATTGGGTTCTATACCGTACAGGTTCTAGAAACCTTTTCCATTTTATAACATAATTTTTTTAACATTTTTGCATGTCGCAGCGATGGCGCATATGCAATATGATCAAATAGTAAAGAAAAATGGAAATATGTACATGTATGCCTTTTTTCGCTTCCGTATATGTAATTTTGCAAAAAAATGTAATATTAATATTAAATCTATATGTTTTGCAATTGCTGTTTTGAACATTAATATATTTTTTGGTTGCTCTCTATGCTACGATTTATTTTACTGCATACAAACGTGTTCTATGAGCACAATCGAATTTTGACTTTATACAAGTTTTGAACCAAAATATCACCTCCTTTAATAATATGTATGGAATGGCATTGTTACTGTTTTTTGTACTTTAATGTAATTTAGCTTCATCGAATATTTTTCTGGTCGGAAATTAGAATGTAATGCCTTGGGTCTCTCGGAGCAAAGCCACTTGAAAGATCTAGAAAGTACATAAAACTACAGTTTACAGTGGAAATAAGTCGAGGGGGCTTTTCTGTTTCTAGGTTGATTATCTAAGGTACTAATAGTAGTTCCATAGCTTGTGTATGATCCTTTATCACTATGCACAGTCTAAAGAGAATTCGTGCGTGGGCAGTTTTAAAACACCCCTTTTGCCACATGATTGATGGTAACGCGCATCAACTGCTTGCAAGTCTTGGGCATATTCAAGAAGACCAATTTCTTGCTCTGCCTATTTATCATTCCTATTCATTATTATATTATTATTTTAATTATCTTTCTTCGAAATCTAGGGTCCTAACTGGGTAAACATCATAGACTCGTTTACCATTATAGTTATGTGCCTCATTTCTACAAAACATGCAATTCTTTTTTGGGTCAATATTTCTTTCAGCTGATCGGTCTACTCGTATGAAGGCATTTGCACTGTCCACAACTTTGAGATAGATCTGATTGATTGTTAGGGCGACAATATTTTCTTCTGCACTCGGCATGCATTAACCTGCCTATTGTAATGCACCGTGAATCTCCTGACAAAAAATAAAACGTTTGGTTTATGTTCTAATGATATAGTAATGAAAAAACAAGAAGTAAAGGCACGGACAGACAAGAAAGAGACCGATGCTGTCATGAATTGAGGACAACAAAGTAAATATATTTGATTAAACAAGATAGGCTTATTTTCACAACTATCGTAACCACAAAAAAGCATTTAGGTTTACAGACCCTGAAAAAAAAAACACTTTCTAGCCATACGAAATGCACCAAATTACAAACACTTGTAAATACACTTCACATAAGTTGATTCGCCGTGCCGAATTTCAAGATTATGCTTCAAGGAGAAAATAATTCACAAATATTATTTAACTCTATATTCATATGCAATGGAGGTAATTTTGAACATTTTGGCCAAAACTTTCCATAAGTGTGCAGCAATTTAAAATTCTAAACCGTGCAAAATGCTTATGTTTGTATTTGGAATGGAAATGTATAGTAACACAGTTTAGGAATTATTTGCACTTTTCATTTTTCGCCTCTGGCTCTTTGGTGCTTTTGAGGGGTTGGATACCTTAAGATAGTCAAACAAATGTTGTTATGGCCCGTATCGAAAGATCTGGGGCATATTGTTTTACTCGTGTCCGTCTGTCTGTCCGTCCGTCTGTCTGAAAACTTTCGCCAAAAGTATTTGACATGCAAATCTCAAATTGGTATGCAACTGCCGTTCAATATCTATATCTGTTCCATGCAATTTGACCTTCCTCAAGGTCATTTGTTAACCCTTAGCAACCCTTCACACGAACACTTATTATTTTAGAAAAATGGCCATCTCTGGAGCATTGGTGTTTCACAAACACATCTTGTTTTAAAATAATATTATGTGTGAAAATCGTATGTTATTTCTTGAGCGCCTTATCTAGTAAAACGATATGGGAAAAATATAACATCACGATTCCAGCAATATAACTTTACATATATGTATAATGTATATCATATGTTCATGTTGATAACCTACCTTGTTATTATCTTGCTTCGGCCAATCCACGACACCCCTTTTCACTAAGTACAGCGAGTTTCTTCCATATTCTATGCTGATCGCTCAAATTGGTCGGTCATCTGGTTTTGAATCATACTAAAAATTATAAAATATATTGATAAATCGCAAACAGAAATTTCTATGGGTGACTCAAAGTACGTTCATAACTATACGAGTTTGACCGTTTATGCTATTTTGACGGGACTATCTGTACAACTTCAATAAACAGTCTTCAATTCAGCAGTTGAGTCCCATTTGCAGTTTTAAGCAACACTCATTTTTTCCCCGGCTGCGGCAGATATCTTCTGTTACAAAATCGTGATCCACCATGGGTGTTCTCTGATATGAGAGGAGCCCATGTCCTTTCGTGCTCACGACCGGATTATTCATGATGTATTGTTATTTTGCTTAGAATTTTATCTGTTATATAGAATTACGTATTTTTGTTCATTTTCCCGCTAGATTTGTATTATGTCACTAATACATATTTCTTTACATCTATGTAGTGAGGTATTCTTAAAGTGACATTTCAGAATTTTTTCTCATAAATAGTTCAATTACATTTTTATATAAAAGAGCATATTTTCTTAGGAAAATGCGGAAATTTTCAAGCCAAACTATTGCGCCGTTTACGAGAAATATATATTTTTGTGTTAAAATCAAACAAATTGTTGTGCACAATAGTTCAGATGTATATAGAATTTGTCGTTTCTGTCTCAATTTTAAAGGAGTGTTTATCGCTTATCATCAACAACTAAACTTAATTTATACCCATTAGAATAATCAATCTTGGCATCAAGACATCATTTAAAAAAAAGAAACAGGGATGAAATGTTCCTTTAATCTGAGTGCGCCCAATATGACCTTAAAAGTTGACGGGCCTTAAAGCCACATTCATTCATTTCCTCATCAGCACCAAAGAGCTAGATGCGAAATTTGAAAGTGCCAGTAAATCCTGAACTGTGCTACACTTCCATTCAAACTACAAACACAAGCACTTTGTACGGTGTAGAATTTTGAATTAATGCATACTTATGAAAATATTTGACAAAAATGTTAAAAATTACCTCCCTTGCATGGGAATATAGAGTAAAATAATATTTGTAAATTATTTTCTTCTTGAAGCATAATCTTTAAATCCGGCACGGTAAATCAATTTATGTGAAGTGTATGAGGTACGGTCGGAAAGTAGTTGGACTTTTCGTGTTGCTGTCTCTCCATTTGCAACTGTATAAACACATTATATATATCGGTTGAATCTTCAACCATTTGCCAAGGGGGCGTCCGTGGCCGAGTGGTTAGAGTCGCTGACTTAGGATCACTTGCCCCTCACCTCTGTTGGTTCGAATCCCGCCAGGGACGTATGAACTTTCATGTGAGGAAGCTATCCAGCTGGCTTGCGGAACGTCGGTGGTTCTACCCAGGTGCTCACTTGGGGTCTTCCTCCACCATTCAAAGCTGGAAACAGGTCAAAAGAAGGGATTTCCTTCCTGGGCACGCCCAGTCTACTACTCGGTCATACGGGCAACCGGCAACCGAGGATAAATAACCTAAAAACACACATGTCCGTTTGCCAATAATGTGGTCAGTTTATTTTCAAAGATAGTTGTATATTTACGATATTCTGTCCACTTACCGGTATATGTGATAGGTGTTTTATGTATCACAGGCTATTTGTTAGAGGAACAACAAGGGTAACCAAAACAAAAGAACATTCTCGTCATTTTAATCGCGAAGAAGCTAAGTTTTTGAACTACATTATCACTGAAGATTAAATAAGGGTTCATAATTTCGAACCTGGGATAAAAATCAGTGAAAGTAGTCATGGAAAAAAGCTGGTTCCCCACCCTTGAAAAGATTAAGCTGTTACCTTCGGTTGGTAGTCATTTTTGTTGCTTTTGGGGATTCACGAGGCTTGATAGTTACTCATTTCATGTCAATTGGTAAAAACTGTCATTACCAAATACAATTCTGAAGTAATTCAGAAGAATCTAAGAATGAATGCTGAAGTAAACGCGTCCCAGAATAGCAAAGATAACTTTTCTTCTTCACGATTACGCGCGCTCCCATTCTACCGCATCTACAGTGGAGATTATCAGCTGTTACACATGGCATAAGTCGTTTTACTCTTTTTATAAATAGCCTAGACCCTCGCCCCTCGTGACTTTTATCTGTGTCTAGAACTGAAGAAATTGCTTGCTGGGAAGAAATTTGAGACCTTGGCGCCTTTGATACCGGCTGTTACTCTGTACCTAATACAGTGGGTCTACGTCATGGTTAGTAGTGGGAATAAAAATATAAAGCTCCTACGAAGATGGCAAAAATGCATAGACATAGATGGACAATTTATTCAAACAGTGCAGGAAGAATTTTATTAAAAAGTGGGATGGTTTTAGAGGAGTAGTCAAAAGTCCAACTACTTTCCGACCGTCCCTTACAAAGTGTTTCTTTAATGAGGGTCCGTAAACCTTGCATCTTGTTAAGTGATTCCTATTCCGATAGAGGTCATGCTTGTACTATTTTTGCCGTAAAAGGGCCACCGTGAAACATTATTAAATTAGTCTCAAATCAATAATAATGTGCCCAGATACAACCATTTTTGTGTGAGTGCCTAATCTTTATCAATGTTGTTTCTTTTTCTTCTATTTTCATATGCTGATTTTGTGTGACCGTTTTAGGTAAGTTTGTTTTGACATTCTCAATGGTATTAGATTTTGTAAGATCTTAGTATCTTAAATTGAAAACATGATTGACACGTCGTTGATCGACTATATTCTCAAGAAAAATCATCGTGTATGAGGTGATGTACCCGGGGTGTTCTTTGTTAGGAAATTTCAAACTGTACTCATTTGGCTGCAATGTCACAAGAAAAATTTTACAGTCCTGTGTAATTGACATTACCAAACTGTAGTAGACCCTCATTACAATTATGTAAGCATAATATTATAATTCAGCACGGGATCTATCGAAAATTACTTTGCAAATCAACCGTTTTCAAAACAAGACCGGATATTGTCGTTACCAACAGAAAACGCATGGAAAAACACATAAAGACAAAAGAAAGTGCTGAAATTCTTCCTTTTGCCTAATTATTAGTCCCCTACCGGTTTTGGGACTATAGGTTTGCTCGATTCCGTCTGTCTGTCCATCACACTTTTGTCCGGGCTATATCTTTTAAACCATATGTTTCTCGTGCTTGTTCCCACTGGAAGCGGGAAAAGGAAATTGTGACCGTTAAGTGTCGTGAAGGCCTCTCATTTTTTGCCAGAAAGCCAGAAAGATTGTAGACAGCCGAACTTATCTCACTTCTTCGTATGCTCAAGCGACCCAGGTTAATTCAAACAAATCTGACAGTGATTGCGAAAATTGCAAAGGTCTTTTCAGGAAATTGTGTATTCTTTTTCCTGAAAAGAAGGAAGAAATTTCGCAACTATTTTCTTCAACAAAATTTGTCCCAACTTCTCCGATTTCTACACCAGATACGCTCCAACAACCTAGTAAACCTCCTGAACCGAAGACAACCTCCGTCACTCCATCAGCTGCTGCTACAGCTACCAAAATCTTGCCAAACAAGATTCTAACACCGAATCGAAGATAAAAAGTAATGCAATAGTAAACCAATCTAGCCGTGATTCATTAAATCAAAATCGAAGGCCTGCACTTTCGAAACCGGTGATCTGTGATCGCCAACCAAAAGGGTCTCAGGACCCTATCAAACAATATAATCGGTTTGAGTGTCTTGAAGAAGACTTGATGACCGATGACCCTTCAGATTCCAGAAAGATTAAGCAAGGTAATAATATTATCAAACTTAATAAAAAATGAATATTTTCAGACTTCCGTTACTTTGTGGTATACTTTTAATTTTATTATCTATCATGGCGAATAAGGTTATCCAATGGAATTGCCGAAGTATTAAAGCGAATTTCGAAGAACTAAATCTTCTAGTCTCGAAGGAAAAATCAGTAGCAGTTTGTCTACAAAAAACATTTTTATACGCCCGTCGAAGACGGGACGTATTATGGGATCACCCGTGACGTCCGGCGTCCGGCGGCGTCCACTTCTTTGTCCTGAGCATAACTCTGTCACCTTAAGTCCGATTGACTTTAATCTTGGCAGTTATATTCTTCTCATCATTACGGAGTGCAGTGCATAAGAACCATAACTCTACCTGGCTTATTTTTTGAGTTATTGCCCTTTGTTGTTTTTCAAATTTGAATCTTGTCCGGAGTATATCTCTAAAAGTATAATAGCTAGGATCATGAAACTTCATTGGTGTATAGATCTCACCAAGGGGGAGTGCAGTGCACAAGAACCATAACTCTACCTGGCTTATTTTTTTAGTTATTGCCCTTTGTTGTTTTTCATACTTGAATCTTGTCCGGAGTATATCTCTAAAAGTATAATAGCTAGCCCTTTGTTGTTTTTCATACTTGAATCTTGTCCGGAGTATATCTCTAAAAGTATAATAGCTAGGATCATGAAACTTCATGGGTGTATAGATCTCACCAAGGGGGAGTGCAGTGCACAAGAACCATAACTCTACCTGGCTTATTTTTTTAGTTATTGCCCTTTGTTGTTTTTCATACTTGAATCTTGTCCGGAGTATATCTCTAAAAGTATAATAGCTAGGATCATGAAACTTCATGGGTGTATAGATCTCACAATGGGGGAGTGCAGTGCACAAGAACCATAACTCTACCTGGCTTATTTTTTTGAGTTATTGCCCTTTGTTGTTTTTCATACTTGAATCTTGTCCGGAGTATATCTCTAAAAGTATAATAGCTAGGATCATGAAACTTCATGGGTGTATAGATCTCACCAAGGAGGAGTGTAGTGCACAAGAACCATAACTCTACCTGGCTTATTCTTTGAGTTATTGCCCTTTGTTGTTTTTCATACTTGAATCTTGTCCGGAGTATATCTCTAAAAGTATAATAGCTAGGATCATGAAACTTCATGGGTGTATAGATCTCACCAAGGGGGAGTGCAGTGCACAAGAACCATAACTCTACCTGGCTTATTCTTTGAGTTATTGCCCTTTGTTGTTTTTCATGCTTGAATCTTGTCCGGAGTATATCTCTAAAAGTATAATAGCTAGGATCATGAAACTTCATGGGTGTATAGATCTCACTAAGGGGGAGTGCAGTGCACAATAATTTCAACTCTACCTAGCCTATATTTTGAGTACATTGCCCTTTGTTGTTTTCATACTTGAATTGTCCAGGGCATATCTTGAAAAGTATAATAGCTAGGACCATGAAACTTTTACCAACCCGCTCCCCCTGTTGACATAAAGCAGTGTTACGGGCGTATCTTGTGACAGTTTGACACCTTGTTAAAAGATACTGACAATTTTACCCTAAAATATCATTCTTGTTACTTTAAAAACTTTACGGGGAGTGACAGAGCTTCAGGAGGTGTTGGCATTGTTGTAAATAACAATGTTCCACATCGCCCTGTACAGCTCGACACAACTTTACAAGCAGTAGCTGTAAGTATTTCTCTGAATAAAACTATAACCCTCTGTTCCATTTATCTCCCTCCTAGTTCTCCTGTTGATGGCAGGAAACTAGACCGGCTAATTGAACAATCGCCTAAACCTTTTGTTTTAATGGGAGATTTTAAGTCCCACCAAATACTGACAATAAGGGTCATATTGTTGAAGACTTTATTTCACGTCATGATCTTTCTCTTTTAAATGATAAATCTTCGACTTATCTTTATCCTGCTTCTGGTTCCTATTCATCATTAGATTTAACAGTTTGCAGTCCTCAAGTTTTTCCAGATTTTAACTGGAAAGTTGATGACGACCTGCATGGTAGTGACCATTTTCCGATTCTTATTTCGGAAATCGGGCCATCTGTATAGGAGCGACCACAACGGTGGAAACTCCACAAAGCAAACTGGGGCTTGTTCAAAACTGTATGTGAACAGTCCATTACACCTCAAACTTTTGAAGATTGTGAGAATCCTGCAGAATTGATTACCTTCCTTTTATATTCATCTGCAGAAAAGGCAATTCCAAGAACGTCTAAAAACCCTAAACATCCAAATAAGCCATGATTTAATGATGATTGCAAGAAGGCTATAGCAAAGCAAAAGTCGGTTCTCAGAGAGTTTGATCTAAGGCCGACTAAGGAAAATCTTATAAAGTTTAAAGCGAGAGCACGGCGTACTGTTGAACACAGTAAACGAACATCTTGGAGACAGTATGTTTCTAGATTAAATTCTAGATCGTCTGTCAAAAAGACTTGGGATATGGTATGGAAAATTAGTGGCAAGAACTCTTCACTCAGTGTTGGCCATTTGAATACAGACAATGGCGTTGCTTCATCTAAGCCTGAGATTGCAAATGTTTTGGCAGATACCTTTGCTAAGAAATCTTCCTCTTCTAATTATTCTGCTGAATTTCAAAAACACAAGGAACAAAAAGAAAAAGTTAAATTGAATTTTAAATCTAAAAATACAGAGCATTATCAGAGGTCCCATTCACGCACATTTGTGCGTAATTCATGTACAGAAAAGAAAAATCGCGCACTCAAATTCTGGGTAAAGGGTGCATTCACGCACTGAATTCATGGAATGGAAAATGCGTTAAAACATATTCTTTATGAAAAGATTCTCTGTTTGTCTCTGTTTGACAGGAAAAAATACTGGCAACTCAGTGAAAATATATTTTGTTTGTTAAAATTGGTTAAAGTAAGGATGCATTGCCCCTTGAAATAGGATAACATCGTATAACTTTATTGTTTACACACAGAATGTAATTTTCACGAGGAGTAATTATTATGAGCACCATGTGTAGCAGTTTTCAAAGACACTCGCTGATTGGCTTAAATAAACCAATCAACAAGCATATCTCAAAAGTATTTGATTATTATGTCAAAAACCATGCTGTCTGCTTGCTGTAGAAATAATTGAAATGGATGTTAAGTCAAACAGAATGATTGTTTTTCCAAATAGATCTAGTCAGCATAATGGCAACTTAAAAATGGATGGGAGTGACAACTTGTGTTAATGATGTATTCTGATTTAGTTTAGATGCAACTGCAAGTTCAAAAAGATAAAATGGTTTGAGAAAATCTATTCTAACACCTGTCACTCGCCATTTATTGCCATTACTTACTGAATCATTACCAATAATGAAAATAGCCTTTTAAAAAAATGTATTGTATTAAGTGCACCCCCAGTTTTCATTTTGCACTCCCAACTTTTTACTCCAGAGAGTGCATGCACTCCCCCAAAAAATTTTGAGTGGGAACTCTGATTATAACAAAGAATTTACTCTTAAGGAGCTAAAAACAGCCCTTAATAAATGTCACGATACTGCAGTTGAATGTGATTAAATTCACTATCAGTTCTTGAAACATTTGCCGTACCAGTCCCTTCAGTGTTTACTTAATATCTTTAACAGTGTTTGGAAAACATGACCATGGAAAGAATGGTCAATGACCGTCTTGTATGTTTTTTGAGAAAAAAACTTATTACGTCGGCCCAAAGTGACTTTCGTAAGCAAAGAAGCACTCTTGATCATTTGGTTCGCTTCGAAACTTTTATTAGAGAAGGCTTTATCAAGAAAGAACATGTTTTTTTTTTCGTCTTTTTTTATTTAGAGAGTGCCTATGATACCACATGGAAGTATGGCATTATGAATGACCTCTATGAGTTCGGTATACGAGGTCGCCTCGCTTATTTCATTTCTGCGATTTTGGATGAACGGCAATTTAGAGTCAGGGTTGGAGATACACTCTCTGATCCTCATGCACAGGGAATGGGTGTCCCTCAGGTCTGTATTCTTTCAGTCACCCTTTTCAGTATTAAAATCAACAATATTATAAAGGCAACTTGCCCTGGTGTTGAATATTTTCTTTACGTTGACGACTTTTGTATATGCTACAGGTCAAAACATATGCATACCATTGAACCATTGTCTCTGCCGAGCTCAAGGCTATTGACCTTGCACTCGAGCATATAATTGAAAATGGCTATTAGCGCTACATTATTTTACAGACTCTTTGTCTTGTATGCAAGCGCTCGAGAACGAAAAAACGAAGCTGTCCCGTTTATATGCTTCTGATGAAGATACTGATATTGTCTTTTGCTGGCTTCCAAGCCATTGCGGTCTACGTGGCAACGAAAAGGCAGACAAAGCTGCCAAGGAGGCGTTGTCACTGGATATTTTACCTTTTAAAGTCCATTTTACTGATTTTAAACCTCTGATTTACAATTTTATTAATAATGTATGGCAAAATTGTTGGAGCGATGAGGCTAATCGCCAAAATAAATTGTTTTGTTTGAAACCTGCACTTGGTGAATGGCTGCCAGGTCTTTGATCTGATCGCCGCGAGGAGTTAGTTTTGGCCCGACTACGAATTGGTCACACCCACCTAACCCATTCGTACCTATGAAAGGGTGAGGAAAAACCTCAGTGTATTCCTTGTAACTAGGAGTTGACTGTGCAACATCTCCTCATTGATTGTGTAGATGTAGCCATCGTTAGAAACAGGCACTTTAATGCTGATAGTTTGATATCATTATTTGATACTGTGAGGCCCGAGTCTATCTTTAAGTTTCTTAAAGAGTGTAATCTCTTTGAAAAGATTTAGCTCTTTTTATTTAAGTCTGTGATAGCAGGGCCCGTATTCACCAACGTTTCTAAATTGATTTTCTAAAGTAAAATTAGATACCAACAAATCTGAGTGGCCGGGACAATTGTAGACAAATGTCTCGGCCACACTGATTGGTTGGTGTGTAACTTTACTTTAGAAAATCAATTTAGACACGTTGGTGAATACGGGCCCTGATCTGTGATACTTTAGTTATGTTTAAGTCTCTTTATTCATATGCGTCGTGGATTTTCCGGTCGAGTGGACTCGGACATGGGTGTTCTCTGATCTGGGAGGAGCCCATGTCTATTCGTCCTCACATCGGATTTTTTAGGATGCATGGTTGTTTTATTTCGTATTTATTATTATAGTATTATTAATTTGATATTTACAAGGTAATATTATCTATTTCTTAGATATATATATTTTTACTTACTATATATATTTTCATTATATTTTACCTTTCTGGATGTTTATGTAACTATCTACATAACGGTAACTTTGTATACATCCAGATATATGTTGCGCCAAATATGACCTTGGTAGTCGACGGGCCTTAAGACACTATTCATTCATTCATTTAAACCATATGTACTAGCAACTTCAAACCTGGTACACTTATAAATCTCATTAAGGAGAAATGTCATGTTTAAAATCCGTTACTCTGCCACGCCAACTTTTTGAGTTATTGCCCTTTGTTGTTTTTACCCTTAAATTCTTGTCCGGGACATATCTCCTAAACTATAAGTGCTAGTTACTTCAAACTTTGTACACTTGTAGATCTCAGTGAAGAAAAGTATCATGTTCAAGAATCGTTACTCTGCCACGACCACTTTTCATGTTATTACCCTTTGTTGTTTTACCCTTACATTTTGTCTAGAACATATCTTCTAAATCATAACAGCTAGCAACTTCAAACTTTGTATACTGATAGATCTCATCAAGAAAAAGTGTCATGCATAAAAAATGGTTACTCTGTATGAGTTATTGCCCTTTGTTGATTGTACCCTTACATTTGTGTCCAGGACATACACTGATAAATTTCATTAAAAAGAATTGTCATTCACAGGAATTATTACTCTGCCGCGCCCACTTTTTGAGTATGGGCCTTTGTTGTTTTTTACACTTACATTTTTTTCCGGAACATATCTCCTAAACTATAAGTGTTAGCAACTTCAAACTTTGTACACTGATAAGTCTCATCAAGATAAAGTGTCACGCACATTAATTGTTACTCTGCCTAGGCCAATGTTTTAGTTATTGCCCTTTGCTGTGTTTACCCTTATATTTTAGTCCGGAACATATCTTCTAAATCATAAGAGCTAGCAACGTCAAACTTTGTACACTGATAGATCTCATTTAGAAGAAGTGTCATGTATAAGAATCGTTACTCTACCACACCCACGTTATGAGTTATTTGCCTTTGTTCTTTTTACCCTTACATTTTTGTCCGGAACATATTTCCTAAATCATAAGAGCTAGCAACGTCAAACTTTGTACACTGATTGAGTATGGGCCTTTGTTGTTTTTTACATTTACATTTTTTACGGAACATATCTCCTAAACTATAAGTGTTAGCAACTTCAAACTTTGTACACTGATAAGTCTTATCAAGATAAAGTGTCACGCACATTAATTGTTACTCTGCCTAGGCCAATATTTTAGTTATTGCCCTTTGCTGTGTTTACCCTTATATTTTAGTCCGGAACATATCTTCTAAATCATAAGAGCTAGCAACGTCAACCTTTGTACACTGATAGATCTCATTTAGAAGAAGTGTCATGTATAAGAATCGTTACTCTACCACACCCACGTTATGAGTTATTGGCCTTTGTTCTTTTTACCCTTATATTTTTGTCCGGAACATATCTCCTAAATCATAAGAGCTAGCAACGTCAAACTTTGTACACTGATAGATCTAATTGAGAAGAAAAAGTAATGTACAAGAATTATTACTCTGCCACACCCACGTTATGAGTTATTGGCCTTTGTTGTTTTTGCCCTTACATTTTTGTCCGGAACATATCTCCTCAGCCATAAGTGCTAGCAACTTCAAACTGTGTACACTGATAGATCTAATCGAGAAGAAGTATCATACACTAAAATTGTTACTCTACCACACCTACTTTTTGAGTTATGGCTCTTTGTTGTTTGTACACTTACATATTTTGTCTGGAATACATCTTCTAAACCATGAGAATTAACAACTTCAAACTTAGAACATTTATAGTCTCATTAAGGACAAGTGTCATGTACAAGAACTGCTTCTCTGCCATGTCAAGTTTTTGAGTTATTGTCTTTTGTTGTTTTAATCCTAACATTTTTGTCTAGAACATATCTCTTAAACCATCAGCGCTAGCAGCTTTAAACTTTGTAAACTTATAGATCTCTATAACGTATACAACCCATCATTAGCACCAAAGAGCCAGAGGCGTAATTTGAAAGTGCTAGTAAATCCTAAACTGTGTTAAATTTCCATTTCAAGTACAAACATAAGCATTTTGAACGGTTTAGAACTTTGAAATAATGCATAATTTTGGAAATATTTGACAAAAATGTTATAAATTACCTCCCTTGCATATGAATATAGAGTAAAACGATATCTGTAAGTTATTTTCTTCTTGAAGCATAATTTAAAATCTGACACGTTGAATCAACTTATTTGAAGTGTATTTTCAAGTGTGTGTAATTTGATGCATGAACCATGGCTAGAAAGTGGTGTTTTTAATGATGGGCCATATACATTAAGGAGAAGTGCAATGCACAATAATTGTTACTCTGCCACATCCACTTTTGAGTTATTGGCCTTTGTTGTTTTTATCCATACATTTTTCCGGGCCATATCTCCTAACCCATAAGTGCTAGCAACTTTCAATCTTGGTCCACTGATAGATCTCATTGAGGACAAGTATCATATACAAGAATCGTTATTCTGCTATGCCCACTTTTGGAGTTATTGCCCTTGGTTGTTTTTACCCTTACATTTTTGTTTTGGGCATTTTGTCCAAAACCTAATGTGATAGCAACTTCAAACTTTGTATACAGTTATAGATCTAGTAAGCAGGGGATATATTCTATAGAGCCAATCCACGAACTGAGAATCATTGGAGTGAACACAACAGCCAGTCACGTGGTCAACCTCAGAACACGTTTGCTTTCGTAGTGGTCAAGCTCACGGGAAATATTTCCATACGAATTTGGATTTAATCAAGTCTTCAAAGTGACATAAGAGGGATAAAATGTGTTCATTTTGTTTTGAGAATGTTAATTGTACATAGACAAAAAGTGGTTGAATTCCGGAATATTACATAATTGCGTATATTAGAGAATTTCTGAATTTCCTTTGTCTGGGCTTCCCGCGTCTGGTAGCCAGTACAGAGTTATGGGGATCTCTAAGGAACGACCAAATAGGGAAACAAGCAGAACGGAGCTGCTATGATCAAATGGACAACAATCAGCCAATGCATCTTTTACCACTGCACCAGATGCAACCACTCTTCAGATTTTAAATCGGTCTCAGACCGCTGGAGTGGAAAATGAATTTCTCCGGGTTGGTGGTTGCCCCTTCGAGGGCCCCCGTAATTCCCTTCACTCTTCAGGTTTTATATCGGTCTCAGACCGCTGGAGTGAGAGAATTTCCAACAGCTATATTGGGGTTGCCCCTTCGAGGGCCTCCATAAAGAACTGCAGGGGGAAAACGACAAGGACAGTGCTCTTTCAGATCACAAATGACAATATATCAAAAGAACCTGTCAAGAGAATATTCGTCCGTAGAAATTCAGCTGCAACACACAGTCGTCAGCGAGAAAGAAAAAGGTTCAATGCACTGATGAAAAAGACTGATAACGGGTTTCAGGTCAACTCTAAATCAGATTCCCGAGCCCACTTATGTCTAGCAGAATAAACAGTACGCATGGCAGTCCTTTACCTAACAGAAGTTCATGGTATTTAACGCAACTTTAGACTAGAATACTCAAAACCCATCATATTATCTAGGACCAAGTCGTTCATGGAAAACGGATTGAATGATGCGATGTTTTGTAGAATTACAGCATCTTTATCAAGCAGAAGTTCGCCTAGAGGGTTAGGTTTACAAGGCTGTGAGGATTTTTGTCCTCGTTAAAATCATTATTTCTGAAAAGTTTATACTTCCAGAAAAGACTGTTTCTTTGCTTATACCTCTTACAAAGATAAAGACTTATTTCTTTGTTATAAATACTTTGGTTTTATACCAGTAAATATGATGGATTGTCTATTAAAACACATCCAATATAGTAAATTGAGCTTACCGTAAACGGGGAAAAATCAGCGTTGGCTCACATATATAGTAATCACACTATCTAGAGGCTCAAAATTTTAACAAGGACTTAGATTCTGTTACAATACACCCTTTATTTACAAATATTGGGGACAATTTGGAGCATAAGCTCAAATTACTACATAATAGTGGTTTATTTCCGTTTGTATTATATAAACAGGCACTTTGAGACGAATAAATCGAGCCCGAAACTATGAAATAGCAACAGGGACCCACAACATTGATCATACCAAACAGGACAGATCACATGATATCAGTAACAGAAACAGTATTTAAAAGAAAATATAAATATACATATTGAGGCGAAATTCGAAATTATATCAACATATAAGGATAAACACAAACATAAAGAAAGACTGAAGAAATTAACAAATAACAAGTTAGTCATACAGAAGATATCTGAAAAGAGTCACTTTTAAATAGTGATTACTATTGTTTATGACACAGTCATTATACATTGTAACTAGTGGGCTTGAATTCGAATGTGTCAGTCACTGTTATCTCATAACATTCACGTGGCGAAAATATGAATATGTACCGTACCTACTAGTAATCGGAATTAATTACGTGAATACAAATTCACATTTGAATGATATAACCGTTAAAGGCAGGTTTGAAAATAATCAGAGAATAAAAACATTGTAGGTCTATCTATGGTTCCAAACGAAACGCAAAAGAAAAGTATTTGAAGGTATCAAGGTCATAGTGAACTTCTCTTCGGTTCATGAATCATTTCACCAACAACATTACCATTACGTAGTGTACGATTGGAATAAGCTCGTGAAGCATATCAGAGGAAGACACGACAAGAGCGAGATTTACAGATAAATAAGTTGAAGTCAACACTACAAAACAATTATGGCATATTTCTTTCAATTTAAAACTTGATGGCATATTTCTTTCAATTTAAAACTTGATATTCATCTGTCAACATTACACTTCAGTTCTATACAGGGTTTTAAGGAGTATCAATTTCGCCAAATGTTATTGAATTAATGGTATTATCAAACCAAATAATTAAGAAGTATATATCGACATATCCAAATGAGCGCTGTACATAAATACTTTACGGTTATAAACACCTTCACTTGCAAGGGATTTTGAACAGCGTGTGGTTTCTTACACATACCTAGCCTGGGTCCAGTCGTCAATATACAATTTGGTCTGTAAGATAGCGCATAAAAAATCAATACCCGTTACATATTGCGGCATCCGTTTTTGATCGTGTTGATATTGACGCCTGGGAACAAGCATGGTATTTTCCAATGATAAGCCGATAAACCGAATGATCTATTTTTAGCCGTATAATCTATGTAAAGCCTATCGTTTTAAAACGAGGCTCGTTAACGGGATAGAGGCAACATCTGCTATAATGGATTGAATTATACATTGTATTTGAAATGTTGATAGATAATTAAATTTCTGCAAATTCTAGCATTTTCTCATTATTTTCCCATAATTTTTCTAAGGTGCTTCTTTCGTTTTGCTTGTAAAAATCACATATTCAGTGTCAGGTTAAATTTGGTTTTGCACGGATGAACAGATTTTTAATAATGCATTCTGGGGAAAAAATGTTTAATTAAAATGTTCAAAACGAGCAGACAGTGGTCTTTATGTGAGCCATGGCAAATCCAATGCTGATAGATTAGCCATTCCCAAACTGCATATATTTATTCTGTAACAATTACAAAACAGTTTTTAGTTCGAACACTAGTTCGTTTAACTATCAAATTCCTTCAAATTTACGACTGAAGGAGAAATTAATGTTGTTAATAATGCTATGTTCTATTTCTTACTTTCGAAATTTTTTTTTTTTTTTTTTTTTTTTTTTTTTTTGTAAAAACTAACGCATCCATGCGTCATTTAAACTATTTAATCGTTTGCCGAACATGACCTTCCCAATAGAAAAGGCTAGGAAGATATTTTGATACTCACCATTTTCTCCTTTTGTCTGAGTATTTTCTTGCATTATTTTAAACAAATCCTACCTTTATCATCTCATATTTTGTCGCCTGCAAGCATCTTCTAAAATGGGAAAGTCTAAATTTCAGCCGTTTGTTAAAGGGTTAATTGGTGTATAAGATGAACAGACTGATAAGAAGAGGTGTTATGTGTTATTGTCTACTGTAAGTGTGTCACACATTAACCCATTCCCACACATTGACGCTTTTGACACCCCACATGATAAAGCTTTTTAAAAACATTGTGAACAATGAAGAAATTGCTTGTGGCAAATAGTTTCTTCATTTCTCGCAATATTTTCTACATAAAGAAAAAAATTGTTACATATCATTTACTTGAAATTGTCGTCAGCAATATCTTTGAATTGAGACAAGATTGAAATTTTATTTTCTGGTTATTAGTCAACCCTTTCTAACAGGAACAAAGCTTAAGATCGACTGGTCAAATTTGAAAACGCTGTAAACCACAAAATTGTTGTTGATAAAGATGGCATTTGTTCACAGTAAAAAAATATTGAGACGAAAGGAGAAAACTGATTGTAATAAGAATTTTCTTCTTTTTTCTCCATCTTTTAGATCAAGCGTTTCCAATTACGGTCTTTTTCGGGGAAGGGCAAACCTTTTCTCAAACAAGACCTGGTTTCAACGTGTTTAATTGAAAGGGCTTGTGGAAACGTTGAAGCGAAAGAAGAAATTGCTGATAAACATCATTTTCTCCTTTTGCCTCAGTTTTATCTAACCTGCTTGGTTCACAAATGCTTTTCTGTTCAACATTCCTGTCAGCAGTATTTAAAATAAAACGGTCAAAATTTTTGCCGTTTTTAAAAGGGTTAAGCGACGGACACCATAGGATTTGTGGCCAACCGTTTAACCCTTAGCAATAACACTTTACCAAAAGATATGAAATCCAATAATTGTTGAATTGTGCAATATTTGTTAGCCTAATGAGAATCATCTTCAAAAAGACGGGTACCTGATTTCCATGAAGAAATACGGGGACCAGTCTAGTCCTTGGGGATTTCTGTTACTAAATATAGCACTAAATAAATTTCTGAACGAGTTATCGTTCGTGATTTCATCCCCAAAAATTGGCGAAAATCATAGATGGCAGTGCGAAGTAAATTCGTTTGGCCCCAGACGGATCTTTGGACCGGAGAAAGTAAAGGAGGGAAAAATGATCAGTCTGGAACCCAGTCTAACACATACCATGTTTATAATATGAGTAATAGATTTCACGTAGCAATGATAAATCCATTGTCTAATATGATATCAGTAATCTATGTCTAATATCAGTAATCTATCAAATTGTACAATTTCAATATTAAATCAATAAGCTGACATCCTTGACAGAATGACCTTGCTGACTCTCAGTCAACTACTCACTTCTGTCCACTAATAACTATTGCATATGCAGAGAAGGGTGTTTACTTCGAGCAAAAAATGTTATTATTGAATTCCAAAATCTTCATTTCCTTGATTTCACCTGTCTGTACGTTAAACATATGGACGAAAAACACATACAAGGCTCTGGAAAGGTCGACTTTCTAAGGTTGATGAAGGTTGAACAGAATTTCGGATTTTATTTAAAGACAAATGATAATCGATACATGCATAAATAAGTAAAATGAATAGACGAACAAGAATCACAACCAAAGACATTGGTAAAATACTGTTACATCATCATGATGTATACAGAAATTACTACTTAGATGACCAAACAAACAAACAAGAACATAGCATGCAGAAATAAACAATGTTTGCCTTTGTTACATATTCATTTACATATTACGTTCTCACTCGAATTGCTGAGAAATAATATAAAATCGGTTTCCCGAAAATAACATGGTTTTGCTTTATAGAAAACTTGTAATGGACAGTTTACTGTCCGGATACTGGGTCTATTGTGTTACACATGAGACATAATAATTATATGAGAAGTACAGACGGACGTAAAGAACAAAAATATAGGCCTAATTTCGTCATGCATGATTTATAACTCAAAGTTACCATGCAAACGTATTAGAAACTACACCGAGTACACGTACATTTCAATAATAGTTTCACAACTGAAATCTTGACAAAAAAGAGAAATATTCAGATTCTTAATTGCGTTTGCTGTTGGCCAAAAGTATAAGAAGATGATTATCATCTAAGGATGTATTGCTGGTAAAGTTAAGTATGGGGAACGAAATAAGTGGATTAATATGTTTTTACTGGAAGGCCACTTACGAATGTTGACTTTATTCAACCATATGCCTGGCTGTACATGCAGCGTTAAGCTGTTGTCATAGTGCAAATACCCGACTGTCGGTTTGACTTGATATTAATACCGATCTCAAGGGTTCAATAAGCTGCACCAAAGCAATAAAATGCACTAGGAGGAAAAAGAGCCGCCTCTTTGTTTACATAACAGCCTTCGTTCCCACAGATTCTAAAGATGATAAGCGGCAAGTGGTTACACACTGCCCATACTGGACATAATCCTGTCCCTTAACATCATAAAGCAAAGAAAAAGTGATGAACCCAACAAAAGAAAATGATAATGACAAGGCACGTCGGATTTACTATTTCTTCGTGCGAAAGAGGAAAAGATACATCATGTGATGAATTAAGAAAAATGAGGGGGAAAATTGGACCTTAATTCCGCATAACCATACTAGTAGAATTAACAATTGTTCGCAATTCCATGATATTTGATGAAATTTCAGGTTTAAACATTAAATGTACCTACTTAACAATAACAGATCATCTGTTTTGAACATGCGTTGAATGCAACGGTATTCTTGAATATCAATTAATTCCTGATTCCTTACATATTTCTAACAAAATATTTTCTCCGCAATCGCAATAGAACGGAGATTGAGGATAAGCGACTATCATCATTTGAAATATGGAAACAACCATAATGATATAGAATTGAATACAATTGTTCTTCAAAACACATGAAACCAGTGATGGTTTTGATAATAGGCCTACAGTCAGTAGAAGAATTAGATGAAAGAAGTCGAGTACGTGATTGTATAAAAAATGATAGGCTAAGATTTGAAATTATCTAGCAATGGGCCATATTTGGTCACCTGGTGGGTGAGCTGCACAGTTAATAATATGTCATACTTGTACTGTTTGACACTGGCGACATGGACGAGAATGTGAACATGTGTCCACAATATCTCTCTAACGATTTCGATACTTGTGTGATTCCATTGGTAAATGGTTAAAATGCTATGCTTTGAATGTATTATGTGGTAATTAAGTGCTGGGAAACAGTAATTGGACCGATCATTGATCTCAGGGTGGTTATCTTACGCGTAGATAATATATATCTGTGATATAATGCAAATACTGCATATAGATAAGAATAGCAACTGTGGGTGCAATAATTACATTTAGCTACTATTTCGAAAAGCCCATTTACACCCATGGCATCAGTAGTTGTCATAATACAGCTTTAGTAATTTTCAGTAACTTGGGCTCTAAAAACTCCAATGATTCTCAGTTCGTGGATTGGCTCTATAGAATTGATAAATTAAACGAGACTTACCTGTAAGGTGATGTTTGATTTCAATTCTGTAGAGCCAATCCACTGAGAATCATAGGCCCACCCTAAGTCATAAATACCCGCCCGAAATATTGATTTGACAAATTTACCAAGTTACTAAAAATTCTCACTCTAAATGTCTGAGGTTGACCACGTGACTGGCTGTTGTGTTCACTCCTATGATTCTCAGTGGATTGGCTCTACAGAATTGAAATCAAACATCACCTTACAGGTAAGTCTCGTTTAATTTATCAATTATAAGGAAGGAGTAGTAAAGTCAAGGCTATCAACCCAAAATACTTTCTAAAGTTGTCTGCTGCCATCCCATACACACAAGGGATTGAGCGGGAAAGGGTTTACTCTTTGGAATTTACTTGTCCATTAGACAAGAAAGGGGAAGTATGAAAATAAACCGAATTTTTACAATTGCTTGCCTGAATAGATAAATTACCACATTTACTTGTCCCAGATAATTGCCAATTTCGTAGGCTGTGTTATAACGTTTCGGACCCATAATGGGTGTACTTGGTAGAATCACTTCTAGTAGATACATTTTGTGAAAACGGATTTGTTTTGCGATTCAAAGGCAGATAATCCACTAGAATTTACATAACAACGGGAAATAATACATCATATCTAAGTCAGAAACATTTATTGATTATTTATTTTACCATCCACATCATAAAATTTTCAAAGTTCACATTTTTGTGCCCAGTTTAGACAATTCTTGCAGGTTTTGAGATATTTCTACTGATCAGTATTAATGACACATTATTTATGAACGATATGTCCAAGTTTCAAGTAAAACATTTCAGTTTGGAAAAAGTTATTACACTTTTTTCCCTCCCCTTTAAAATTTTCCAAAAACGATATACGAGGTTTTGCGTTTACAACGACGATATGCGATATTAAACAATTTCTATTATAGGGCAGGTTTAAAAAATGTGACCAAAGTGTGACATTTGAATGTTGAGAATAACAGCTATGTTTACAGAATATCATCCAGATTGCCCACTTAGGATGGCAAAAGCCTATTCTAAATGGTTAAGCAGTGCCCAAATTATATTTTAGATTTATGTTTACTAATTTTCAGCCAAAAGTGTGTGTACAATCTTGCATATTGACAACAAAAAAGCGTTCCACTCGGATCCTGACATCATCTATATTGCACAATATGAGAAATTGTATATACGAATCACTAAATAGTAGAGTGCAGAATGCCCACAAGGTTGATGGCTTCTTAAAAAAATGATTGGTAGATTTCTGGCTGAATAGACAAAAATGAGAAGATATTTTAAAAAAGAGAAGTTTCACTCCTGACATCAAATTCAGAGGGTTATTGTATAAAACAGGATCCATATCCTAAACCAGTGAAGATAAGATGAAAAGGTAATTTTTTAGATGATGATGCACATATTGTTTAATGATTATAAGTGCTTATTGTAGTATCCTGTCACTGTCTTTAACTTACCATAGCTTAGAAACCTGTTACAAATGAAATATGTCACACAAAAAGCGTTTCACTCCCGACATTTTTTACATGTTTTAATGACATATCTTTTTTATTTGTGAAGCGATTTTCTTTAAACTTAGTAACCAGTATAAAGACACAATAACAAATCTTTTTAGCTTTGATTGGGTTGAATGTCTGTAAAAACCGAGCCATGTAAAAAGTGAATGGTCACATTTTTTTAAAACTTGCCCTATATTTGTATTGTGGCTAAATCATTACTAAATAAGATCAATTATGGTTCCAGAACAAGATTTGTCACAGAACATGTCATATGCTTTGGAACTTAACAAAATTGCCTCAAAATCAATAGGGAGCATCTACTGGTAACCACCAACTGGACACCAAGTTTGAAATTCATAGGCTTACGCATCCTTAAGTTATGGTCAGACATATCAATTATTGCTGTTATATACCCAAAATCCTTTCCTTACATATAAATATTGTTCACAACTGATCAAACATTTTTTGATATCGGGTTTGCAATAAATAGGAACTTCTTGCATTTTTTTTTGTTTTTTTCCAACTTTTGACGTCACACACTAAACGTCTAATAAAAATAGGTCCCCACGCTTTTCTGATATTTATAAACCAACCTTTAACCTATAAAAACATGTTATTGTAGAGACGCAAGTGCAAATCGTCTCGTCAATATAACATCAAAATACTGATTATTATCAATATGGTTTCATTTTGATATTTTTAACCTATGATTAGTAAATTGATTAATGTTTTATCGTTTAGCGGGATTCAGAATATCGTGGGAGCACTATATTTGCTTTATTTTTATTATCTCATATATTTTGATATACAACCAATAACCTATCATTATAATAGTGATTGCAGGTCAAACATTAACCGAGACACTCAACATTCAAAAGTTTTGGGTGTCGAAAGTATTTAGTAGCTCACATATACTGACTGGCTTTAAAAACGCATCACTGAAGTTCACCCGGCAATAATATGCAAAATATATAATCAACTATGTAATATTGTATATCAAACAAAGGCTTGACACCTTCCCAACATTTCCTGAATATTTCAGACAATAATTCGATTCAATAGCTGAGATATAGCCATCTAAAGAGAGGTGGTGTGAGGATTTTGACATTTTTCTCTATTTAAAAACGAGTAATTCCGCTCTGACTGTCAAAAACGTTCCGCAGTCGTCGCCTCGTTGACCCTTTAGTTAAAACAAAATATTTATCCGTATGAGCTTGAATTATGAACCATATAATGCTGTAGAGTATTCAAAAGTTTTGGCGTCCGTTTTTCAGCGTGTCTAGGTCCAACGCACCCGTTACTCGTTAATTCTCTGTTCTGGCACGAGTTTGTCTGAAGCAACATGCTTGTTTTACAATTTCAGTTGAAAACGTTGTTGTAAACCAATTACGTAAGTGACGTTGACGTATGTTATCATCATGGCGTTAGCTCGTTATAAACGGCTGATCAGGACGGTGATGATCAGCAGCAATCCCTGTAGATTGGCTACATTAATGAAAGTGAAAAATCGTCGATTGGTTAACATTTAAACACCTCGCACATTCTCGTTGACAAATACCCGCTTAGAATACTGCAACAAAATGTATACGCCCATCGAACTTTGGTCTCTTGGCTTTATTTTTTGTTGAATCAAATTGATTAAGAAATAAAAGTAAATTCTGACCATTGGCATTTGGAATATGAAAACAAAAATCCAGTTGGTCTACAAATGTGTCCTTACGTAGACGTTATTCATAGTTTGCACGTTGACGTCGTGCGAAATAACTTGGTGACAGACTGCAGTAATCTTAATTGGATATCGTGTCTTATTCGTTGAAATATATATCAGAAGTACAATTTCAATCTTTTTGACTATGAATACGTAAATATTTGAAAAAAATAAGTGATGCGTTTTTAAAGCCAGTCAGTATATTAATGTATGTGGACTCAATGGTAATTGGGTCAATTTTCAAACATCAGTTATATTTACCGTTCCTCTTGTGGTGAGAACATCCTGTTTCTTAAAAGAAGAATGTGATTCCCTCGTTCAACTCAGCCTAGCACCATCGTCTTCAAAGCTGGAAAATGGACGGGAAATAATTTTAAGATTTACACATGATTCAACTTCATTGATTTCTTAAAATGCAAAAGTGTGCTAAACTTAGCAAAAATAGTTTTGTACAAATATGTGAAAATGTGCGATTAAAAGAATTGAAAGAAAATTTCTTATACTTTACTCTATGTTTCATAACAAAGGAAGTTTGTGCTATTGCAAACAAATGAATGTACAAGTACCATTAAACTTACGTCACATCTTCAATTTCTCCTGGTTTTCTGTTATAATGCAGCAATTTTGTGGCAACACGTGGTACAACTTTATTGCAATTATCCAGACTGATTTCTTTTAAATCAATATTAGAAAGCTGTAAATTCATATAATCATTCATTTTTTGAATGACATTTGGATCTTGGAGCACTTGGCGTTTGTTTAACCCTTTCCAAAACAAGACCTGGTTTTGACGTCCCTAATAAAAAAGGCTTGGGAAAACATTGAAACAAAAGAAGAAACTGCTGATAACCAGCAGTTTCTCCTTTTGTCTCAATATTTTCTATGCCATATTTTACACAAATTCTATCTTTAATAATATCCATTTTGTCATTTGTGGCACTTTTTGAAGTGGATCACCCTAAAATTTTGTCGTTTGGGAAAGGGTTAACTGCCTTTCAATGAGCGTATTGCGTGCAGGCTTCGTAACCCAAGTTCCCCAGAACACATTCATGAGCTTGAGTAAAGGTTCTCCAGTTGCTTCTGCTTCTTGGTCTTTCACCGTTATGGCTGGACCTTTCTCGATGTTTACAATCTGCTATATGCCATGTTCCATTTGATAGAATTGGATGGAGTTTATAAATATTCATCACCTGTCTCATCTCGTGCCGCAGTAAATAATGTTCAAAAACATGGCTTTATGTATTCAGATAATTCAACATCTGAAGTTTTTCCTTTCTTATGTTGTACAATAGTTTCGCCACCAACCGCATTATCTGTGATGTGTACCTTGCTCTCTTTAGTTTATTACCTTTATTCTTCTCCAGCCACATAATCGTCAAAATCATCTGCAAAGTCAAGATCTAATATCTGTTGCTGCCTTTCCATGTTCTTCTGAACCTCCAACCTTTTCAACTTCTGGTTGCTATCACAGAGTTGTTTTGCTGCCGTAGCCGTTCTAATGAATGGGTAACCACATTGCTTTCTCCTTTGTGCAGGGAATACAGCGTAGCACGCTATGCGGTATCTACATGGTCCTCGATATGTTCCAGTGACGCCCTCACTTGATCAACAGGATGTTTTTGGCGGGAGTTTGTACTGGTGAACCAATGGCTGGACGTTTTGGTTTTTTAGCATGAGGTTCGGCTGGTGAACCCAGAGCCGGACTTGTTGAATGCGGGCTTGCGAAGAGTTTCCTTTTGCCCGAGTTGCTTAATTCAATTATAAATTTCTTAATATCTCTGAAAATTATATAAAGACAGTAACATATATATCATTGTGTGGTGGGCAATGACACTGGTTTGCTATGATGGAAATGCCAGGGATCATGGAATGCTGGTACACTGTGACAAATTGAATCACTTGTAACAAAAGATTCTGAAAAGAAAAATATACTCCTGAGACTCTGCAATAGCAACCAACATGCATTGATTCATGATGACATTCAAGTTAAAAGAAGAACAAATCTTGCATTCTCATTAACAAATCATCTACTTCACTGTATAGAGTATGGAAGAATCCATTCTTTGGTGCAGAAAAAGTAACTCCTATTTACCCATTACCACATGACCCATTTTGATGCCCTTTAATTTAAAGATTTTAGAAAAAATGTGGAAAATGAAGAAATTGCTTGTCACAAGCGATGTCTTCATTTTCCATAATGTTTTTTTATGTTCGATCAGCATTTTCTTACTATTCTACACTCTCAATTGCTCGTTTGATTTAGGTTACAATAAAAGACATTGAAAAGGCCATTTATTAGGATATAA
Source organism: Fragum sueziense (assembly GCA_963680895.1). Taxonomy (NCBI): domain Eukaryota; kingdom Metazoa; phylum Mollusca; class Bivalvia; order Cardiida; family Cardiidae; genus Fragum; species Fragum sueziense. The sequence goes on from OY804597.1 coordinate 13,177,362, forward strand.
ATGACGGAGTCTATATGCAAGAATTTACATCTATATGTAAGATTTTACATTAATCCAAACTATAGTTAGACAAGCATTATTACCTAAATCAAAGATGGGGAAATATTTATTAAGCGCATGAAATGCCAGAAGGTACACAGCCTTGACCATTGTTCTAAGAACATGGGACGGTATTGTATATGATAATGATTGAACTAGCATTTCAAGGCGATCAAACAAATCACAATTGATCATCAATTGTAATTTGTTGTCTTTTGTCTAAAGATGATCTACCTTTAGTATAGCCTTCTATGCATTTCTTAACTATACATTTCTGTGTATGATCTGGCAAGTCAGATATTTTGTGGTAATAACTAATAGCTGATATTTATGTAAGAACTATTGATGCTGCCATGCCATTCTCATAGCAATATGCAATGTACAACATAACTTGAGATACAGAGGCAGGGAACGATTTTACCATTGTAAAATGAGACCTAAGAAAGTTGCAGAAATGTGAGCGGGCACGCTCATAGACCGTACGAGTATTATCCGACAATAATTTATTGGCTAATTCAAACGACAAAGATTTTAGAGAGTGAAGCTGGTCTGTGGAATATGAAATCTCTCTGGTTCTTTGTAGGGGAACTTTTGGAGAAACTCTGGTATCTGTTGACGAGAAAGCCAGTCAGATAATTCATACCAGGAACATGCTCAGCCCTAAGGATTTGGGACCATAATGGATTTCGGTTATAATCGCCGATGATCGGGTATTTACGGCACTCGGTTATTTCCGTGAAACGCACTTCGGAAAGATTCGCTTTTGTTCTCACCTCGGTTTACTTTCTCGTGAACATTAATAGATATCGGCCGTGTAAGCTATCTAAAGTGTATTTTTTACTGCACAGATAGAGATAATTCTTGTATTTCGCGTTGTTATATAGTAGCATGAAAAATGCTTAAATATTATCGTTCTGAACACTCTGGCGGTTAAACATATATCAAACGTACATTCATCCATAAGAATCGGAAATACATGAAAACTACTTCTTCATGTAATATTCTATCAATAGTAACAAAAAAGAAAGTGGAAAGTACAGCGAAATAGGGAACGATTTTATCCAGGTAATCGTGACGTTATAAAATCAGGTAACTACGACTTAAATCAGGCCATAGTTACGATATTTTATGACAACACTGACGGTTTATCAAAACACAACTTTAAACTCAGTCTATTGTTAAACAAAATCCATTGTCATTCACACGAATTTTCCGTGGTTTATTCAATTTTAAAATTTCCTTTCATAAATATTTTTGTAAACATGTGACATAATATAATAACATAAGTGTTAATGTAAGATTGGCTGAATTTGATTGACAATGGCGTTCTTATACAGTAAAGGGTGTCCCAATAAAAACGGAACCCATTTTTGAAAATGAATTGCTCATGTATTAAGTGATATGTCTCCACCAAATTTAAATATGCAATAGAAACGACAGTCTTCTATCAGCAGTAAAACTTTGGTTGAAAAATATGCATTAGTTTTGAAAATATTGGCATTTAAATGAATGCACCCGGAAAACCTTTTTAACACGATATCGGTCTTTCCGTTCGCAGCGCGCGCATACACTTGACTCTTCCCAATTGTTTAATACAATACAAAAGTGATGTTGAAACATTTTATTCACAATAGTGCATATTCGTTTCATCTTTACCACTAACAAATAAACTGTTCAAGTAGAGATGCGGTGTAACCAAACAAAAAATGAATACAAACAAAATATCAAAGTGTATCAAAGATTCACAATACATGTAATCATATGCAGTTATTTTATTACTGTACAACATGCCGGTCAGCGCTCAAATGCCAAGTACTTTAACTCTTTCCCAAACAAGACCTGGTTTTGACATCCATGAGAGAAGTAGCTTGAGAAAGTATGTAGACAAAAGAAGAAAATAATGGTCACCAGCATGTTTTCCTTTTGCCTCTATATTTTCTGTGCTGTATTTTACGCAAATTATGTTTTATCAGCGTCAATTTTGTCATCAGCAACAGCTTTCAATCCAGTCCATCCTAACTTTTTGTGGTCTGGGAAAGGGTTAAAATTATTTCAAACAACCACCTTACGGACTCAATTTGCACATGTGGCACTTTTATATTATTAAATTTTGAGTGGCACTTTTATATTATTAAATTTTGAGAAAATCGGTACGTACTTGTACAACGGTAAAGAACTCAACAGCTGACCGTCAGTGCGATTTTACGAACAAACAAGACGAAAAAATCGATTTCGTGTTAAAACGGTTTTTTAGTGTCTTTATTAAATTTCATATAACTTTCGAACCAATACATATTTTGAAATGAAATTTAGAACACATATGCACAAATAATGTATCTTTAGTACTGCAAATTCAAAAATTAGATTCTAGGCTTTCGCTTTTAAATATATGACTTTGAAATAGGGTTCTGTTTTTTTGGGACACTCTGTAGTACGTGAAACCAATAGGCTTCGATTTTCCGTGTGAACAAATACGTCATCGTCACGCCTCACTGGTCTAAAAATAGATTGGGAATCCCTTATCGTACAAATATGGCTGTGAATCTCGCGAAGATTTTCCACCTTCAACTTGCCGGAGATAACATTCTAAGAGCTTGATTGCTGTAATCATTTGTTGAGAAACATTCTAATTCCGAGTTGAGAAGGTTGCTGCACTGTCGTGTACTTTTTAAGATCGTTAACTATGAAATAAGCAGTTGACAATTAATGTTTACACATACGGACATGTCCTGACTTTATCGTGCCGCTCGTGCGTGCTCGCTTACCCTTTCCAAAACGACATAGTGTCATGTTGGGCTAAATTGAAAAAAAAGTCTGCAGACGACAAAACGGATGTGAATATCTTTAGTGTTTTATCTCGGAGAAAATATTGAGGCAAAAGAAGGATGATCATCAATATCCAAAGAAGTTATTCACACCCATTTTGTCTGCTGTGCATGCCTTTTCGATTTTGTCGATCATCATTTTCTTCTTTTGCCTCAATGTTTTCCCAAGAATTTTCTGTTGGGGACGTCAAAACCGGTCTTGTTTGGGAAAGGGTTAATATAGAAAAAACTAGAATTTGTCGCTGAATGTGATTTGATACCCCATAGGCTTTCACTACAACAATGGGCAATCTAACTCACAAAATAAGCAAGATAGAGTTATGTTCCTTGTACGTTGCACTTCTCCTTGGTGAGATCTATCTACCAGAGAAGTTTCATGATCATAGCTACTTTACTTTCAGACTTTTCGATGTTTTTTCTGGTTAAGCTGCTGAGGAATCTCAAGAAAAAACGTTTGTCATTTCTGGTCTGTCACCGTATCTGGAAGCAATGTTGCATGTTGCATATGCGCAATGTTTCGTAGTTTTAGTTCCCACCTGCATTATCTATGATCGACTAATATCGCGCTTGAAAATAATATTTTTTTGCTCACACGGTTACGAAAAATTGTCCGATTCATTGACCGATAAACAAAATATTAGACTGATACCCGGCAAACGTTGTTGGGGTATTCCCATCGGAAATCTATTTTTAGCACACGAACGCGGGGAAACCGTTCGCTATTTCAACCCTCTTTCACCCCACGGCGGGGAATCACCTGACATAATAGTTACGATATTTTCCAGAAATTCTGACAATAGATGACCGATTTGAAAAAAAAAAAGAATCTAAGCAACGAAAGCGGGAACACTCCATGACTTTTCTGAATGCGAAGGGTGATCTTTGAAAAATCAGCTGATATGAAAGTTATTGACGACCAACCAAAACTTAATTTGGTTGTAAATAACGTTTTTATCAGCTGATTTGTAAAAGAGGTACCATACACCTCTGATCTCGAGGCTTTACTCTTTTCTGCTTCAAACCGATTTCAAAGGGGGTGTCTCACGAATAGGAAAAATAACATGGGAGTCTGCCCACGCTCGGAATTTAATGAAATTTGGCGTGAAGTTCGTACACTAGATAACGGTTCATATTCATGAAATGTTTCAAATCGAACATTCCAGAAAACAATTTTCTCGGAATTTTAAGTTTTCACCTTGAAAAAACAGGGTATCCTGATTAAAACAGTGTGCAAGCGTTCTGGTTGTTAGTTTCATCGCGTAATTTATTCTAAAAATAATGCCCAGTAGTCCGTGATCCTGTATGAAACAAAATTATATATAATTATGTACAAAAAATTGTTTTATATCAACTGGTGTAAGGGGGTAACCCAAAAATTCATTGTTTTTAAATATTTTAAGCAAATTCTGTTCAAAAATTTTCTTTGTTCCAGTTTTTGTCAAGATTTGAAAATTATGTAAAAGTTGCGCACAAATATACCGATGATTATCGTGAAATATCGAGAAAAAATAAAACCGGTAAAATGTTGCTTTTGGAATTGCCCCCTGAATAGTGCACATTTCCAAGAATGGACAACATTAAGATTTTTTAAAATGACTTTTTTCAAATGTTTTGTTTACTTTTTTGGTTATTTTAGTTTACCTGAGGATAAATCAAGATGCAATGCATTTTTTCGGGTATTTCCTGTCATCTGTCTGTGTGTCTGTCTGTCTGTTGGCATTTTCTCAAAAATTCTTTTTTCTCCCAATCTGATATGTAAATCTTTTCGAAACTTGATAAAAAGTATCCTCGGGTTAAAGGAGTACACCTCTGTGTATTAGAACTTCTTTTTGTCATAAACTTTTGTTGCTGTGGCAGCATAAAAGGGGAAACATTTCATATGATACAAATAAGCTCTTTTTGTAAAGCTTTACACAGCCATGAGGTTTTAAATTTTTTATGTAAGTTTGCTTAGGGGTAGACTTCAAAGTTGGTTACAATATTTTTGTCCGGGGTCACATTAGATCTTGTCCCAGGTGTACCTACTTTACAAAAAAGAGAGGAAATTGTCTAAAAAAATCATTTTAAATTATTCAAGTCAGCCGTGATTCATGAAAGCGAACAGCAAGAGTTATTCATAGATCTTTTGAAACATGAGAAAGCAAATAAGAAAAAGCACCGATTTCTCTGATGGCATTTGACAATCGTGCAAAAGTGAAAATATTGTTGTGATGCATAAGAAACAGATAATCCAGCTCCCATGTGACTATTAAGGGCTATTGATGGCTAAACAACATGTTAATCATATGACATCATTGAAATGTGTATAAATTGTGTATCAATACAGGTTAAGCTATGGTCAGAAAAATAATTTGAGGAAATAATTGCACCCTGTTTTATCCCAATAGGGCTATAAACAAGCACATTTTCAACTGTGTAAATGAAAAGATAACAGTCTTTTACTGAATCAAAGGGGCCTTCCATATCATGTCAGTTCATTAGGGGCGCTTAGAGCAAAAATATTTGGTTATGTATTGGTTACCCGGAAGGGCACCTTTGATGCTTTACCGTACCGGTTCTAAGCGTCTTTTCAATTTCATAACATTTGGCTTGACATTTATTGCATGTCATAGTCTCACTAAAAATGCTGCATAGACAATGTGACCAAATAGTAAAGAAAACTTGCAATGTGTATATGTTTGCCTATCTTGGCTTCCATACATGTAATTTTGTAAATATAAGTAATATTTATATTAATTCTATGTTTTTTCCAATGAGTTTTTTGGGCATGAATATTGCTGTAGGTTTGTACTGTATGCTACAGTTGATTTCACTGAATATAAAAATGTTTTTAGGAGCACAATCAAATTTTTACTGAATACAAGTTTTGGACCAAAACATCACCTTCATCAATAATATGTATTATATGACATTGTTACCGGTTTTGGATTTCTATATAATTTGGCTCAAAGTAAGAGGAAATATGTAGCATGTTTTTGTGATGATATGGAATATTGACAAAGACTCCAACATACTTAACTTTGGAATTCAATTTTACTCTTTTCCAAAATTTTGCTGAAAAATATGCATTTTTTCATGATTAATTCAATAAAAAACATTCTTAATAATTTCCTCAAATACCTTTTCTGGTATGAATGTATGCCTTATGTGTCTCGGATCAAATTCAATTGACAGATCTTGAAAATACACAAAACTAAAGTTTTGTGACACCTGAAAAAGGGGCCATGTTTCATGCCATAGTGGGAATAAGTCAAGGTGGCTTTTTGGAATCCAGTTTGGATTATCTAAGAAACTAAATGCATTTTCATAGCTTGTATATGGTCCTCTATCACCATGCAGAATTAAAAGAAAATTCATGCGTGGGCAGATTTGAGACACCCCCTTTGTCGAGTATTTACAAAATTATAAACGATTTTCTGAAAGTGTAGTGTCACATGACTCCCCACCCACATGTATTTGGTGCTATTGTTTTGTTCACAATAGTTTATGTAGAAACTACAGGGAAATGTGACAATGAATATTTGATTAGATAGTTTCTTTATATAAGTAACTTTAAAATAAGGTGTTGTTGCATTTGACCTTACAATATTTGCTGAAATTGAATGACCTATTTTGAACATTTTGTCCTTGCTTTGTGCACCCCTACTAAGTTTGAATGCATAAAAACCAAATGTTAACGGTAACCTTTTCCCATTCTTGTTTTATTTGCACAAGTATAGATTAAAGATATTTTTGATGTAGGTTTCATACCCTGGCAGTCAAAATTACAAGAAATATAGATCAAAGAAAAAAAGTTCATTTTTCCTCAACGTCGAAAAAATACAGTCGCAAAATCATAAAGCTTATTTATAATCAGGTGTTCTTTTCCCCAATTTTTTTTTATAGTTTTGTGTTAGCTTATTTGTGTTACATACATATCTGTTGTAGCAAACAAGCTGAAAAAATGTCCGATATCATATTCTGCAAAAATAATCTGAGATTTACAGAGTTTGTGCTTCCCATTTTCCCGCCATTTCTATAAAATGGGGTCAGTAACTATAAAAAGATATCAAATTCAAATATATCGGTAGAAATTGTTTATAGTTTCATTTTACCTTCGTCTTGACTTTATCATAAAAATAATATATAACAATACTTTTTATATTTTCAAAAGTGTCTTTTATGGTTCCAGATCGTTAAACAAAACATTATACTTTAAAGCCTTAACTAAAAGGCGCCTTATAAGTGCCATTAATGTTTTTTTTCTTTTGAAGTTTGTTTAAAATATGTACCTCCGCCATATTGTCAGAATGAAAAATAATACATTTATTGCTCAATTTGTCTGCCCAAAACTCAAAATGCACAAACGATAGAAAAAAGTTCCTTAATTGTGATATGAAATGGTAGCCATGAGGAAGGCCATTCCCCTGCAAACCATTTATTGTTCATATAACCAATAACCAAAACCAGTATTACTGAAATCAGTATACAGATCTAGAACTGTGGATGCGAGCCAGTGGTCAGACTAAAACGTAGATTTGCCATTGAAATGTTGAATAATCAATGACCGACACAAATTCCATTCAAAATTTGATGCCGTTGATTTAGTGGTAATAAATACAATATGTAATAACCATTTTCACCGACCCATAATTTTGTACAAAGTTTGATCTTACAATATTTGCAACAGAAATTGATGTTCCGCTTAGCGGTTAGTGATTTTAAAACAGTATTTTCAATACATTATATGTTATTTACGTTGAAGTTCGTTGTAGATTATGCACATTAGTGATGAATATCAGCGGTTTGTTCTCAAATCACATCTTGTCCGTTCTGACAAGTTTTGTCATTCCGACGTTCACCGTTGCCGAACGGAAGATTATCTTGCAAAACCGCTTAGGATATGTTTTGGCCACACCTCTGCTGCGTATTTCTAGACCTTACTTTTGGCCCTCGGTTGAGACTTGAAAAAATTACGATGTGAGAAGTGGAGGCGGTGTCGATCTCCGAATTAGAACATATTTACCTTTCTATACAATATTGATAAAAAATGAGAAAAAAAATCATATTATATTATTTTCGATTGTATTTGATAAAGAAAAATAATTTTAGGTGATTCTGAGGTCCCATATTTAATTTTCTAAGGCGGAGGGGGGTAGGTGGGGGTTGGGCTATAGCTCACCGACCAATTCCCGCGTCTTTAACCTGTGCTTGAAAACAGATCTAGCGCCTCCCCCTTCCATTTGCTTCAGAACACCCTTAACCTTTTTTGGGAGATTTTCCTTTGTCAATACTTTATCCCCCTTGAATAATGACGTGTCTTTCCCTAGAAGGGTTTCTACTGTCAAACAACTTTGATTTCTCCAAAACAAGATAAGAGAATTTTTCTCAATTCTACTTCTTTTCTTAACAGGTTTTCTGTATGTCCCCTGGGTCGCATATCGAACTCTTTCTAATTGTTTAATTAATGCAGAAATATATGTTTTGTTGAAAAGCTCATTTTAAATGAAGCACAAGTCAGTAATTGATATGACATCATATGACGTAATAACGATCGCTTACAGCCTGACCTAATTTACTGCTGACCTTGTATTCTGGTATGCTGGTATTTGCTGGGCGCACTATCACAGAAAGCACGAAAACACGAGAAAACGGTAATTTGTCATACTTACGCCCCGCCGTACAAAGCACTAAAACTCAGCAAAGGGTAATCTGTCGTAGTTTCGTATTTTCGACTTGCAGGGAAAAGGTCGCCACGAGACGGATCTATAACGAAAACACGTCACATGTTTGCCCTTTATTTTCAGTACTTTCATCCTTTCGCCCCGCCATGCAAAAACATGCCACATTGAATCTGGCGTATTGTCACCTTTTCGCGTTTCGGTTTCGCCAAAAAGTTAATACATATTGCGACTAATTACATAACGCGTTGTCCATAACTTTATTGCATTTCATGTCATCGCAACGCATTTTGTAATAAACTTTTTCAACTTTTTCATTATCAATTTCTTGCGTTATAATGATAAGAAATAACTTTTCACTGTGATCTTTGAATTTTTGCCTAGAAAATTATGTTGAAATCGACCCTTTTCTTGCCTTTAACATTCTCACTCAATCAACGGCATCAAGTTTGGAAGGAAAATTTCGTCGGTGAAAAAAAGTTTATTACAAAACGCGTTGAACAGAATTTTATTACATTTCATGGCATCGCAACGCGTTTTGAAATAAACATTTTTCAAATTTTCCGTAATCAATTTCTAGCAATAATATGATAAAAAGTAACTTCGAATCAATATACAGTTAGAAATTTGATAAAAAAGGGTGGCATTTGTCGATATCAAAATTTCGTTTTCTCACCACGATCTTTGAATATTTGCCTAGAAAATTTTGTTGATATAGACCCTTTTCTTGCCTCAACATTCTCACCCAATCAACGGCATCGAGTTTGGAAGGAAATTTTCGTCGGTGAAAAAAGTTATTACATTATAACATAAGGCAACTTTATTGCATAACGCGTTGTACAGAATTTCATTACATTTCATGGAATCGCAACGCGTTTTGTAATAAACTTTTTTCAACTTTTTCATTATCAATTTCTTGCATTGTAATGATAAGAAATAACTTATTTGAATCAATATACAGTTAGAAATTTATAAAAGGAGCCAGTTTTTTTAAATCAAAATTTCATATTTTCAATTTGATCTTAGAACATGAGCATAGAAAATTATGTTGAAATCGACCTTTTCTTGCCTTCAACATTCTCACTCAATCGACGGCATCAAGTTTGGAAGGAAAATTTCGTCGGTGAAAAAATGTTATTACATATTGCAACTTTATTACAAAACGCGTTGTACATAATTTTATTACATTTCATGTCATCGTAACGCGTTTTGTAATACACTTTTTTCAACTTTTTCATTATCAATTTCTTGCATTATAATGATAAGAAATAACTTATTTGAATCAATATAGAGTTAGAAATTCATAAAACGAGCCATTTCTTTTATATAAAAATTTCATATTTTCACTATGATCTTAGAACATGTGCTTAAAAAATATGTTAAAATCGCCCTTCTTGTCTCAACATTCTCACTCAATCAACGGCATCAAGTTTGGAACGAAATCTTCGTCGGTGAAAAAAAGTTATTACATATTGCAACTTTATTACAAAACGCGTTGTATATAACTTTTATTACATTTCATGGCATCGCAACGCGTTTTGTAATAAACATTTTTCAAATTTTCCATAATCAATTTCTAGCAATATAATGAAAAAACGTTACTTTTTGGAATCAATATACAGTTTGAAATTTGATAAAAAAGGTGGAATTTGTCGGTATTAAAATTTTGTTTTCTCACTATGATCTTCTAATATTTGCCTAGAAAATGATGTCGAATTCGCCATTTCCACGCCTTCTTTATTCCCACTAAATCAACGGCATCATGGTTTGAACGAACTATGGGTCGGTGAAAAAAGTTATTACATATAGCGACTTTATTACGTAACGCGTTGTACAGAATTTTATTACATTTCATGTCAACGCTACGCGTTTTGTAATAAACTTTTTTCAACTTCTTCATTATCAATTTCTTGCATTATAATGATAAGAAATAACTTATTTGAATCAATATACATTTAGAAATTTATAAAACGAGCCAGTTTTTTTATATCAAAATTTTATATTTTCACTATGATCTTAGAACATGTGCATAGAAAATTATGTTGAAATCGCCCTTTTCTTGCCTTCAACATTCTCACTCAATCAACGGCATCGAGTTTGGAACGAAATCTTCGTCGGTGAAAAAAAAGTTATTGCATATTGCAACTTTATAACAAAACGCGTTGTACATAAATTTTATTACATTTCATGGAATCGCAACGCGTTTTGTAATAAACATTTTTTCAAATTTTCCATAATCAATTTCTAGCAATATAATGAAAAAACGTAACTTATGAATCAATATACAGTTAGAAATTTGATTAAAAAAAAGGTGGAATTTGTCGGTATCAAAATTTCGTTTTCTCACTATGATCTTTGAATATTTGCCTAGAAAATGATGTCGAAATCGCCATTTCCATGCCTTCTACATTCCCACTCAATCAACGGCATCATGTTTTGAACGAACTTTGGGTCGGTGAAAAAAGTTATTACATATTGCGACTTTATTACATAACGCGTTGTACAGAATTTTATTACATTTCATCGCAACGCGTTTTGTAATACTTATTACATTTTGCAGGTTTATTACAAAACGCGTTGTAACAATGCTGTTATGTCACGAATATTTGTCAAACATACCAAAGTCGATGTGAAACAGTTTACAGCTAAAGAGATACAGCGAATAGACAGTTTTATATATTTCAGCGACACAAACAATGGAAAGATCATTACATTTATCAGTCACGGGGATTGTTTTAATTGTTTGACAAACAGCTAAGGATGTTCCTATACTAAAGGAATAGGCAGCAGGAAACTAATTACTGTCATGACCTAGGCTCCTCTGTTGTGTGAATTAATGCCACTTAGACGATACACGTAATATCATGACATAGCCAACCTAGGTCTTTCTTTGACATATATGGCCTCTTGCTCCAGATAAGTTCATTTCTATTACAGAGTAAATACATTACAGAGGTTGCATGCCAGACATGTCCATACCATCTGAGGCAACTTCCGCATAGTGCCGGTGAGTTTTATGGGATCCTAACCTTTGTACATATAAACCCTTCGTCAAAATGTTGTCAGGGGGTCTGTGTCAGACCCCAAAATACCCAACAGATCACAGCTGTGTCATTTTGACGGAGACGCTGCAAATCCAAAGCTTAAGGTGTGAAACGCTCACTACTGGAGAAGGGTAGAATGCGCAAAGGCATCTAAGACCCTTACTCGAACCCGTGCTCATGTGATGCCAGGATACGAATAAGCTTCTTGAACTTTACGCGATATAAACGTTCAAAAGCCTTGGAACGTTTATGTCGCGTAGAATCTACTATACAGACTCTATCTGACTTAGTGTTCGTCAACCAATGAAAACATACGCTTCTACTGTCATTCTTCAAACCACGCCTCCGACCGGAACTATCGAGTGGATCTTACTGGAATTTCATCATTTTCCCAAAAATAACATCATTTCCCCCAAAATTATATCATTTTTCATAACTGCACAGGAAACAGGGGCGTAACTATGTATATCCGTGACATAAACTGACCGGCAGTGTGCTAATGTGAAATATAGCGCCGAAATTTTCAAATATACTGCAATTTCATTGGTCTATAAACTAGGACGAACACAAACATAAATTTATCATTTACGTATCGGCATGGTCTATATGCTCAGCAAGGGCGGACCCAGGATTTTTTCCAGGGGGAGTTAAAGCCCAAATGATGGCATTTAATGAGAAGTTATATAGTCAAAATTCAATTTTCGGCCAATTCCAGGGGGGGGGGGTCATGACCCCCTGACCCCACCCCTAGATCCGCCCTTGCTCAGGTCCGCAATAGTTCTGTTGGTGCATGCAAGGGAATCACTTAGGTACTTGTAAAAAATAATGATAAAACTCATCTTCAGGCATTGGGGATTAGGCCTATACCATCAGTGAAATTACTATCGTGTGGTCATCTTACCACCTCTATAACCTCTCTCTTAAATCGGAAATAATACTTGAAAGGAATAATGTTTTTCCTCTCTTCAGTTGGCTAGGAGCCTTATGGATCATGCTATGCCACAAGTATCTTAAGGAGGGGGAGGACCTAACAGGGGTGAGGTTAGGGCGTCCTACAATCATATTCTACATTTAAAAGCATAGCATAGTGTGCCAACCACCGTAATACTGAGCGATAGCTCTTCTTTGTTTTTCTAACTAACTTCTCGTCAACAACGTCCTGTTTTGCCATGCCCATTTGCTTGGCAACCTCAAATATTATATCTGCCATCTTCAATGATAAACATGCAAAATGAAAGCAACTACCGGTATTGAAAGCAAATATACTAAATCATGATGCACATCCTATTGCTTATTACGACATGCAGGTACTTTCATTGTATTGTTTGAAAAATCAGATCACCCCATCCCAATTGAATCAGAGAGTGTATTGCTAAGCAAAATTTTTCTTGTACCATATATTATTAAATCCGAGATTAATATAAAAAAACTCAAAGCAAGAACCGAAATTGCCTGATCTAATGTTGCGAATTACCAGGAAAGTAGATGTTTTTTCTTTTCCCGTTGCCTCTTTATTATCTGCCAGGTAAAAAAGTAAGGCCTATTCACGGTGAAGAGTGTGCATTGTGAGATGAGACAACCTACGGACAATTTTGTCTCTCTTCAGCCAAGACATTTTTCAATAACTTTCTTATTTCTCCGTCAATTTTCAAACCGTTTTTGCATGAACTTCGCCTTACTGAGCACTTTCCTGTGATGTATGACTGACTTGAATTCTGCTTGTAATTATTGCAAAAAATGATCCCCACCGACCAGAAAAAAAATCTGGTCATTTTCTGGTTGGTTGGGATCAATATTTGCAAAAAGTATGAGATGTTTTCAAAGGAAAGAGCTCAGTAAGGCGGGGTACAAGCAACAAACCGCTTGAAAATTGACTCATATTGCACAATTCCTAACCTGAAGTGTGGTTGATTTGACAGTAGTCGTTATCATTTCCCTTTCTAGTCAGCTGCAGAGCTCCAGATAAGATGCGTATTTGCGTAAAATACGCATTGATTTGGTCTGAATACGCATTAACTTTTATAAAAATGCGTACAGATACGCATCCAAAATAATGAAAACGCATTTGAAAATTGCCAGTTAGCGTATCAAGATCGAAGGTCGGAAAAAAAAACTTACACACTAGGAAATTCCAACGATTAACACAAATTTTTTGGTCACTTAAAATAGATTACGGCAGTCAGCTATCCGATATCTATTACGACTTTAATCAGCCAATCACAACCTGGAATATTTTGGGAATACCAATTACGTCACCACTCTGACCAACCGAACGACAATCGGCTAGTTCCGTAGATCTACCGATTGATACCTAGGCTGACTTCGATTGGGACGATCGCTCAAGATATTTCAGCCATCGTTCCAATCGAACACCGATATCCCGGGTTATAGTGACGTCATTTGACCTTTGAACCAAGCCATGGTCGAACCACGCTCTCAGCCGTGGTCCTTTCATTCCAAGATGGCGTCCAAAGAAGCAAACGAATTTTAAGTTCGGTTGAAAAACCACAAAACACCTTTAATTAATTCCAATATATTCACATGTCCTTGTAAATGCGACTGAAAGTTAATATTCATGGAAATAGTGTTATTTTCTGATTGAAATGTAGCCATTTATCAACGAACGATGAGTCTCATTTAATTGTTGGTAAAACGGTATGGGCGCGGCCATTTTGTTGGCTTGTGCATCACGAGCTATAGGCGTTCGCTTGGTGACATGCGCAGTACACAACTTCCTGTTGTATGACGTCACGGATGGCTCGAGCTATAGTCCCAATCGAAGTCGGCCCTAGTGTTGCATTTGTTTGAATTTCAATCAATCGGTTATCTCCGTGAAAGCATTTACCCGATGATAAATAACAGACCATTGCATCAATCCGTAAATCGGAAACGACAACTCAAAGGTGTTTGTTTTCATTTTTAATCGGCAAACCAGTAAATCCACTCCTGAGCAAATTGTAACTTTAGGCGATTTAAGCCGATGTTATTTCTGAAGTGGCCGTAAAGGTAAAGAAAGCCCACGGAGGTAATCTTGTTCAGAAAAAAACCAACTCGATGGTCGGAAACGTACCGCGGTTAGATGTCCTCGAACCCGAAAATGAAGTGGGTCGTTCCGGTCGGGTGTTCCTGTTTGTTTTTGTCCTTTCCAGAACAAGACGGTAAGTACGCTTCGCCTCAAAAAATTATCTGGAAATACGCATTGGAAAAAATTCTGAGGTGTAAATACCCCTTGCCTCAAAAAATTATCTGGAGCTCTGAGCTGGGATCAATTTTTGGAAAAAGTAAACGGATTCCACAAATAATTCATATTATCACAGAAAGAAGCTCAATAAGGCGGGGTACACGCAACAAACTTTTTGAAAATTGACGCAGAAATAATAAGAGTTATTGCAAAATATTTGACCAGAATCGAGATTTCTTTTGTCCGTAGTCATTATCCATCCCATGATGCACAATCGCCACCGTGTTATTGTAGAACCTTAAAAATTGGGATATTGTAACTATCAATCATATGATCATGGATTCAAGGGCTGGCGAGGTCAATATCATTTTTCTCCTTTTGGCAAAACTTGTTTTCTCTCAATACAGGATGATAATGACCAGCATGACCGATTAGATTGGAAGTTTTGTCTGCACTGATACAAGAAATATCAGGAAAACATGATCAGGTACACCCATAACGACGCAATATGACTAATAATTTTATGAAAGGATGAGTTAATCATTATTTCACTCTTATATTCAATTAAAATATCTAAGTCAAATAAAGGGATGAATAATATATTTATTACTGTGCTAGTATCAATAATCCCCCCCCACAATAGAAAAATCATATTTTTTTTAAGTTTTATAGCTAATTCTTATTTGGTATCAAAGAAAATCATATTTGATAACATTTCCTCACATAATAACTACACAAACAATAATATTTGTCACAAACTGGTAGATTCAAATTTTTCACATTTTTTAGCAAAAATACACAATTGTTTGCCCAAAATTACAAAAAAATCCGAACGGAGGGATTCTTTTATATCTTTTTCTATGAACAGTTAGATACTTCCTGAGTATATTGGCACAGGTTTCAATTCTGTTCAAATTTTGTCCAGGTTTCGCCAATATTATTTTAGTTTGACCGGACTATAGCATCAAGACATACTTTAAAGAATTGAAATTGGAATGAAATGTCATATATCTCATATAGGATGAAACATGCCTATATAAAATCATAGAAGCCTGTGAGCAACATTGCCCGATGGTTTGAAAACTGTGGTAATATGTTTTAATGTTAAGTTATAACTCAATTCGGCGTAGGATTTAATCTCATTTTTCCTCTTTAATATCTAAAAACTGTGATACTATGTTATAAAGTTATGCCTCTCTGTGTCACGCCACCTATGCTAAGGACCACAACGGAAATAAGAGCTGGCTCTTTATTGTGATATCCTTGGCATTGGTTGGCGTATCAAAGTTTTTCTTATACATGATATTGAATTTTACATTTTCTATCTTGTATTTTGTTAATCTGTGTACAAGCTTACTATGCCGAAATAAATCTATCTATCTATATTTATGATATCACGTGACATTCACCATAGTCACGTGATTTATATGCCTGCAGTGATAATGTAAGGCATTGTAGCGTATTTATATGTTTGAACCCCCCTCACAGAAATCATGGATCTGCCGCTGAAGACCGACCCAATTTGAGCTTAGTCTATAAATACTTGATATCTGAATTTTTCTTCTGCCACAATGATTTCCCAAGCTCTCAATATTACACCAACTCTACCCTGCTCAACGTGTTTGAAATACGCTTTCTAAAGGAACAACGCCCCAGTATTACTATTTCTTTTCCCACTATTAGAATTTAATCATATTTTTCTGTCGAATGAATGAATGAATGGAGTTTTAAGGCCCGTCGACTACTAAGGTCATATTGAGCGCACTCACTGTAATTATACCTCACTTCAAGATGTATAGGAATATGTATTAGTTACATAAACATCTAGAGGAGAAATGATAAAAATACGATATTCTATAACAGATAAAATTCTATGCAAATTTATAATACACCATGAATAATCCGACGTGAGCACGAAAGGACATGGACTCCTCCCAGATCAGAGAATACCCATGTCCGAGTCCGCCCGACCGGAAAATCCACAGATCATCGAAATAAATTAAACAAACTGAAATTAACAAGATAAAAATATCATATAGAGGATAAAACAACAATAGGTCATGAATAATCCGACGTGAGCACGAAAGGACATGGGCTTCTCCCAGATCAGAGAACACCCATGTCCGAGTCCACCCGACCGGAAAATCATATAAAAAACTACAATGCACATCGCCGAATAATCCGACGTGAGCACGAATGGACATGGGCTCCTCCCAGATCAGAGGTCACCCATGTCCGAGCCCACCCGACCGGAAAATTCATAGTGCATAAAACCTATTAAAATAACTGAAGTATAAATGATTAAAACTATCATACGACATATTGTATGACAATGTACCATGAATAATCCGACGTGAGCACGAATAGACATGGGCTCCTCCCAGATCAGAGAACACCCATGTCCGAGTCCACTCGACCGGAAAATCCATAGAACATAAAAAATATCACAGATTAAATATCACAGCTAAATCTTTTTAAAGAGATTACATTCTTTCAGAAAGTTACAAATTGATTCAGGCCTTACAGTTTCAAACAATGTTTTCAAACTGTCGACATTAAAGTGCCTGTTTCTAATGATGGCTAGATCTACACAATCTATGAGTAGATGCTGAACAGTTAGTGCCTCGTTACAAGGAATACATTGAGGCTTTTCCTCGTTTTTTAATAAGTACGAATGGGTCAAATGCGTGTGACTAATTCGTAGTCGGGCCAAAACTAACTCCTCGCGGCGCTCAGATCGAAAACCTGGCAGCCAGTCACCAAGTGCAGGCTTTATTGAAAACAATTTATTTTGATGATCGGCCTCGTCGCTCCAACAGTTCTGCCATACATTTTGAATAAAATTATATATGAGAGGTTTAAAATCAGTAAAAGGAACTTTAAAAGGTAAAATATCTAGTGACAACGCCTCCTTGGCAGCTTTGTCTGCCTCTTCGTTGCCACGTAGACCGCAATGGCTTGGAAGCCAGCAAAAGACAATATCAGTATCTTCATCAGAAGCATACAAACGAGAAAGCTTCTCAAGAAGTTTTACAATAATAGGATTGTCCGTTTTTTCGTGCTCGAGCGCTTGAAAGTACGAGATATTACCAGCTGAAAATGAAATACAAATGGATAGTCATCGATCTTGTTTGGATTTTATCGGCAATCGTATGGTATACCCATACAGCTTAAAAATGGACAATTTCTTGTGCATTTCAAGGCTCATGAAAATACCCAGAAAATGCTGAATGACCTTCGATTAACTTACAAAATGGCTTTAAATTAATGTTTTACCTTTTCAATAACAGAAAATCTAAAATGTGTGATGTTTAGAAAGCGATAAAGGGGCCCATTCTAGGTTTTTATGCTTCCGAACTGTTCGGGAACTCATATTTGTGCATGGAAAAACAATTTGCAATGCATAAAAACCTCAAACACGGCGAATAACCACATTTCCTTAGACATAGATCAATCCTTTACAAGCGTGTTGACACATTCTATTTTTACTTCAAAACGAGACAAGGTCAACGTGACACACCTCCGCGGTATTAACACACCGTACAACCGGCAGTGGCGATGACTGTGACCTTATTTGCGAGGGATACGTGGAAAATTGTTTATTTTGTACAAACACTGAACATTTATACGCTTTTTTATCGACTGTAGAGTACCAAAGATCCTTTCGTTAATTCATAAAAGTTAATTCATTTGACCTACCATGCACATGACATCAGATGCCGAATCTGTCTTCGCAAACTTTCGACGCAGTCGGTTGTACTGTGTGTTGAATCTCGCTGAGCACAGATGACGTACCTCTGACGTCATTGATTTTTGAAGGTTGGGCATATGTAGCCGTTACAAAACAAAAACAAGGACAATAAAAACTGGCTGCACGTTATTAATTGACTTGGATTTTAATACTTGATAGAGCTTGATGAGTGCTAAAAATGGACGTAAGTGATCTACCCACCCCTTCAGGTTTGTAATTTCATACGTTATTTCTGGTTTGTAATTATTGTGCCATTTGCATTTTCGACAGCCTAGCTGCCCCCCCCCCCCCCCCCCTTTAATGCATAAAACAATATATTTTCAAATTCAATTGGATCAGCAAAGCAGAAGCGTTTTAGGTCAAAATCTGCCTTTTTTGTAAAACATTTAAAGTTGTACAATTTTTGAATTTGATAAAACTCCCTCAAATGTATTGGGTCTTCGGGTACTTCCGGTAATACAGAGTTGTCGTTCCTGCGGGACGGTATGTTTACTTCCATTTGCCTGTTTGACAAGCGGCAACTTAATATTTTCATCAAATCAATGAGTAATTAAATGAAAGTAATTTTTATTGTAACTTAATAATGGAATCTAATAATACCTCCACACCTTCCATCATTTTTTAAACCATTCGGAGATCTATATCAAAACAAATCTCCCAAATATTTCCCCATGTTGTGCCTCAGATCAGGCGAGTGTCGATTTGTGACGTCATGCCTGTGCGTTACTTACTCTAGTCATATGAAGTCATAGATATAAAAATAGGGACAACTTTTTGGAAAATAGGTACATGTAGATCTATATACAACATGTACGCTGTGAGCGAGTTTTTCCAACGAATATATTTTGTCATCCTCGGAAACCCCGCGGTCATAGCTACGCTACATGTAGTGTAGCTATGACCCCTGGGATTCCGAGTATGATATTTTGTATTTGTTTGTTAGAACATTCCGCTTTACACAGTTTTCCACTGTCGGAAAACGATTTATATCGAAAATTGAAATAGAATAAGTGAATATTAAAACACAGAAAATATTGAGGAAAGAGGCGATACTTCTGACCATCATCAAATTGCTTCTTTTTTCTCAATGTTTTCCAAACTATCTACTGAGGTCAAATACAGGACCCTAATATTAGGAAAAAGGTTTAAAAAATTGAAGAATTCGTTTTTAATTGTGCCGACAAAAATGATGCATTTTTTAACCCTTAGCCAAACAACAAAATATTGTCCTTTCCAAATTAAGTCTTGCTAATTGTCAGAATGAATGTGGGCATCAAAACAAAGAATTGGTTTGGAAAGGGTTAACATAATAAACCATCATTTCAAATTTATTTCAAATTTGAAGCAGACTGTAGACTATGATACGTAGATCTACTAAGAAGAACAGTTTTGTGTAGATTCATTGTAGAATAGGAAATATTGAGAGAAAAGCACAGTCAGCATGTTTTTCTTTTCTCTCAGAACTGTGCTATTTCGTTCAAGTAGATCTATGTAATTCATTGTTTGTTCGTTAAAGCTTTCCCAAACAAGACCTGGTTTTGATATATGTAGGATAAGAGAATATACTTTGGGAAACAGTGGCAAAATTTAAGAGCATTCTGATAACAAGCATTTTCTCCTTTTGCTTTAATAGACTAGATCTACTTTGATATGTAAGCGTTTAGTGTGTTGTGACTATGTTGCGATGGGTTTTCTCCTTCTTCTCTCCGCTGAGGTTCCTCTGTTGGAATCTCCCAACGATCTACGCCTTTCGGCTATAAATACTGTCTCTCAGACTCGGGTAGGCCTAGGCCAGATACGATGTTAAGTTCAAATTCTGCGACTTTTTACACGAATCCAAGCTCGTCTTGTATTGGCCTCTTTCGATACAGTTTGTGCAGTTCAAAATTTCCTAATTTACCCGCAAAATTATGGCATTCATAAATGCAGAAGCGATTCTTTCCCACTGATAGCGCTTTTTTACATTGACACCGGAAGACGGTATACCGTCCCGCATGAAAGACAGCTCTGTCACGACGAAAATCCGGAATTAAGCAATATGTCCTGGCAATAATACAAAAAGAAAATTTAAAGATCATCGCACTTATTAGTGAATTACAGCATTCTTAATCATTTACACACGATTAAAATGACGCAAAACAGTGATAAGTGCAAACTCACTTAATTCTGTCTATCAGTAAATCATCGATTTCCATCTTGAGAAAAGCAGTCTTACATAAAAAATGAAAAAAGCCGTTTAGACTGTTATTGACATTGTTTACACTGTAGCATCTTCGATTATTGACCGATTAAGACAAAACTTGTACATAATGTTGAGGATAATTAGATCCTAGATGACTTAGAATTTCAGTGTGATCGGAGGAGAAAGTCGTATGTTATAAATATGCCCTTGAATTTGACAAAATTGTTGTTATGGACTGTTTTTCGACTTCGTTTACTCTTTGTTTACTCTCTGGCATTTACAGTTACTGACCAATCAAGACTTACAAATAATGTTGGTGACCATAAGATCTTAGATGACTTTGAATTTCAGTCTGATTGGATGAGAAAGTCTGGAGTTATATACCCTTGAATATGACAAAGTTGCTGTTCTCGACTTTTGTTTTTACTCTAACAACCACAAATGGTGACCGATCAAGACAAAACTTGGATCATGGATATAACGGTTGATTACCTCAAGATCATGAATAAGTTTGAATTTCAGCACAATTAGACAAGCAGTTGTTGAGTTATTTGCCCTTGAATTTGACAAAATTCTCGTTTCATATCATCTTGGTTCAGGTGAGCGATTTAGGACCATCATGGTCCTCTTGTGGCGTAAAACTGTGTAGGAAGATATTTGAGTGGACGAGAAATCACATTGGGTCAATCAGGTTTGTTGTTACAAATAATTATACAAAAATAATCATACAACCGTTGATAATACCGGGTCCCTGGTTTTGACGTCCCTTATACTAATGGAAAAATAGACAAAAGAAGAAAAAGCTGATACAGAACCAGGCTCAGGTTGAATCAACTCTGAAGAAGTTGGTGGCGCTCTCTGGTTTTACAATGCTTACTGTTGGGTTTTGTCCCTGCTTCTTTTTGCTCTCTAGTTTCGTTGCCACTGTTTCCTCTGTCTCCGTTTTTCCCGATTACTCATTTCATCAACCGATCTTAATTTTCCTAATTCCTTCTTTTTCTTGTATCTTTCAAGATCATTTCTTTTGCACTCATCATGTTTTATTGGATCTCTCTCTCGCTTCCTCCATAATGTCTTTCCCCGCTTGTGAGGGCCATTCTTTTTGGACTTTTATTTACAACAGTGTCCTATCTTTGGTGTTCTCTAATTGTTCATAAATTTGACAATTGCCAAATTTGTATTTTAAAGCAATTGGTAGTCTCGGAACTTGATATAATTTGATATAATTTGGTTTCTTCCCTTTCCAATAATGAATATGTCTGTCTAGTTTATTTAGTAAGTTTTTATTTCTCGCTGAAAAAAAACCTTTTATGAATCTTTCATAAGAACAAACTGATCTTAAACGAAAATGATAACAAATCATTTAATGTCTAGATCTATCAACCGACCTCTTTTCGAGCTTGATAGGGAAACATTATTTATTTATCAGCTTATTTAAGTTTCATTACATACGTTTGTTTGCACAAAGCTGTGTTTCTATGAAGTTAGTTTACATTCAAAGTAGATCTACAGGTAAAAGTGACTTCATTTAGTTGAAAAAATACTTTGACAAGCAGAAAAAGTTGTAGACGAGACTTATTCGAAATTACTTAGAGACGATGAAATGATGTCAAAACATAAACAATTTATGTTTAAGGACAGAAGACATTGGGGAAAATGATGATAATCAGCAATTCTTCTTTTTTCTCCTCAATGTTTGTTACAAACACTCCTTGACAGGGAGCTCAAAACCAGGTATGCTTGGAAAGTATTTAACCCTTTCCCAAACAGCAATATTATAGGGTGATCCACTTCAAAAACTGCCACAAATGACAAAATGGATGATATTAAAGATGGGATTTTGTGTAATATATGACACAGAAAATAATGAGACCAAAGGAGAAACTGCTGGTTATCAGAAGTTTCTTCTTTTGTTTCAATGTTTTCCCAGACCTTTTCTATCAGGGACGTCAAAACCAGGTCTTGTTTTTGAAAGGGTTAAAGAAACCACTAAATGTCATTTCCGAAAGGCTCATCGTCAATACCGCACCAAAGGTTTCGGCAATTACCGTCTTGGGAATGGCAATTTATTATATTTTGTTGTAAAGCGTACCTGTGACTCGGAGTAGCAATGAAACTTTTACCTTAAGGTATATGACCCATCATTAGCACTAAAGAGACAGAGGCGAAATTTGTTATCAGAACTAGTTTTGATCACAGGGGAAATGTCCACACATACTTTCTAAGGCTTACCAAGCACGATCATCATTCTCGAGCCAATTTAACAACAAGAACATTTAACTGTGAAACTAAGCAAAATATGTTGAACTTTTAGAATGAATGAATGAATGGAGTTTTAAGGCCCGTCGACAACTACGGTCATATTGGGCGCACTCACCTTAAATATACCTACAACATAGATGTACGATTATATGTATTAGTTACATAAACATCTAGAGTGGAAATGATAAAAATACGTTTGTATATAACAGATAAAATTCTAAGCGAAATAACTTTACACCATGAATAATCCGATGTGAGCACGTAAGGACATGGGCTCCTCCCAGATCAGAGAATACCCATGTCCGAGTCCACCCTACCGGAAAATCCACAGATCATCTAAATAAACTAAACAAACTGAAAGTAAGCAGATACAAATACCATATAGCGGATAAAATAAAAATAGGCCATGAATAATCCGACATGAGCACGAAAGGACACGGGCTTCTCCCAGATCAGAGAACACCCATGTCCGAGTCCACCCGACCGGAAAATCATATAAATAAATACAATTCACCTCGCCGAATAATCCGACGTGAGCACGAATGGACATGGGCTCATACCAGATCAGGGGTCACCCATGTCCGAGTCCACCCGACCGGAAAATTCATAGGGCATATAACCTATTAACAATAACTGAAGTATAAATGATTAAAAATATCGTACGAAATATTGCATAACAATGTACCATGAATAATCCGACGTGAGCACGAATGGACATGGGCTCCTCCCAGATCAGAGAACGCCCGAGTCCACCCGACCGGAAAATCCATAGAACATATAAAATATCACAGATCGAATATCACAGCTAAATCTTTTTAAAGAGATTGCACTCTTTAAGAAAGTTAAAAATAGATTCAGGCCTTACAGTTTCAAACAATGTTTTCAAACTGTCGGCGTTAAAGTGCCTGTTTCTTATGATGGCTAAGTCTACACAATCAATGAGTAGATGCTGAACAGTAAGTGCCTCGTTAAAAGGAATATATTGAGATTTTTCCTCGTTCTTTAATAAGTACGAATGGGTCAAATGTGTGTGACCAATTCGCAGTAAACCAAAACTAACTCCTCGCGGCGGTCAGATCGAAGACCTGGCAGCCATTCACCAAGTGCAGGTTTTATAGAAAACAACTTATTTTGGTGATTGGCCTCGACGCTCCAACAATTTTGCAATATATTATGAATAAAACTATTAAGGGTTTAAAATCAGTAAAAGGGACTTTAAAAGGTAAAACACCCCGTGACAACGCCTCCTTGGCCTCTTTGTCTGTCTCTTCGTTGCCACGTAGACCGTAATGGCTTGGAAGCCAGCAAAAGACAATATCAGTATCTTCATCAGAAGCATATAAACGAGAAAGCTTCTCAAGAAATTTTACAATAATCGGGTTGTCTGTTTTTTTATGCTCCCCGAAGGGAGAGCATATAGTCGCCGCTTCGTCTGTCCGTCCGTCCGTCCGTCCTGTCCGTCCGTCATTCCGTCCGTCCGTCCGTCCGTCCGAAGCAATATCTCCATAACCCTTGGGCCAAATCAAATGAAACTTACCATGTGAACTCCCTGTGACAAAATGCCGATGTACTTTTCCCCGTTTTTGGATTTGAGGCCTTGTCATGGGAAAAGGGGACTTATGGTGAAATATAGTTTTTCTCTAATTTCTCCTAGTCTAATGGTCAGAATTTGATGAAATTTCATATTTGAGTAGCAAATCAGATGCCCTTGACAATAAAGTGCTCTCCATGGCATACATTTATTGTGACAATGCCTTATTCGGGGAGCATTGTCCGTCTCTGACGGCCCTTGTTTTTTTTTTTTTTTTTTTTGTATTTTTTTTTTTTTTTTTTGTTTTTTTTTTTGTGCTCGAGCGCTTGCATACAGGACAGAGAGTCCGTAAAAATAATGTAGCGCCTGTAGCCATTTTCAATGATGTGCTCGAGCGCAAGGTCAATAGCCTTGAGCTCGGCAGAGAAAATGGACGAGTTATCGGGCAAACGATACTGATATTCGAAGCCATCTAAAATGGTTGCTGAAGCAACTTTTTCTTCACTTTTAGAGCCATTGGTATAAATTTGCAAATGAAGCATGTGCTTTTCTTGTACTTCAAGAAATTTATTTTTAAATACTAAAGGATCGGTGTCTGACTTTTTCGTTGAAGCAAGGTCATAAATAAAGGTGGGACTTTCTAACGTCCACAAAGGTACGTTTGGAACCGAAGTTCGGTCACGTCAACTAGATCAAAATCTAGAGAATTTACATCTGCCTTACAACGTAAACTGAAAGGGGGTATAACTGATTCCTTCTTTACATTCCTCTTCATAAAGAGGCTCAAATACAAGGTCATGTGTATGATTATCTGAGTAAGATTTTAGTTTTAAATAGTAATCCATTGATAATTTCCTTCTACGTAAATTCAAAGATGGCTTATTTGCTTCCGCATAAAGACTGTTAATTGGTGATGTTTTAAATGCGCCCAGCGCAAAACGTAAACCTTGATTATGAATAGAATCAAGCTTGGGCAAGTAGGAATGACGGGCGGATCCGTAAACAACACAACCATAGTCTAATTTGTATCTCACAAGAGATCTAAAAAGACGAAATAAAACTGTTTTGTCTGCTCCCCAGTCCATACTGGAGACGATACGTAAAAGATTTAGAGCTTTCTTGCATTTATTGCTCAAATATTCAATGTGCGGAATGAACGATAATTTAGAGTCAAATAAAAGACCCAGGAACTTAAAGTCTGGGACAACTTCAATTCGGATCCCGTCCAAAGTGAATTCTGGATCGGGATGGAGTTTTCTGGATTTACAGAAATGCATACATTTTGTCTTAGTTTTAGAAAATTTAAACCCATTTTCATTAGACCATTTACTCAGGTTGTTTAAAACCTGTTGCAACTGTCGTTCAATGGTATGCATATGTTTTGATCGGTAGCATATACAGAAGTCATCAACGTAAAGGAAATATTCGATACCAGGACAAGTTGCCTTTATAATGTTATTGATTTCAATACTAAAGAGTGTAACCGAAAGAATAGAGCCCTGGGGAGCACCCGTCTCCTGTTCATGAGGATCGGAGAGCGTATCTCCTACCCTGACTCTAAATTGCCGTGCATCCAAAAACGCAGAAATGAAATAAGCAAGGCGACCTCGTATACCGAAATCATGGAGGTCATTCATGATTCCATACTTCCATGTGGTATCATATGCACTCTCTAAATCAAAAAAGATTGAAACAAGATGATTGTTCTTTCTTGATAGACGCTTCTCGTACGTAATAAGTACAAGCCGGTCATTGACCATTCTTTTCATGGTCTTACAAACACAACTTCGTAAGGCTATAAGCCGGTAATTCGAAGGATAATCTGAATCTTTACCAGGTTTGGGTACTGAAATGACAATAGCTTCCCGCCACGAGGCTGGAAGTATTCCCGTTTTCCAAACACTGTCAAAGATATCGAACAAACATTGAAGGAATTGGTGCGGTAAATGCTTCAAGAACTGGTAGTGGATATCATCGCATCCAACTGCAGTATCGTGGCATTTCTTAAGGGCTGTTTTTAGCTCCTTAAGAGTAAATTCTTTATTATAATGTTCTGTATTTTTGGATTAAAAATTCAAGTTAACTTTTTGTTTTTGATGTTTTTGAAATTCAGGTGAATAATTAGAAGAGGGGGATTTTTCTGGCAAAAGTATCTGCCAAAACATTTGTTTTTAGAAGACAGAGCTACAGATAAAAGAGTTCGATGACTTTTTGAAATTCAATATTTCATAAGTCATCAGAACTTAAGTTGTGGCTTCTCGTTGGAATAGTCTCATCAAGACGATTTAAATGAGTACCCACGACATAGGGTTAAGATTTGAAAAGACAAATTAAGAATGTTGTAACACATTCTTATTTGTAGCTCTGAAAGAACAGATTTAACAGTATTTCCCGAATTCGTTTTGGGAAAATAAACATACAATCACTAACTAGAAAAAGACAATATGTTTATGCAAATGAAAAAACATGAACACGATATTGCATTACATCGGTTACCTGTGTAATATAATGACGTCCTTCATTGATAAATGCTGCTGTAGCTTTAACTTTGAAGTCCAGTGCTTAAGAATTCCCATAATGTAACATCTTTGGAACGCGGAGTGTTACCTCTCTGTTGGCATTCTCACATTGCTGTGAGCATCCAAGGTCAGAGTATGCTTCCGAATTATCAAACACAGGTTTCGTAATACGGAGAAGATCCTGTGTCAGTTGCTCATTCTATAGGGGCACTTTATACGGGAGGCTTAAATGTTTGTATTTTTGTGATTTGTCTCTACAGGAACCACAAAAAGCTGCTTCACAAAACGTATGATCCCCAAACTGGTGTGGAAACAACGCTGTCAAATTTGTTTTTAATCCTTCACTATTTCCCCGATTCTTCGCAAATGCATATTTAATGCACTTTTGGATGTGGGCAATCACTGATTCAGTCTATTTTCTGTTAGTTTTTTGTAATGAGTACGGCTGTTTTCCTATATTTTAACTATGTGATTCTTATCATACTTTTTCTTTAAAAAATGTTTTCTCCTGCTAACCGAGCAATCAGAGTGCTATCACCATCATCCTCCAAAATCTCGACAGGGTACCCAGTCTCCGAAAGCTCCTTTGCAGCCTGAACTCCACTAGCACTTTCCATAGAGCGCGCACTACCTCTATGATTAAACACACGTCTGTGCTTTCGAACCTTTTGGAAAGACCTATTTCGTTGTCACCATTTACATGTTCCGCACGTGCGATGGGTAATCATGGCCTTCACTACTTTCTTCCCAAATATTTTCTTTGACATCAGAAACGTGTGAGCTGAAAGACATGAATTAGATTATTATATAAACCCATTACAAAAAGGCAAAAATTTAGACTGATCCAAATTGAAAGATGTTGCAGACGACAATATCAACTAAATGAAAAATGTCACAGTTTTAATATTTCTGTGTAGAGATCATTGTGGAAAATTAAGAAATTGTTGGTCACATTGTGAAAGGATTGCTTGTCACAAGAAATTTCTTTATTTTCCAACATGATTTCTACACAGAAAGATTAAAACTGTGACATTTTTAATTTAGTTGATTTATCTCCAAAGTCATCAACTTGTGCGGAGTAAAAAGAGTCATTGAGTGGTATGGATTAACTGTTTCCTACACAGTAAAAAATTATAAATTACCAGTTTGAAAACTACTGACATGAATGTTGATAAATATCCTACTAGTCAGCAATATATAGCAAAGAAAATATATGTATTGAGGCAAAAGGTAAGGTAAAAATGCTTGTAAACAACATTTTCTTGTTTTGCTACAATGTTTTCCCAAGTCTTTAGTATCATGTCTAGTATATTTCGTCGATCACATTCGAAAACGTCGTAACTACAGCTTAAATAAGCTGTACTTACGTCATTTTCGAACGTGATAAGCGGTTTATTGTATCTTAAAAAACTTACAAGTAAGACCATCGAATCCCCGTTGATGCCAGGCAGTATCTACAGCGCATGACATTCCTGTACGAGTTTTACATCGGTATCTGGTATCCAACTTGGTCTTTGCCCGTTCCATTTTCATTGAGGGTCCACATATAGGCTTCTTTCTAGGAGGTTGGTCTATTTGATGCACATAACTTTACAGGCATCTGCTGTTTTCAGCTGGTGTAAATGGGCTTTACAGGTAGAAAAATTACGGGCTTCTAACAGATAATTTCAATACAGCTGATTTAATTTTGAATGCAGACTGAGAATTGAAGTTGGCATTGTAATACTACAAATACAATAGTTTATTTGATATTAAAAAACACACGCTCCCAGGAAAAAAGAACTTTAGAAGAGTTTCAAGAATGTTGTAGTCAAAATGTACATAACATTTTTACATCAGCCCTATTTATTTTTTGTTACATTAAAACTAGCAAATCATTTTGATAAACATTTACATATATAAACTATAAAATACCCGGAGACTTTGTCACTTAGTCCAACATCACAATTTAATTGGTCCATGATAGGGTTTGCATCTTCGTTACATGTGAGCTCCTCATCACCTGATATTACGCCATCAACATTTGTCTGTCTAGCCAAGAATTTTCTACATGAAACAAGCATTCTGAAGTATTGCAAAACAATACCAAGTCCCCTACCGGCTTTATGTATGCGTTTAGAAAAAGAAGCCCGAAAAATTCTAAGTCCAGCATCCGTATCTTCCTCAAAAATCACTGGACCGGAACAAAACTCAAACTTGTTCTGTAACTCATCAATGCGAGTCTGCATACCAAACATCAGCTCAAAAGCACAAAAACTGATTTCAAAGACATTTTCTACGTCCAGCATCCGTATCTTCCTCAAAAACCACTGGACCGGAACGAAACTCAAACATGTTCTGTATCTCATCAATATGTGTTTATATACCAAAAATCAGCTAAAAAAATCATTGGACTGGAACGAAACTCAAACTTGTTCTGTAACTCATCGATGCGAGTCTACATACCATAAATCAGCTCAATAGCTGCCAGCATTTAGAAAAAAGTCAGGAAAACTGTTATTTCCCAGAATTTTTCTAAGTCCAGCATCCGTATCTTCCTAAAAAATTATTGGACCGGAACGAAACTCAAACTTGTTCTGTAACTCATTGATATGTGTTCATATACCAAAAATCAGCTCGATACCTGCAAGCGTTTAGAAAAAAAGTCTGGAAAACTGTAATTTCCCAGTAATTTTCTAAGTCAAGCATCCGTATCTTCCTCAAAAATCATTGGACCGGAA
The DNA here is from genome assembly GCA_963680895.1 of Fragum sueziense. Classification (NCBI taxonomy): domain Eukaryota; kingdom Metazoa; phylum Mollusca; class Bivalvia; order Cardiida; family Cardiidae; genus Fragum; species Fragum sueziense. The sequence goes on from OY804597.1 coordinate 13,207,076, forward strand.
CGATACTCAAATTTGTTCTGTAACTCATCGATGCGAGTCCACATACCAAAAATCAGCTCAATAGCTGCCAGCATTTAGAAAAAAAAGTCTGGAAAACTGTTATTTCCCAGACATTTTCTAAGTCCAGCATCCGTATCTTCCTGAAAAATCATTGGACCGGAACGAAACTCAAACTTGTTCTGTAACTCATTGATATAGGTTCATATACCAAAAATCAGCTCAATACCTGCAAGCGTTTAGAACCAAGTCCGGAAAACTGTAATTTCCCAGTAATTTTCTAAGTCAAGCATCCGTATCTTCCTCAAAAATCACTGGACCGGAACGAAACTCAAACTTGTTCTGTAACTCATCAATGCGGGTCTACATACCAAAAATCAGCTCAATAGATACCCTCGTTTAGAAAAAAAGTCTGGAAAACTAATTCACCGGACTGACGGACAGACAGACAGACGGTAGGACGGACGGACTGACGGACAGAGTGCAAACCTAAAGTCCCCTTCGGCTTCGCCGGTAGGGGACTAAAAATGACCTGGAATTAAAACTGGTTCAATCATGACATAACAGAGGTATCAAAACAATTTGAAAGGAAACAAAGATGTGTTTTTGAAACACCAATGTCCCCGAAAAGACCAATTTTAAGTTGTTGCATTAAGATTTAGACAGACAGATGGACAAACAGATAACGGTAAAATAATATGCCCCCGAACTTTCGATACGGGGGCGTAAAAAGATCACATGACTATACATTTATATAGCAGTATATACAATCCCTGTTCCATCTTGTTGTTGATGCAAAAAATATGTCCTTTTTGTAATTATAGGTCAGGCAGATCAGTATTGAAATATTACAATCATAACAATGGTTTTCCTGTAATTGTGAAGGGTATTTACTAAAAAGAATTTTAAAGGTTTGTCATAATATAAATAAAAATCACCTGGTCTTGTGCACGTCACTCTTTATTGTAAAGCATATTTTTTACAAAATAAAATTTTCAAATGGTTCATTTTAATACCTTTAGAGATTTAGCGATTACGGTTCGTTGTCGAAATCCTTTATAATCAAGTCAAAGCTAGATTTTAAGCCTTTTCACAAAAAAGTATTAAAAATTTTCGGAAGTGTCCGGATAGGCTCGCTAAATTCCATCTTAGCGTAAACAGTCGACATTACACGAACCATTTAGAGCTAATGATGGGTCGTAAGCCTTAAAGCCCCGTATTTGACCTCAGTAGATTTTTTTTTGAAAAACATTGAGAACAAGAGCAACGCTGAGCGTGGCATTATACGCCCGAAGCTCAGAAAAAATGGGTGATTTTTTAACTTTTTATTGATCCTTACGATGTATTTTCTAGCAAACACTATACGGCCGTTCTCAATTAGAACTGACACCTTCCAGAAATTTTTCGAGAAAAATGAAGTATTACAAAATGTAAAACACTTGGTCTTTTCATAATTCTACAATATCCATGAAGACATTCAGAAATTCCTTTGAACATCAATTATTCCGTTTGTTCACGATGTTAGTTTGAATACTAGTACCCATTTGTCAACTTTTAACGCCAGAAATGTTCGTGACTTCGCACATGAAGCTTTATGACAATCGTTTACTAACTAAAGATCAATGGGATTGATTTGGATATTAATGAAAACACATAGTACGATGTGCAGGACACCGATTTCAACAATGAGGATATGAATTTCGAGTTTAATGACGCCGAAACGGCCATTTAAAATGTTGTCTCGAAAGTGAACGATCAATTATACAACAAATCGTGATTGAATATATATTACCGATCGTCATAACATTTATATCGATATGTTAGTCTACGGATGCAATATTGCATTCTAACCGTAACCATCTGACTCGTTTATGAAATGTGATGTAAATGTTAAATAAGCACTTAGGAATTCCTATTATTAGACAATAAAGCATCTATGTGACATCACGAAGTTTCACTATTTGCGTAAAACTTAAATACATACAAAATTCAACCTATATTCTCAAATGGAAACAGATACGTTACAATTAAACCTATATGGGATAGTTACATTCACTGACTGAACAAACTTATTTCCAGGAAAAAATAATTTTAGCACCAATACATTTCAAAAAATAAATCCTGAGGGGTAAACCAGACATTTAAACAAATAGAAACACTAAACATGATTAAACCTAAGGATAGTCAATTAACTTCAAAACAAATCATACATGAATACTTTTACTTAGTGTTCTGTAAATGCTGCACGCAGTTTACCAAATGTTATGTGACGTGAGTTAATACAAGTTTAAACATTTACGACCAGAACTTCTCGCAGCAAACATGGTATGGATCAAAGTGAGATCTTCGTCCAGTTTGAAAGCTGTCTGCGATCTTTCTGTTGCTCTGGACTTTTTCTTTCCTATAGTCTTTATGACCTTTAATCCCAGCCATAATATGTTTGCATCATTTGTCCACTGGAAAGCAATGCATTTAATCGTTTTATATCCATTGTACCGCCATCTATGTCAATGGGGAAAATCAGTGATGGTTAAAATCATTAACAGGTTATCAACCCATTGCCTGTTTTCGGTGTATTAGATAAATGTATTTGTTGTTTTGTCTTTTCGCACAAAACTGTATCAAAATATCAATCTACAATAACAGTTTTATGCTGTTACATTCAGTTTATAAATTCTTTTCCAGCATAAAAGAATCAGAAAGGTTCGTGATAATGTTCACGAACATTTCCTTTATTTCAAGCAGATGTTCCATAATGAGTTTTTGCAGAATGTGTAAGTATACCATTTTCCGTGCAAGCGACACAACTAATAAAACAGTATGTAACTAAGAAAAACTGTACATGTTTTATAAAAACAAAATAATGTCAACTTTTCTAATTATTCCCAGAACTGTTTAAACACCGAATAATGTCTTATTGAAGCTGTTATTTTGGACTTTAATTATGCCACATATCAATTTATTACATAATGTACCCATGTACTTGTTCACAGTCGCGATATTAAGGTAGTGTGACAGTCATTAAAGCTGTTTGCGGAAATCATCGCACGAACCTTTCATCACGAACCTTTTTTCAGCATGCTTCAAATGCAATAATTTTATATAAAGTGCCACAGAATGTGTTATTTTCAATCCGATAAGAAGTATATGACGGGATAGAGTAAATAAATAATGCTTCTAGTATAAAGATCGATTAGAAAACGCTACATAGCCTTCACGAACCTTTCATCCATAATTCGAACCACGAAAAAACGCTACATTTTTTCTTTCATAATTAAAAAATGGCGAAGAAGGTCTGCACAACCACAAGATCATATCATTTTTTGGTCATTTTATACGAAATCATGAATCGAAAGTTGTTAAATGATGAAACGATTTTTCCTGTGCTACTGTTTTGGGGATATTACGAACCTTTTATACGATTCGGCGACACGCAATTATCTCCAATCACTGGACATAAAATGTAATGATACGAGTCTGATTTATATTTTCATACACGTGAGTCATTTCTCCACAATACGGTACCAAACATTTTGAAATTCAATAATAAAAAGTCATTGAAAATTACATCTACTTTTGACAAAATGGACAGCGACAGTAACTAACCTGTCATTTTCACAATTTGAATGATATTTTTGAGAAAAGGTTCGCTCTTAGGCAAACTATTACTGGTTGTTACTGGTGGAGAACGTCCACTTTCTTAAAACAAAACAACTGAACGCCATAAAATCATTGTAGATAGAATAATGGGTAGCGACAAGCAAATTTAAGGGGTGTAAGTTCTAATTGAGAATGGCCGTATAGATCTAGTATATTGTATTTATCATAATGGTACTGTTTGTTTTGTTTTCCTATTTGTCTTTGGGAAAATGTATTCTTAGGCAATTAAAGAACTGTGAATTACTTATATCCGATAAAAGAAAATTCACCGAGTACTAAAATATTCACAAAGTGTTGCAAGTACCCGAGTACTACTAAAATATTCACAGTGTTGCAAGTATCCGAGTACTACTAAGATATTCACAAAGTTTTGCAAGTACCCGAGTACTACTAAATTGTTCACAAATTTAGTCAGATTGATATAATGTAATCAAACACCTTAGCTATGACTTCTACACACATGTGAAGTTTCAACATCGTAGGCCTTGTATTTTGAAAGTTATGGACCGGACACGAATTTGCAAACTGAATCAAAAAAAGGGCAATAACTCAAAAAATACAAATGGTAGAGTTAGGGTTATTGCGCTCTGCACACCCTAGCTTAATCCGAGTCTTCTCTGACTTAATTACGCTCTTTGATATTTTGTTTTTCGCTATTTACGTCCGAGCGAGTTGCCCTTTGAAAAAATCAAGAAGTTCTTCACAAATTGTGGCGTATCGTTCACCGTCCGATCTTAAACGCTATCCGTAAAAGGCCTGATGATATCGATCAATGAACCATATATTGTCATGGCTGCTGAAAAAAATTACGACCAAAAAGTATTTTGCAAAAGGTTTGTAGGCAATGTTTTGAAACAACCCTCACCTGAGCAGCCTTTGTTTACCATGACCTTCCATTTAAAACCACGTGATCAACGCGAAATCTCGCACATGGAATGCGTGTTTTCCCAGATTATGACGTAACGGTTTGAAAGAAAAAAATAAAATTATTTTATTTTTCAAATTGGCGGCCCTTCTGAAATAATATAACAATAACGAGTTTAAAAAAACACTGATAACATGAATAAATAAATGAAATATATCAGAAACGTCCGGCAAACGTTTTAAAGCTAGTATTCGCACCAATAATGTTTGCTACTATGTTGGGTCAATTCCAGAACATATGAGCATGGAGAACGAAATAAACGGAATGGACCTTTCCGACTTGTCAATCGAGCCGTAAATATTGACCAATCAAATTAATCGATAAGGGATGACCACGCCCACCGGATATCGCCGATGACATTGTCCCACATTCAAAACAAAACGTGTGAAACGAAGGACGGCGCTTTTTCTTATTTTTACTTTCGTTCTTTTCAATACTGATGAAGTATTCGAACAGAATCAAACATGCAGTGTTTGTTTTACTACCAAGCCGAATGCTAACCAGCGATGTGTTAAACTGATGAAACCTGCATCGCGACTGACACTGACAGTCGACTGTTGACAAATAGCCTAAACAAACAAAAATATGGTTGTTCTTCGGTAAGAAACTTGTATTACATGTTATTTTGAGTTATGCAAGTGTTTAATACTTTCCCAAACAATATCCCGTTTTGACTTTGTAATGGAAAAGCTTGAGAAAACACAAACGAAGATCGCCTGGCATATGATTGTGTTTACACATTTGGACTTGACCCGATCGGGTCTCATGCACTCTGTCTGTCTCGATATTTTCAAATCGTTTCGGAATGTATTTCACCAGGACTGGTTTTAATTGCCCCTTAACCCTTTCCCAAACAAGACCTGGTTTTGACGTCCTTAATAGAATAGGCTTGGGAAAACATTGAGTCAAAAGAAGAAACTGCTGATAACCAGCAGTTTCTCCTTTTGTCTCAATATTTTCCATTCTATATTTTACACAAATTTTATCTTTAATAACATACGTTTTGTCATTTGTAGTAGTTTTTGAAGTGGATCATCCTAAAATGTTGTCGTTTGGGAAAGGGTTAAGGAACGAGGATCGGAAAACATTGAAGGAAAAACAGAAAGAGAAAAATGCTGACATGAAAATTTTCCTTCAATGTTTTGTGGACTTAAAATAGAACCCAAATTGAAAATGAATATTTGTCAACATCACTGTTTTGTCCTCGGTTTCAAATTACCCTGTTCCCACTAACCAATGCATTTTATCAAATTTGAAAGAGATGATTGTTTACAAAACCATTATGAGAAAAGAAGAAAAAGTTCAATAGCAATGTCTTCTTTCCCCATAATGTATTCATACACTTTTATCTAAGGACCATGCATTTAAAATATCTACTTCTTTGATGTGAATTTGCCTCTACAGCTTCAGATTATTCTGTGGAAAACAATGAATTGGAACCTGGTCTAAATTTCTGTTGATTGGGAATAAACACTTTTCATGAATGGATCCAGACATTGATCCCAGAAGATCCCAAATCTCCAGGGGGTCTGAAGATTATTGGCACATTAAAATTTTCCATTCTAAGCCATGGTTGCCACCAGCTGCTCAATTGGAGCAACAAAATGGGCATTGATAAAAAATATGATTTGTGTACAATATAGCACAGAAAATATTTAGGTAAAAGAGAAAATGCTGATAATCAGCATTTTCTTCTTTTACAGTAATGTTTTCCGAAGCCTTTTCTAATTAGGGACATCAAAACCAGGTCTGGTTTGGGAAAGGGTTGAACTTTTACAATTAAGGTAGAATACCCATAAAGAGATTCATGCGACATCGGAATAACAGACATCGGAGTTATTCGGCTGGGGTCGTAAACATTCGGCGGTTGAACTTTCCACTGCCGAATGTTTACGACCGCACCGGAATAGGCTTGGATAGGTTCGGAAACATAACGACACTGTCCGAAAAAAATCTGATGTTTTATTAATCTCAAAATGGCCACATTACAGGTATTCTACCGTAATTTTGTTGAGGGCTGCTGGTATTTTAAACATTTCTTCATTTTCCCCTTTGTGGTGAAACACTCTTAAATTATTACACATTACATGTACTAAATATACAAATCAAACTTTGTAAGCAAAATTATAAACAACTGTTTTCAACCCTTTCCCAAACAAGGCTTCTTTTGAAGTGCCTAACAGCAAGATTCTGGATTTTTATACGCCCGAAGGGTCGTATTATGTTATGGCCCCGCTCGTCCGTCTGTCCTTCCGTCTGTCTGTCCGTCCTATAGCAATTTCTTGTGTGCGCAACTCCTCCTACAGTTTTGATCGGAATTTGATCAAACTTGCCACAATAAATCTCCATGGTGTCTAGTTGTGCACCGCGCTTACGGAATTCAGATAACTCTTTTCGTTCTTGAATTATCTGCCCTTGAATTAAAAAAATGCCCATTTTCTTGTGTGCGCAACTCCTCCTACAGTTGTGATCAGAATTTGATCAAACTTGCCACAATGAATTTCCATGGTGTCTAGTTGTGCACAACGCTTACATAATTTAGATAACTGTTTTCGTTCTTGAATTATCTGCCCTTGAATTTAAGGAAACATGCCCATTTTCTCAGAAATGCCCATTTTCTCCTGTGTGCTACTTCTACAGTTTCAACCAGAATTTAATCAAACAAGCCACAATGAATCTCTATGGTGTCTTGTTGTGCAAACAAAATTTTGATAACTTTTCATGTTTGAATTATCTGCCCTTGAATTGAAAAAATGGCCAATTTTTACTGACAAGCCCCTCTCGGGCGTATATGCGCCGTTCTGCGAAGCTCTTGTTTTTTATTGAAAATAAGAAAATGCTGATAATAAATTGAAATTATTCCCTTTTACTTAATATTTTCTGTGTAATTTACAGGTTGAACTTTGAACCAGTGAATACCATGAATGATATATGCTACAAGAGTAGAAGAGTAAGTATTCAATAATGCAATTATTTTCTCATTTTGTCTCAAAATTGTCTATGCTATATTTTACAGAAAGCAAGAAATTTCTGATTCCAGTTATTGTACAATTTTCACTGAATTTCTGCATGATAATGAAATAATCAGACTACAGAAGGGGTTGGTTTAAACCCCCAAACCCCCTCCGGATCCACCATTGTCCTGTAAACTTTAATCGTTCTTGAATTTTGGTGTAACACTAGTATTACATGTATTTCTTCTGATGTAATAATTTGAGTATGTACAATATGATTTTTTTATTGCTATTTCACTGATCAGTCCTCTTCATGTTCCACATCCATTAGATGTAACTTGTACTGGTGTCTTTTTGTGTCTTTTGTCTGTAAAATCATGTGTATAATTAACTAACAGTTCAAAATATTATTACTTTGTTTATCCTTCCTAAACAAGACCTTGTTTTTTACATGTCCCTTGGCCTTATATGAAAGATTTGGGAAAACACTGATACAAAAGCAGAAAATGCTGAATAATCAGCAACTCCTTCTTTTGAATCAATATTTCCTGTGCTATATTGTACGAGGTATGTCCATAAAATACGTAGACAACTAAAGTTTTCCAGCAAATACTAGTTTTATCGATCCCAAAACACTATCAATTTAAAGGTCCATTTATTCTTAAATACTTCTGCTACATTTTATATTGTTTTCGAAAGTACGTACAAGCAAAACCGTCACCATAGCAACAGCATAACGCTACCACGGGGCACTTCAGATATTTGAAAATAAAAAGACATAAAAAGAGTCTTTTGTCGGAAGTTTTTTTTAAGAAAATACGCGGGAAATACACTCACTTCAGCAGTGACGTCATTTGACGTTTTACAGGAAGTTTTGAACGTCAACAGCTTGCCAAGAGACGTTATAAGTATTAAACAGCCGGCTGCTATGACGGAAGGAAACGCGCCGTTATTAAATTCTGTGTAGGTGCGAACATGACACCAACGGAAACATTCAAGTTTATGCAGCGAAGCAAGGCTGACGTGTCCAGAGCGCTAGTGTTTAAATGGCATAGACGGTTTACGGATGGACTGGAAGATATTTGAGACCAGACTAGACCGGGAAGACCTCGGCGAAGCGATCGGGATGTTGAGGAGGTGCGTCGAATCATTTCGGAGGACTATGGACTTTGCAGGTTTTTTCGCGATTAAAGGCGGATCTGAGAGGCAAACGTTTTGCCGACTTAGACGAACTAAAGTACTTTGTTCGCTACTCTGTAGGGTCATACAAGAAAGAGTGGTTCCGCGAAACGCATACCAAATGGGTGGACAGACATAGGAAGTGCGTGAACGCGGGTGGAGAGTACTTTGAAAAGTTGTAACGTCGACGTCGTAAACGACGTCAAAGTGCCCCGTGTATGGTTTTTTACTTTTTTGTTCCATGTGTATTTTTGTAGCTAGTGCGTGTATTTTCATAAAATTTGGTACACATATTCATATTAAAATTCTGCACACGCTGGTGTAAATTCTAAATAGATCGTGCAATTATTTCTTATTATTCTGGACCTGTCTACGTATTTTATGGACACACCTCGTATATAAGTCCTATCTTCATAACAACCAATTTCGATGTCTTCTGCTCCTTTCAATTTGTAGCAGGCCTTATTTCTTTCCTTGTTTAGGAAGGGTTAAATACTGGTAGATTTGTAATGAAAAACATGTTTATTGCAGGGGCCTCAACTTTAGATTTCCTGTCACCATAGAATTGCACCAGATAAAGTATGTGGTCAAAGATCAAGAACAGAAAATTAAAGAAAATCAAAAAATTAGAGAAAACCAAGATGTTGGAATCAAAGATGTTTTTTGCCTTGTGTTGCTTTGATATACAATTTTACAGTCTGTGTATTTTCTAATTTGATGTAATGCAATAAAACATACAGCTTTGCAAACAATACATATTTTTGAAAATTTGTTGTTTCTCTTTGTGTTGATTTTTTGCCATTTCACCAAAATAGATTTGGTGTTCATGTCTTACATGTTGCATGCTTGGGAATACATTCACTCAAAAGAAGAAAATGATGATTATCATTCTCAGTATTCTTCTTTTGTTTCAATGTTATCTGGATTACATCATTCACAATTCTTTTCAAAATTAATTTTGCCATCTGCAGTAAGCCTAGCACAGAATCGGCCACCCTAAAATATTAACATTTGGAAAAGGGGAAAAAGCCCCCCCCCCCCCCCCCCATAAATGTATAATATTCAGAGCAACATAAGAGTGGATAAAGGTATTCTAAATGTGTTATAGTATTTTAAATCCGAAACCTGTGCTTTAGGTTCTCATTTGAATCATCTCTATAAGATTCTAACGATGACATACAGCATAGGGTTTGATTGATAATGTATGAAATATTGCAATTTGAACACCATTGTTTAACACTCTAATTTTGGTGAGCTGAGCCCGTATAGCTCAGTCGGTTTCAATCCAGTGGCAGTGGTTCAAACCCCTGCTCGGCTAAAATCCATTCTGATATTTGTCATTTTGTCTCCCACAAATGCATATATCAATTACCTAAATGAGTGATTAACTGGAGGCTTGGATTAAATGTGGTAGTACTGGTAAAAGAAACAACAGGAATTATGGTTAGATTCCCAGTTAAAATAGTGTTAAACCCCATTTAAGGTAGTCCACACCTAATGAGTTTCACATGACATTGGAAATTTTCGTGCGACGCCGATTTACAATTGTTACCTATCCAAACTTATTCGAGCGACGTCATAAACATTCCGCGGTGGAACGTTCCACCGCCGAATGTTTAGGATGTCGCCCAAATAATTGAGACCTCGCGTGAATCTCATTAGGGGTGGACTACCTTAATCAAACAATGTTCGGAATGATGATTACCTGCATGCGGCACATCAGGATTCAGGCCCCAACTGCTTTTACTGTTACTTTTCAAAAGAAGCGATGGATGTGTTCAGACATAAAGAGGCGTCCAAACCTAACATGAAATTGATAAGAGCTCATCAGATTAACCCTTTCTCAAATCACAAAATATTTGGGAAACTCAGATTCAAAAGACAATTTGGATCATGGATGTTTAAGATTTGTGTACAATATCTATAGTAGCACAGAAATCATTGAGACAAGAGAAGAAATTGCTGGTTATGAGCCTTTCCTTAATTTACCTCCCTGTTTGCTCAAGCTAAAATCATGTCTTGTTTGTGGAAGGGTTAAACTGAACTGACAGCTATCTAATTCTAAAATTAGACTAATCTATAGGTCACATATCGAAGCAGAAATGGTAGATGGTAGACTACTAAAGTTGAAAGCCACACTTTGAACAGTCTTCTTGTCGAGGAAAGGACTAGAATATTGTTATTCCCGTTTGTAAAAATAGAAAGGAATTTGGGGAATCTTATCGGAGCAAAAAGTTAAACCATAGATCTAGTGTGGAACAATTCGACATAGATTTACAAAATATGCGTGAATATGTATGTGTACTTACTCGACATGTGAAATAAATCTCCGTAAGCGACTCGGGTGTAGATATTTCTAAATAAAGACGATGCGGCCCCTCGGATTTTCGCACTGATGCCAGTCTCCCGTATCCACTTTGAGTCGGCGCCATTCACCTTATTTTGACTGTTTTGGCTATATCCATGGGTGAATTAATCCAATGTCATCTTTGCAACATTTCTACCGACAAAGATTTGCTTGTCAGTCAAAAATTACGGAGAAATATCTGCCGGAATGTTTAACAAGGAAATTTGTGTCGCAGCTTCACCGGAAGACAAATGGGGGCTATGTTAGCAACAGTATCTAAGGGGCGGGGCTTATCTTCAAATCTCGGTCAATCTCGGAAAGGTGCATTTCTCAGGAAAAGCAATACCATTCAAGTTGCAAGCTGGACAGATCGACATAAATTGATCTCCGCAACAAGAACACTCCATAATTTCTGAACAAAGGCGGTCACGTGACTTGAGAAAAATTCGTTATCAAAGGCGGTCACGTGATAGTCACGTGGCGGGAAATTCCGTTCTATTTTTGAACGAGACCTGGTCACGTGATCTGCAATAACAATGGCGACGAAATGGAGTGGAAATAGGGGGTTGTTGAGTTTCGAAAGGTTATACTCTTCCAGCAGGTCGATTTGAAATGAATTATTTGGTCAGGTATGACAAAAAATGATTTATTGATCTATACCCTACAGTGTTTTGCCGAGTGATTGGATATGATACACAAAAACAAAGCTTCGCTACTTGTACCAAACTTTCCGCTGTTTTCAAAGAGCAACTCGCTCTGACGTAAATAGCGAAAAATCAAAATATCAAAGAGCGTATTTACTTCAGAGAAGACTCGGATTAATTCTAGCTATGGAATCTATACACCTGTGAAGTTTCTAGACCATAGACCTTATAGTTTGAAAGTTATAGCCGGACAAGAATTTGCTAACGGACAGACAGACGATAACATTTACGACCCTTCGGGCGTATGAAAAAGAAGCAATTTAATGATAGTCAGAAATATGGCATCTTCCTCAATATTTTCTGTGCTTTAACATTCCCTTATGTTATTTTCGATATTAATCGTTTGCCGACAGTGAAAACCGTGTAGAGCGGAATGTTCTTACAAACAATTACAAAATATTCGTTTCGAAAAACTCGCTCACAGCGTACATGTATATATATGTATCTTTTTTCCCTAAGTTGCCCCTCTTTTTTATTTCTATGACGTCATATGACTAGAGTAAGTAACGCAAAGTCATGACGTCACAAATCGACACTGGCCTGATTTGGGGCACACCACGGGGAAAATATTTTCATTGATAACCTATCATCGGATTATGGGAGATTTCTTTTGTTATAGATCTCCAAATGGTTTAAAAATGATGGAAGGTGCAGAAGTATTATTAGATTCCATTATTAAGTTACAATAAAAAACATTTTCATTAATTACTCATTGATTTGAGGACAATATTATAGGTGCCGCTTGTACTACAGGCAAGTGGAAGTAAACATACCGTCCCGCAGGAACAACAACTCTGTATTACCGGAATTACGAAAAAGACCCAATTTACCGCCTCCGGGTTTCGAACCTGGAGCCTCTCGAATGAGAGACAGATGCGCTACAAACTACGCCAAGGTCGCAGCTAACTAGGTCCCGGGGTTAAATCTTAAAAAGAAACCGTGTATGCACTGCACTCTAGAGCCGACATTGTTAGCCCTATCTACCTGAAATTTTGTTAGTAATAACCTTGGTAAAAATCTTTTACAAGTTCTAAATTATTTCAACTGGGTCAAAAACAAGGTCTCTGGGTCAAATCTTAAAAAAAAATTGTATGCATTGCACCCTAGAGGCCACATTGTTTGCCTGATCAATCTGAAATCTGGTCAGAATGATTGTCTACAGATAAAATCTCGGACGAGTTTGAAATTGGGTCAACAGGGGTCAAAACCTTGGTCACGGGGTCAAATCTTAGAAAACATATTGTATGTACTCTTACAGGCCACATATTTTGCCGGATAAACATGATATTTGGTCAGACTGTCTTGATGAAATCTTACACAAGTTTGAAATTGGGTCAACTGGGGTCAGACCTTAGAAAAACTTTGTATGCACTATAGCTACCCCATTTTTTGTTCAATCAAAATGAACAAGAGTCTGAATGTCTTGAAGAGGTCATGGAGTTTAAAATTGTGTCAACTGGTCTCAAAAACTAGGTCAAGGGTCAAATCTTAAAAAAACCTTTTATGCATTCTAGAGGCTACATTTTCATTTGATTTTATAATGTTTCACGACGTTTTCAACCCCTATGGTCATATTGCGGCGGTGGCATACCTAACCGTGGCTTCCTGGTATTTCTCTCACCAGTAGGCCTTCCACCTCAATATCCAAATCGAACCTAAAGCTGCTCTCTCACATAGATGATTCACACCCATTGGTGAGAGACAAAGGACTTTTGTCAAATGTCAGAATGGATACTCACTACTGGCCGAGCCGGGTTTCGAACTTGCGACCCCTGGATTGACAGTCTCTGACTGAGCTATGGGGGCTCTTATGCATTCAAGAGGTCCCATTTATGAGGTAATTCTTTAATTTATATAGCCAATGGAGCGATATATGCCCGCTTTGTCCTCTTGTCTTTCATTTAGTTTTACGTCCCACCCAGCTTTCGTTACATGGTGAGGGTACCTCGGCTAAAAGTCACACCAGAAGGACTAGATTTTTTATCCCTTGTTAATTCGTGTTAAGATGTCTCAAGATGCAAGCATTATATGGCCGCGGCCATGGCGCAGTTGGTTGCGCATCTGCCTCTTACTGTAGAGGTCCCGGGTTCGATACCAGGCCGTGGCAAATACCGTCTCTGACAAAATGTGACCCATCAATGGTTTGATATCGTGAACCTATGTGGGCGAGGAGCTGGAGGATTGGTTCGGGTGTTGTAGTACTGGTATGAGAAACAACAGGGATCGATTGTTAGACCTGTGCTCCAGCCGCCGCGATATGGCCATAGCAGTGGACAACGGCGTAACACCCCAATAAACAATGAATTAAAGGTATTTCAAGACCCACCGACTTCTAAGGTCATATTGGGCGCAACACATGTCTGGTTGTATACAAAATGACTTGTACGTAGATAGACCTTGTAATACGGAACAAAACAACCATGCGCTATGAATAATCCGATGTGAGAAAGAATGGGCATTAGAGAACACCCATGTCCGAGTCCACTCGACCGGAAAATACAAATATACATACAAATATAGAGAATTAAACATAACCAAATTATCACAAATCAGATACCCCAGACTTTAATAAAAAGAGCTTAATCTTTTTAAAGAGATTACACTCTTTAAGAAAATTAAAAATTGACTCAGGCCTCACAGTATCAAATAATGATTTCAAACTCTCAGCGTTGAAGTGCCTGTTTCTAATAGTGGCTAAATCTACACAACCAATGAGGAGATGCTGAACACTTAGCTACAAGGAATACATTGAGTTTTTCCCTCAATCTTTAATAGGTACGAATGGGTCCTCGGAAACCCAGAGGTCATAGCTACGCTACATGACCCCTGGGGCAATTGGACAGTAGAACTTATTAGCCGCCGAAACTCGATACGAAACGCCTTTGCGCAGGACCCAATCAAATAACGGCTCTCATAAGTCAATGCGTTGTCAATTACATGCAAGATGGCTGCACTCAAGATAAGTTGTAATTTGTCCGACATCGAAATAAAAATGACAGATCGCTGACACCTTATACGGCTTTAAAATAGAAATATTGGGAGATATTCTTTTGGAAATCTTTTAAACTGGAAACACAAATTTTTTCACACGCCAAACGATAGTAATCCTCCATATTTACAACTTACCCGCCGCGATTTGTCAATCTCCTACGCAGTTATCTATCCTGATTCAGGATCGAATTACGTAACTCTGACGTAATCACTGTTTAGAGGTTGGCGATTTGTATCGGCCACTTTGATTGGTCGGTCTACTCGCCCATCATGAAATGATAATAGAACCAATAAAATTTGAATTTTGGAGCGGCTAATACAAAGTTTTCCTGGCCTATTGCCCCAGGGGTCATGTAGCATAGCTAAGACCGCTGGCTTTCCGAGGATGGCCATTCACCAAGTGCAGGTTTAAAGGGTGATGGTAACAGATGGTCTAATTGCAAAAAATGAAATTTATTGAACAAACATGCAAAACTTTTGTGTTGACCACCTCAGGATGGTTAATGATATGCGATTCAGACAAAGAATGAGCCGAAATTACAAGACAGATAGCCGAATTTAGGGAGAATCCAAACCTAAATTCAACCCCGTCACAGATGTGGTTAAAATTATTTTTAACTTGTTGCGCATACAGCATACAGCGCGGATCCAAACGAGATTCATAGGTCAAGGTCGTCGTACAAAAAATTATGTAAACATCATCAAAAGAAAAAAGATGGGTCCGAAGAAGAAAACCGATAGCGCTAAAAAAAGGGCGAACTTAGAGCGTCAGAGGAGATACCGATCAAGACAGGTCATAATCGGAGATCAAATAGAGCGATGGAATGATGTGAAGAAGATCGTCAACGCACAGTCCGACTCCGATGTCGCCAAAGTTGTTCGGTCATCTTTGTTTTCTATATATAGCGGTCACGTGAGAAAGAACACGCTTCACTACCAAAGTCTCACAACGTACCTTTCTATAAGTAGCCGAAATGGATTGGAAAATTCCCCAGACTATTTACGCTTCGAAAAAATATTGAGGAATTTAGCGCAATTGGAGTGCAATTAAGATTGTTGAATGAACTGGTTTAAAAAGCGATTACATAGTCCTACTAATCACAATAAAAAGGTTTGTAAAGTTGTTTTTGGAACAAATCTGGGATAATGGGCCTTTAATAAAAAGCAATTTATTTTTGTGATTAGCTTCATCGTTCCAACAATTTTGCCACACATTATGAATAAAATTGTGAATAAGAGGTATAAAATCAAAGGGAATTTAAAAGGTAAAATATCTAATGACAACGCCTCCATGGCAGATTTGTCTGTCATTCAGTTGTCACATAGACTGCAATGGCTTGGAAGCCAGCAAAAACAAAATTAGTATAGATCATCAGCTTCGAAGACACGTGACAGCTTTTCAAGTAACTTAATTATGATTGAGCCCAAATGACTTGCATACAAGGCAAAGAGTCAGTGATAATTATGTAGCGCCTATAACCATTTTCAATGATGTGCTCGAGTGCAAGGTCAATAGCCTTGAGCTCGGCTGAAAAAATGGATGAATTATCAGGCAAACGACATCGAGATTTGTTACCATCTAAGATGGCATCTGGATCAACTTTTACTTCACACTTAGAACCATCTGTATAAATATGAAAATGCAACATTTTTTCCTGTATATCCAGGAATTTATTTTTAAACATAGTACTAGGATTAGTGTCTGTTTGGTAGAAGCTAAATAATTAATAAAGATGGGACCTTTTGACGACCATAAAAGTACGCCTGGAACCTTAAGTTCGGTCATCTAGATCGAAATTTAGGGAATCTATATCTGCTTTCAACGTAACCTAAATTCGGGAATTACCGATTCCTTCTTTTTGATTTCCTTTTCATTGATAGCTTCAAATACAACGTCATGTGTAGGATTATCTGGATTAGATTTTCACTTTAAATGATGATCCTTTGATAACTTCCTTCTACATAAAATCAAAGATGGTTCGTTTGAAGACTATTAATTGCCAAATAAACAAACAACTAGCATTATATTTATTGATAACTGCATCATTCATTATAAAAATGTGTTACTTTTTCTTCTTTTTTCATATGCTGTTTTGGTGTCACCATTATAGGTAAGTGTGTGTTTGCATTCTTATGGTTGTAATTTCTGAATATCATTAAAAATATAGAATTAAATAGATAAAAAAGATATCAAGATAAACTCAAACAAATTGATTGACACCTGGCTGGTAACGTATCAATTGATTATATTTCAAAAATATAGTCACATAGTGTAAAGTTTTGTAGATCTACTTGATTTGTTTAGGAGAATACAAATAACAGTGGTTTGAATTGTTTTGGAGAATACACATAACATGGTAATTGTTAATCCACCAAAAGGTCCGTTCAATTTGTATGGATATACATGTGTATTTACTGTAATACTGTAAAGGACAACTAGTAATTAGCCTACATATTGATGTATTCTAAGTAAATGTTCCAACGCATCACTTTTTAGAATTATATTAACTTGACTTTCTTCAGTGATTGAAATTTAGAATTTGGCACACAGGGAGCCCCGAAAGTAAGGTAACACTGATAAACCGTGCTAGATCTAGCTCTGCTATTTCTTAGTCAATTTCTTTCGGAAATTATAAATATTAGTAAATACATTTCAACATTATGCATATATTAAAATGGCATATTTTTTATGTCACCTGTACCACTATTGAAATGACGTCATGGTACACCTTCTCCAATGGGGAGAATCACGTGATTGAACACGAAAACATGGCGACGAAATCACCGCTTGGGCGTGAAAACTCTAACTTTAGAAAGGTTTGTATTCAGTGTACGTAGTTTCTCAGACAAGCCACCTATCCTACAGTACCCGCTGTTGTCTAAGGTTTTCACAGATACCAAACTTTCCCCTATCCGTTCGTTGTATTTAGAGAACACTTAAAGCATATTTCCAAAATTGCGAAAATTTTGAATGTGTGTTAAGCACGTCGCATCATATTTACGGCTTTATTTCTTACACAAAGAACTCTTTGATCACCCTTTATACTTCCAGACTCTTTTTAATCGATGGCATTTCATTTAAGTCCATTTACAAGGTCCGTGTTTCTGCTTTTTATATGCCCGAAGGGTCGTATTATGTTATCGCGTGCATCGTCTGTCTGTCTGTCCGTCTGTCTGTCTGTCCGTCTGTCCGTTAGGAAATTCGTGTCCAGTCTATAACTTTAAAACTATAAGCCCTATAATCTTGAAACTTCACAGGTGTATAGATCTCATAGCTAGGGTGTGCAGAGCACAAGAACCACAACTCTACCATTTGTAATTTTTGAGTTATTGCCCTTTGTTTGATTTTGTTTGATTCAGTTAGCAGATTCGTGTCCGGTCCGTAACTTTAAAACTATTAGGCCTATGATCTTGAAACTTCACAGGTGTATAGATCTCATAGCTATGATGTGCAGAGCGCAAGAACCACAACTCTACCATTTGTAATTTTTGAGTTATTGCCCTTTGTTTGATTTTGTTTGATTCAGTTAGCAGATTCGTGTACGGTCCGTAACTTTGAAACTATAAGGCCTATGGTCTTGAAACTTCACAGGTGTATAGATCTCATAGCTAGGGTGTGCAGAGCGCAAGAACCACAACTCTACCATTTGTAATTTTTGAGTTGTTGCCCTTTGTTTGATTTTGTTTGATTCAGTTAGCAAATTTGTGTCCGGTCCATAACTTTGAAACTATAAGGCTTATAGTCTTGAAATTTCACAGGTGTATAGATCTCATAGCTAGGATGTGCAGGGCGCAATAACCCTAACTCTACCATTTATAATTTTTGAGTTATTGTCCTTTGTTTGATTCAGTTTGCAAATTGGTGTCTGGTCCATAACTTTCAAAATAGAGGGCCTACGATGTTGAAACTTCACATGTGTGTAGAAGTCATAGCTAGGGTGTTTGATTACATTATCTCAATCTGATTAAATTTGTGAATATTTTAGTAGTACTCGGGTACTTGCAACACTTCGTGAATATTTTAGTACTTGGTGAATTTTGTTTTATCGGATACTTGCAAGAGACTTTTAGAAAAGAACAGGACATCAACAAATATCACACACCCATTTATTTCTGAGCTTCGGGCGTATAATGCCACGCCCAGCGTTGCTCTTGTTAAGTTTATTTACGAAAAAAATGTTAAACACACGTACAGTGTTGTAGTGCTAGTGAGAGTGATGTTAATCACGCACACATTTGCTCATGTATACTGGCGTCAATTAAAAACGCCTCAGCCATGATTAATGTCCGATTATTTAGTAAATCTGATTTGAAATTACAAAAACTGATTTCCATCTGTAAAATTTATTATCTGTTGTTGAAAAATGATGATAAAGAAATTATCAAATTGTTAGAGTTTACAAAAAAACGGCACATTTAAACAGCGGTATCAGAATTCCCATTTGAAAAGCAGTAGCGCGTGGTTCAAACTTTACTCGCGACGACAAAAGATACCGTAAAACGTCTTATTTGGTGATCAAAGTTAGTGAATACTAAACCCGACGTCGATTTCAACGTCCCAAGCCTGAAACGCATATGACGTTAACGTCAGACAGATTCTTGTATAACAGGCGTTGCATGAGCTCTATCTGACTTTGGCCGATTGGCAAATGTTTTTGTAACTCTTACTTGTCGACCAAGATGCCTAATCGTGCAGTGCAAGACGTCAAAACGTCAGGCGACTTGTTCTTAATTTTCCCGTATTCGAAAATGGCTAATCTAAGAGCTCTATTTTCCAAGCAGTGTGTCTTTTTCAAACGTTACTTGCAACAACAACAGTTGCCAGAAAAACACTTATATGGCCATCACATTTACCGACTATTCGACAGAACGTAGATCAAAACGTCACAAACCCGAAACGTACATGACGTTAACGTGGAGAATAACCTTACCTTTATAGGCGTTACGTGAGGTCTAGTTGAGCGTGGCCGATCAATAAACGTTCGCAGAATTCTATCAAGACACAGAATCGAGAAACACAATATGTTAAACTGTCTTGCGCCTTGTTTGTGCATTCGTCGCATTCAAAAATGGCTATATTACGAGCTCCTTTTTTAGAATTTAGTCTTGAACTCCTTCAATTCGGATGCTTCATAAGAAAATCTTTGAATTCGTGGTTGCTAATCCACTAACAAATGTTACTGTGTAAAATGTGACAAATTTAATCACGTGATGTACATACACGAAGCGCACGTAGAAAACTTGACCTGTCACCGGAAATGGACATGTTATTGGATAGAAACGCATATTTTTTCATTTGCCGTAATTGTCGGTCAAAATGATGATATACAGTATACATTTCAATAACATTGTAATAGGCATAAGGAAAATAATGACAGATTTCATTGGAGCGTTTCTATTTGACGTCAGTATACTAGGAAAGCCACGGATATTGGACGAATTGCTTGTTTTTTCATGACCCAATATGATTGAAATCCGACGTTTACTTGCAGTAACATAT
The DNA here is from genome assembly GCA_963680895.1 of Fragum sueziense. Lineage (NCBI taxonomy): Eukaryota > Metazoa > Mollusca > Bivalvia > Cardiida > Cardiidae > Fragum > Fragum sueziense. The sequence goes on from OY804597.1 coordinate 13,227,333, forward strand.
GACAGACATCGTAAGGTATAATCTTTAATGAATTGAAAAAAACAAAATCGACTATAATTGCTTTAACTAATTAAATGTCTCGTTATATGCATCTTATATTTTTCCATGTCAAAAATTCTTAAACACAATGAGTCTGCATTGAACTGTGATGCCCTTCTTGCTTAGTTGTGGTTAGAATCGCTTTCAGAATCTTAAAAGTGTTATATAACTGGCCAGAAGAAAATCTTGTAGAAGATGACCCTTTATTTGTCCCTGTCAGATTTAACTGTAATGCACAAACCAGATTTTAAGTGCATTGCTAAACATCTATATGCCATTTATTTATAAAACAGTTACTTTTATGACTGCTTTCAACATATATCTTTACAATTTGCTTCTTGACTCGAAATAAGTCTCAGCGTTTATTACTTAAGCCAAAAGTCAGACGACATACACAGTCTTATCATTCTTTTTAAATAAGGGGACAAATCTAGCTGACTTATGGTCAGATGGAACAATATCTTGAATTAAAGAAAGCTTTATCACATGGGCTAGAGGACCAGCAATAATAGATGAGCAATCAAGAATGAAACATGCATTCTTGTAGAAGGTGACCCTTTATTTGTCCCTGTCAGATTTAACTGTCATGCCCAAACCGGATTTTAAGTGGATTGCTAAACACCTATATGCCATTAATTTATAAAACGGTTACTTTTTTGACTGCTTTCAACATATATCTTTACAATTTGCTTCTTGACTCGAAATAAGTCTCAGCTTTTATTACTTAAGCCAAAAGTTAGACGACATACATAGTCTTATCATTCTTTTTAAATAAGGGGACAAATCTAGATGACTTATGGTCAGATGGAACAATATCTTGAATTAAAGAAAGCTTTATCACATGGGCTAGAGGACCAGCAATAATAGATGAGCAATCAAGAATGAAACAGCATGTAACTTGTTGAGATATTTCAAAAAAGTATTTTCATTGACTAATGAAAAAGAGAAACTGTTTTTAATACACTCTTTTCCAGAATAAAACAAATTTGCAAATATTCAAAACACTAATAGCATTTCTACACGTTAGAATAACCAATCTTTGCACCAAGACATACTTCAAAAAAATAATTTGGAATGTTATGTCCCTTTAAACATTCTGGAACAACACTTTGCATTTCCAGTTCTGAATTTAATTTCGAAACATAAAATGTTATAAGAGGAGCATTCAATAAATACTGTCGGGACTATGGTAAAACAACACTCTAAAAGGAAACAACATTTTTACATTTTTAATCCTTCAAAGTACTCTCCTTTGAACGATATGCAAAGTTTCAAACGTTTTATCCAATTATTAAATGCATTTTTATAGTCCTCTTTAGAAATACTCCTACATAACCGATATATTGCTGATCCGAGTCCATTTCTGGTCCTGTAACTGCGACCCTAGAGATGTTTTTTTTTAATCTAGGGAACAGAACAAAGTCACAGGGTGCCAAATCTGGCGAGTAGGGTGGGTGGTTAAGCACAGTTACATGTTTTTTTCTCAAAGGACTGCCTTATAATGTTTGACTTGTGTGGAGTAGCATTGTCATTGAGAAGGCACATGCCTCTCATACCGGTATTTGGACGATGTTAACGGTAATATTTGTCTCTATAACTTTACTTAACACATTTTGTTTGTAAAATTTTGCTGTAACAGAACGGCATTTTGGAACAGGAACTTGTTAGACTGTACCATGTTTACCAAAGAAAATGGCATACATAGTTATCCTTATGCTAGTCATTGTCTTTGCTATACACGGTCTACGGGCATGTTTGGTGGCCCATATCTTAATAACTATGGGTGTTTGTTCAAAGAGGTAGGACCAGCTCTTATCACCAGGCACAATGTTGGAAAACTTACGTTGGTCAAACTATGGAAAAATCTTCAATATATATTTTTTGCACATATTTCACGCTCCTGCTTTTGTTGCTCAGTGAATAAATGTGGTATCCACCTAGCTGCAATCTTCCTAACTTTGAGATGCTTCTTCTAAATAGTAAATACGCTTGTTGTTGAAATGCTAGCATACATAGCTATTTCTGAAACCGTATATCGGGCCTCGGCGTTAATGAGCTCTTGGACTTTTTTAATGTTTCTTTTGGTAACCACTAAGTGTTTTCGTCTCCTACCACTGTTATCGTTTACTGACTCCGTGCCATTTCTGAATTTAACAATCCACCTTTAAATGGACCATAAGCATGACAAGACTCTTTATGTATGGCTGCACCACTTAATTCCAGTTACAATCCGGGTTTTCATGTAAGCTCGAATTTCAACATTACTAACTGTACGACTTTACACTGTACGACATAGAGATATTTTTACACACAGTTGCTCGTATATCAAACTTTCAACGCTGTTTTTCTCAATGCACACGTGTATTAGCATACATGTATGAAACGCCATTGGAAAGGTAAAGAATTGAAGCGTGTCATAATATAACTTTGCGCCCAAATTCAGTTTAGAGGCGCAACTAGGGTCTGAAATGGTCGAAAAATTCATGTCTTCAGAAACGTTTCCGATATTGATATCTGAAAACAAGTACATCTGACGTTACATATTTCGATGTTTTTGGATGCACCATCGGAATTGTTGAGCATCGAAAATGGGTAGTTTCAATCGCTTTTTTAAGAATATCGGGTATCTTTTAAATCATAATATGAATCTTATACGAGGGAAAGACAAACTGCTTCGAGTTGTTAATCAATGCCAATAATCTAGTTAACGATATGCCGTTTAGATTTCAGCTCCTGACGTGTCCATCTCTACAGAATTTTAAACTGAAACAAATTGAATTTCCGTTACCAACTTGAAATTTCCGTTGTATGTATAATCATGTCTTTTGTTCTGTCCTTCAAATGTGTGGATAGAATAAGTATCATCTTTTGTGATAAAAGAGAAGTATCAATGCGTGAGAATCTCGAACTTTATTGAACTTGTAATATGCAATGAAATATTTTAGTTGCATTAACTGTAAAATACAACCGTACGTTTTCTGTAACAATGGGTACATTATTATGAGAAAACAATATCAAAGACGACTTAGAAATATAACAATTTTAAATTGGTAAAATCCGGTACCAAGTACTTACGCTTTCGCCACGTTTTGAGACATGTACAGCTGCATTTACCCTACTAAATTTCCGTTACCTATTGGTAACGAAAAATTTACTCATTGAAAACAGACTTTTCATGATTAGCTCTCGCAAATTTATCTGGAATACATCAAAGTCCGTAAGACATGTGTATTTTACAGATATTTGTCAGTTGTAGAGGTAAGTGCATAGTGATAAACATTGCCGAAATACCATGTGAAAATGCAAATACCTACTTTAAATATGAAATATGTCTTCCAAACATGAACACTGAACTGTTTTTACAGTATTATGTAGTTAGTTCAATGATAGGATCATCATACACTACGTTATAGATCATTAGCAACAAATTGCGCACCTGTTTTCCATTAAATTTAATTTTGGTATCGGAAATTTCAAAAAAGGTATCGGAAATTTCAAAATTATCACAGTTTGTCCTGTGTTTTCTATTATATTGTCATTATGTACAAATACTTTAGCATTATATCATTTCCCTGATAGCATTAAAACTATAATCTATAAATTATCAAACCATATTGCCAAAAGAGCACTTAGTTTAGTATAACGGAAATTTCATGGTTTTTACTTTTCATGAGGGGTAGATCGCTATTGCAGCATTTAGCATTTTTATTTCGTAAAATATCAACCTGGTATATGTCATTGTAAAAAATATTTATATCAATCAAAGAGTAAGGAAAATGACGACGCAATCTATCGGAAAAACTGTGTTTAAACCAAGTGTCAAATTAAGTTAACGGACATTTTGTCAATCTTTGGAACTTTGGCGACACTGACTTGACCTTAATCATTTTTGTTTTTATGACGGACAAATAACAAAAGAGGTACTTTTCAAAACTTAGTTCATTAACAGACGTTTTTAAATGCATATACAGTGGATAAAATGTATCTATTTGTGAGAAAGTACCACATTTATTTACTCTACTGCGTTTGGCGACAAAACGGAAATTTAAAAATACGACCTATTTTTTTATATTTTGAAGAGACGAGTCTCTCGATTTTCTTGAAATGTTTAACAAAGTTGTAAAGTGATCTGTACTAATGTAAGGACTATCAAAATTCAATGCACGACGCTTCTTCAGTTAGATAAATACCGGCGACAGGGGTGGCGCCTCTAAACTGAATTTGTGCGTTTGCATGGAATTCAAAAGGAAATGTGAGAGAAAACCCTGCCCCGACAGTAAATATTGAACGTTCCTCGTACATTTTCTTTAACTTTTAAAGTTTTACACATTGGTGAAATTATTTGACTGAACTAGGTCACGGGGTCAAATCTCATAAAAAATTCATTTGAAATATGGTCAGATGGTCTTGATGAAAGCTGGTAAAAGTTCAAAATTTGGGTATACTGGGTTCAAAAACTAGGTCACTGGTTCAAATCTCATGAAAGATTTGTATGCACTCTAGAGGCCACATTTTTTGTCCGATCAACCTGACATTTTTTCAGAATAAAGGTCTTGATAAAATTTCGGACGAATTCAAAATTGGGTCAACTAGGATAAAAAAAACTAGGTCACAGGGTCAAACCTTGAAAAACATTGTATGTACTCTCGAGGCCACACTTTTTGTACGCCCCAATGTCCCTGTCCGTCCGTCTGTCCATCCGTTAGCAATTTCTTGTGTACACAACTCTTCCTACAGGTTCGATCGGAATGTTACGGAGTTTCCTTCATTAAACCATGGCTTATTTCCCCTACAGTATAGATTAGAATTTTAACAAACTTGCCAAAATAAATCTCCATGGTGTCTAGTTGTGCACACAGCTTACTGAAATTAGATAACGATTTTTGTTCCTGAATTATCAGCCCTTGAGTTTAACGTATACAATCATTAGTACCAAAGAGCCAGAGGCGAAATTTGAAAAGTGCCAGTTCATCCTAAACTGAGTTACATTTCCATTCCAAATATAAACATAGCATTTTGAATTAATGCATACTTATGGAAATATTTGAAAAGAATGTTCAAAGTTACCTCCCTTGCAAATGAATACAGAATAAAATAATATTTGTAAATAATTTTCGTCTTGAAGAATAATCTTGAAATCCGGCACGGTGAATTTACTTCTGTGGAGTGTATTTACAAGTGTGTGTAATTTGATACATGTCGCATGGCTAGAAAGCAGTGTTTTTAATGATGGGTCATATATCTTAAGGGAAAATGCCCATTTTCTCACAAATTCCCATTTTTTTCGTGTGCGCAAATCTTACAGTCCAACCATAATTCAACCAAAATAGCCACAATGAATCTCTATGGTGTCTGGTTGTGCAAACACAATTTTGATAACTTAATGATTGAATTATCTGCCCTTTAATTTAAAAAAGGCCAAATTTGCTGACAAGGCCCTCTCTGGCGTACATGCGCCGCTCTGCGAAGCTCTTGTTTTCCGATTTCACTGAGATTTGGTCAGAATGATTGTCTTGATAAAATCTCGAAAGAGTTTGAACTTGGGTCAACTGGCGTCAAAAACTAGGTCGCGGGTCAAATCTCATAAAAAACATTGTATGCACATATTTTCCCGATCAATCTGAAGTTTGGTCAGAATGACTTTCTTGATAAAATCTTGGACTAGATTGAAATTAGGTCAACTGGGGTCAAAAACTTAATCACGGGGTCAAATCTCTTAAAAACCTTGTAGATGCCACATTTTTTGTCTGATCAACATGAAATTTTGTCAGAATGATTGTCTTGACGATCTAAAATAGGGTCAACCGGGGTAAAAAAACTAGGCCACGGGGTCAAATCTCAAAAAAACTTGTATGCACTCTACAGGCCACATTCTTTGCCTAATCAATTCAACATTTGATCAGAATGATCATCTTAAGCCATTACCAAACGACAAAATTTTAAAGTGATACAATTTGAAAGCTGCTGCAGACGGCAAAAAATTATTGTAATAAAGACATGATTTGTGTAAAATATGGCACAGAAAATATTGAGACAAAAGGAGAAACTGCTGGATATCAGCAGTTTCTTCTTTTATTTCAATGTTTTCTCAGACCTTTTCTATCAGGGAATCAAAACCAGTTGTTGTTTTTTTTGAAAGTGATAATGAAATCTCGGACGAGTTTAAAATTGGGTCAACTGGGGTTAGAAAACCCAGTCACGGGGTCAAATCTTAGAAAAACCTTGTATGCAATCTAGAGGCCCCATTTATGAGGTGATTCTTTGTTTGAAGACGGTGGAGTGATACAGGCTCTCTTGGGCCTATCATGCTACATAGACTGATCCATAATTCTGTCATAGAAAAATATATTAATGTCATGTTACGGCCAGCGTAACAATAGTATGCACAGCTTGCCGTAGTAGTTCCCAGTTTTCCTTGGAGTAGATGAAATATTTTCTTGGTTTGGTAGAGTGGCAATGATGTTTTATTTCAATGTCTGTGATACCAATGCTGTGGTCTGGTATACGGGGCAAGCTGATAGATGATTTGATGAGCGATGGATTTGCTTCCGCATGGATTCTGTTTATTGGCCAACGCAATACGTAACCCTTAATTATGAATAGAATCAAGCTTGCGCAAATTTGATTGACGGGCGCACCCGTAAACAACTCAACCATAGTCCAATTTAGATCTCACAAGAGACGACACGTAAAAGATTAAGAGCTTTTTTACATTTATTGCTCAAATATTCAAAGTGCGGGATGAACGATAATTAAGAGTCAAATAAAAGGCCAAGGAACTCAAAATCTGGGAAAACGATTCGGATCCCGTCAAAAGTAAGTTTTGGATCTGGATAGAGTTTTTTCGATTTACAGAAATGCATATATTTTGTCTTGGTTTTAGAAAATTTGAAAGCATTTCCCTTCGACCATTTACTCAGGTTGTTTAAAACCTGTTGTAACTGTCGTTTGATGGTATGCATATGTTTCGAACGATAATAAATACAAAGTTCATCAACGTAAAGAAAATATTCAATGCCAGGGCAAGTAGCTTTTATAATATTGTTGATTTTGACACTGAAAATTGTAACAGAAAGGACAAAACCCTGGGGTACTCTCATCTCCTGTTCGTGAGGATCGAAGAGCGTAGCCTGACTCTATATTGCCATTCATCCAGAAACGCAGAAATGAAATAAGCAAGGCGACCTCGAATACCGAAATCATAGAGGTCATTCATAATTCCATGCTTCCATGTGCTATCATATGCACTCTCCAAGTCAAAAAAGACTGAAACAACATGTTCCTTCTTGATAAATGCTTCTCGTATAAAAGTCTCTAAGCGAAATAAATGATCAAGAGTGCTACTTTGTTTACGAAAACCACTTTTGGCTGACGTAATAAGTTTGTTTGTCTAAAGAAACCATACCAGACGGTCATTGACCATTCTTTCCATACAAAGTTACAGAAGGGTTACAGAAAGATATATAGCCAGTAAAACTGGTATTTCACAGGAAATAGTTCATTCCATTCTCACGGAAAATCTTGAGATGAAAAAGCTTACTGCCCGCTGGGAACCAAGACTTCTGACAGTTGACCAGAAGCACGCTAGGCGCACTTTGTCACGTGCTAATCTGAGTCTTTTAGAGGCAGACCCAGATAACTCTCTGCAGAGGTTTGTGACTATGGATGACACTTGGGTCCATCACTTCATCCCAGAGTCCAAACAACAGTCCAAACAATGGAAGCACAAAGGTTGTCCCATAAACAGGAAAGATTATAGCTTCGCTTTTTTGGGATGCTGATTGCATCTTGATGGTAGATTATCTACAAAAGGGCCAAACAATTAATGGACAGTATTATGCATCACTTTTAAGGCAACTAAGAGAAATCATCATCTTGTGTACTGTTCCACCACGACAATGCCTCTGTTCACAAATCTGCCATTGCCATGACTGCCATCAATGACTGTGGGTTTGAACTAGAAGAACACCCGCCTTATTCACCTGATCTTGTTCCATCAGACTTTCACCTGTTTCCAACGTTGAAAAGAACTATTGCTGGTACCCACTTTCAGTCAAATGATGACGTCATACATGCAGTGGATGCCTTTCTGAACGATCAGAGAAAGGCGTTCTACGAAAGTGGCATTGAGGCCCTAAAACACCGCTGGCAAAAGTGTATAGACACTGAAGGGGGAAAGTAAAATCGTTTGACAGTAACAATTCAAACATTTTTATGTGAGGCTCACTACTTATTAATCAACCCTCGTAAAATTCAATTTAGTAGTCCCTGAGCCAGAAACATGTTTGCTCCCCCACCCCCCCGGGGGGGGGGATTTTTGGACATATTTTTTCATGAAGTACAATATCTTAAAAACATTTTGAGCATTGTTTGCACTCCGGCCTTTGGTGCTTTGGTTGTAACCCTTATAGTCTACGGACTATAATTCGTACGAGCTCTAGAAAATGGTTTTGATTGCATTCTTTGTTAATGCTCGGCATCCATGCTAATAATATTCTTTGGGGTATGACAAAACCTCCTAGGGTGGATGCCCAGTCTGAAACTTCGAATTAAGGTCACAGCAAGGTCAAAGGTCAAATGGGTGCAATTTCATGTTTGAATAGCCATTGAGACATTTTAAACTGCTTTACATGCTTGATTATTACTTCTAATTGTGCAAAATTTGCTGAAAACTGCATCAGAGACATTACTTTATTGAAAAGATGACTTTTTGTGAATATGTTGACTATTATGGGATGGAAATGTACTTTTCAAAGCTAAAAACGGTATATCTATGAATATTTCTGACGTTTTCAGTCTTTTTTTCAACCGTATTTGCCACGATGCCTCAGTCATAAGCATTTCTTAATTTGTAATTGTGTCCTCTACATTATGTAAGGTCCTGTGCACACTTGTATTATATATCTAAGGAATAGTCCGAGTTATACCGTGGTGTATCTCTATTTAACCACGGTTCTGAGTAATGCAGCGAAATCTACCACAGGGTCCGTTGTCGGTGTAACAAAATTCCATTCAATTAAGACGACCGTTAAGTGTCCCAAATGCTATCTAATGAGTCCAATACTCATATCATGGCATGCTATGCTTATCCTACTTCATAACGTCTGCACTTGAAATGACAATATGTTCCCGTTCAGAAATGGCCGCAGAAGTTGCATCTCGTTCAAAACTTTTGTTACATCGTTGACTTTTGCCCTAATTAACATATTTATATGATTTTAAACGTAGAATATTAGTAATTAAGTCATGACAATTATCGCTTTCAAAAGTTTTCACCGTAGTGGACATCATGTAACCAGCTATTATCTGGGACTGGGACAAATATTTTGTTATTATCATCATATTGTTGTTTTGCTTTTGTACAATCATTCATGATTTTCATATTCACCACATTCTTAATCCTTTCCCAAACAGCAACATTTTAGTTCTTATTCTTCGCCGTAATATAAAAAAAATGTACTGTTCCTTTGTGAACTTATCAACTAGGTCGACTTTGGGAGAGGGTTAGGCTACATACCATTTCATTTTAACAAATAGATTTTGTTTGAAGGCAACATTCAAAAAAGATTTTGCATTGTAATGTTAATTATCATGTAATTATCTTAATGTTTTACCTTTATAAAATAAAGTAATTATTATTATTATTATTATTATTATTATTATTATTATTATTATTATTATTATATCTTTGCTAAAATGGTTCAATGGCAGTGGCCAGAATAGAACGTTGAATTCAATTTTGTTGTTATCTTTTGTAGTCTTCCTATTGAAATGGTTGCTCTGGAGTCTATTGGTACTCAAATACATTCTAGTAGTTGTAGCAGTGCTGTTGTAGAGGCTGATAGGCGTACAGCTGTTAAGGTATCCAGCCTCTCATTAGCACTAAAGAGCCAGATGTGAAATTTTAAAAGTGCCAGTAATTCCTAAACTGTGTAACATTTCCATTCCGAAAACAAATATAAGCATTTTTTGCGGTTTCGAATTTCGAGCTAATGCATACTTATGGAAATATTAGACAAAAATGTTCAACATTATCTCCCTTGTATATGAATATAGTGTAAAATAATATTTGTAAATGATTTTCTTCTAGAAGCATAATCTTGAAACAAGACCAGTCCAGATATCTGATTGTCTGTACAAGTACATAAACTCTTTTCCAAACGAGACCTGGTTTTGATGTCCCTTGTAAAAAGAGTTTGGGAAAACATTTAGACAAAAGAAGAAAATGCTGGCTAAATGATACACAAACACATTCTAGTATTCATAAAGATTCGTTTTGTCGGCTTCAGAAGCTTCCAAATGGAAGCACCATAATATTTTGTTCTTTAGGAAAGAGTTAAAGATACATGTAATTATTACGACAATACATTCAATGAAAAACGATGACACATATCTTTCTATTTAGCCCTGGTACCACAGGCGCCTCAAGATAAGACTCAACAATTTCATCTAAATACACCCGAATGGTCGAATAATGTCAAAGAATTAGTCGTCTGTCCGTCTGTCTACTCTTCCATCTGTATGTTCTTTTGTCCGTTAGCAATTTCTTGGGTGCTCAACTCATCTTACAGTTTCTTTTGGAAGATAATCAAACTAGGATATCTGTTCATCTCAGAGGCATTTTATCTTTAGAACACTCAAAGTACTCAGCTGTCTTTCAGTTCTTTCAATCTGAGCAAATCGATTTCACTGTGACCAGCCTTAAATAGATACCATGAACACATATTTTGTGGTAAACAGCAACTCTTCAGTAATTTTGGAAAGGTTTACGCTGACGATGTCATGAAATGATATGGGGAATCCTTTTTAAGAAGAACATCCTGATTTGTTTACTATTTACCTGAAGATAATATTAGTCACTACTTGACTTCTTTTGAGTAATGTAAACCAGAATTAACTCCCTGTGGTCAAAAGCAATTTAGGATTTTAAAGTTAAATTGTAAGTCTTTCTCGAACTTGTTTATAGCTTGCAAATCATGAGGAAGCTATTTCTTCGAATTCCCCGGCTGTGCTTGGCTGGAACTAAATACTTCACAGCAGTACTAAGTTCCAGCTTGACTCAGTTCTAGGAACCAAAATTGCAGCTGCATATACAAAACCATAAGTCTATGCTATTAAAGTTGATGGATCAGCTGTGATAAACACATAGTCGCTTTGAACCTCCAAATGCTTTAGGAACATGCAGCTGAATGTGCCAAACCTTCATGGGCCTTTACAGGCTAACCGATTAGGTTTGTCGATGTACACAGATACACCAGTCTAAATGCTGAAACAAAGGTTAAAGCATGGTCAAGACATCAAATACAGAGTGACTGACAATTGCATTCCATCTTAAGTATGGCATATATTTTGTTTAGACAATGACAACAAGACTGATTTCAACACCTTTCAGGCTGAAGATTGCTCAGGTGTGTCAGCAAAATATTGTCATTGTAAAAGGGGAAGAAAGGGTTATAGGTAGCCAGTCTTGGGGAAATTGTGCCTTGTAATCATGAGCAAATACATGTTTGATGACCAGTCAGCAGCACAGACGTCCTTATAATGGTAACCAATTCATTTCAAAGACTAAATGATATTGGTATTGGGAAGCTTTTGTTCAAGGTTATAAACTTATACTTAACGCCCCTACATACAATGCACTAGTTTTTTTGGGGGGAAGAAAGAGGGAGTCTTTCATGCTTTCACTGGCTGTGATATTGTTTCAGCTTTACGGTTATAGGACAAGGGACCTAGTTCTTCTCTTTTTATCATGTCTGCCAGCAAAGCTATAATTTTATGATGCGTAATTCCCAACTAGCGCAGCTTTGGAAAGGTCTACTTTTTACCAAGCAGAATACACCTGCGGTCAAGTAACTTTCCCCAAAATGGAAGTAATGAGCCTTCCTAAATAGGAATGGAAGCAATGAAGAGTCACATAGCGTATTGTCTGGATTTGAATCAACTTCCGTCAATTGTTGTGGGTACAAGAAGTCATGCAAAGATTGGTGTTATAGGTTTAGCCTACACTGCACTGGACTATGCAGATGTAAATGCTGACGCTCCAAGAAATCAGAGTGGTGAGTTATGCACGCTACCATTTAAAGAGACCAATGTTAGGTAATGTACGCATCAGGCTTACATCACATCATTTCTGACCAAAATGGAAGGAAACATAGAACTGGTATTAAGTATAACACTTCCCATTGAGAAATATTTCACCATAACCATTTCTAGAAATTAAAAGGGGCTTAGTTTTAAATATTGCATTTTGTCTGCACGAATTTTATTACTGCCTCCGGGTTGATAAATTTTCTATTTTTTGCCAAAAAGTATTGTTCAAAATATAAGAAATAGTAATTTTATGCACAAAACATTTTAAAATTATGTTATCTTGTGTTTAAAAACATACATTTGCTTTAAAAAAAAAGCGGCCAATCATATCAAGTTTTATAGTAAAAACCGTATTTTCCACCCGTCAATGGCTGCCATCTTGGAAAATTTAGCGGCCATCTTGTAATTTTTAGGCACAAAACATGATAAAAATTCTGTTTTCTCATGTTTAAAAACATTCATTTTGTTGTGAAAAGGACAAAAATTGGCCAATTATATTAGCTTTTATGGTAATTTAAGAGGTATCTTTCATACGTCAATGGCGGCCATCTTGAAAAATGGCGGTCATCTTTACTTTTTGAATGGCTAATTGGTTTTTATTTAGCTACATGGTTTTATAGAAACGTGTGCCAAGTTGGATGCTTGCATCATCAAGTGCATGATTTTTGCATTTATCTGCTAAGCTATTTGCCAGTTTCGCACGTTTGAACGTAATTTACCTGTGACCTCATTCCGACCTGGAATTAGAAAGAGACACTAAGCATGCTTCCGAACATTGTTTGAAGTAGTCTAGAACATTTCTAGCATTGCTAGATCTACCTTTGGTTACAAGAATGTCTTGGATTATTTAATTGTGTGTAATAAAAGAACTAACGCTTTTATTCAAGTTCAATAAGAATTTCATTAAGTATCTTGCTTTATTTTGTCATTGACCTGAGCGTTTTTAGCATAAATATGGTAAAATAATGTTTGAAAATGACAATATAGGCCCTGGGTGAGCCTCAGTCCATTCCTGATTCAATTTATTTGATTTCGTTTAAATTGCTTTCATTTTGTGAGGACGCAAATAATTCTGCTTTATCTATAAGCCATTTTTCTTGATTTTTGCACTCATTGACCTTTGACCTCACTGTGACCTTAAATCGAAAAATCACGCTGGGCATCCACCCCTATCTTGTTTGTAATAGTCTAAGGAACAATTCTAGCATGGATGCCGAGCATTAACAAAGAATGCCATCAGGAGTCATCGCAGGATTTATAGTCCGTAGACTTCTAAACCCCTTTACCCTATCATTTTTTTCATTCAAATTTACAATACTTATTTGGTCATATTGTCATTGAATATTGTGCTACAGATGTCAAAATGGTATGAAATGAAAGCTTATGACTTGTTCTTTCATTTGTAGTTATTTTATGCAGATCATCTCATATGCAAATTCATGAATATTAATAATTTCCATTAAAAATCCATTTTTTGGCGAAAATTTGATTAACACTTTCTTATAAAAGGCGTTTCTGTCCAGGAGGAACTTTGTAAACATAGGTTATCAGCAAGAACATTTAATTTGAAACATTTTGAGCCTTGTTTGCACTCTGGTGGAAAGAGCAAGTCATAAGCTTTCATTTGATACCATATTGACATCTGTAGGTAGTAAGAGTCCCTTTCGTCTTGATAGCACCTTCAGTTATTGCAGGTAAAAAAGTCTTTCAGCATCAACAAACGGTGTTGTACTTTTCCATATGCTAATCCAACCAATATCTCATTTGTAAAAACAAGAGTGCCTGAAAGGCACTGATATCGCTCACCTGGGTTCTTCATGTATCTGATTGTGTACAAAATAAATTTTGTTGTAAACAAATATCTATGTCACATTAAATTATTGTAAACTAGATTATCACTGTTTTTGTGCATTTTGAGAAGTACATTTCATTTGAACTGTGAGCTGATCAATTGGGAAAAAGAGCAAACAAAAAATCAACAGACCAAACAACACATGTAAATGTTTCAAAAAATGCCAATTTTCAACAAAAGGACATAGCTCATTTAAAAATCAACAAGCCCCGCCCTGCCATGCCCACATTTTTCAATAAATCAAAAATTCACAACCATGTATTGAAGGCAGTCACTCAAAGTACATTCCGGTAAGGTTTGGTTCAACTTTGCCCTATAATTGCTTTTTTAAAGAATTTTCTCATGATTTCGTGAAGTCCGATAAGCCTTGCCCGGCCACGACCACAATTTTTGGCAAATAAAAAAAAATGCGAACAAATATTGTAATGAGTCATCCAATGATCATTTCTGCCAAGTTTGGTAACAAATCGCCTGACGGTTAAGGAGGAGAAGATTTTTGAAAAATTATCTAACAATTTCTCGAAGTCTGATAAGCCCCGCCCTGCCACGCCCACATTTTTCACCCAATAAAAAATTATTGAACATGTGTTAAATACAGTCACCCAATGGACAATCCTGTCACGTTTGATATAAATAGGCCAAATAATTTATTTTTAAAAAAATCACATCATTTCTCTAAGTCCGATAAGCGAATCCCTGCCACGCCCACAATTTTTGACGAATCACATTTTCATGAACAAATTTTGAAAAAAGTCACCCAAGGAACAGTCCTGCCAAGTTTGGTAAGATTTGGCCCAGTGGTTAAGAAAAGAAGATTTTTATGCTCTCCCTTCGGAGAGCATATAGTCGCCGCTTTGTCTGTCCGTCCGTCCGAAGGGATTTCTCCATAACCCTTGGGCCAAATCAAATGAAACTTACCATGTGAACTCCCTATGAGATAATGCCGATGTACTTTTCTCGGTTTTTGGATTTGAGGCCTCGTCATGGGAAAAGGGGACTCAAGGTAAATACAGTTTTTCTCCAATTTCTCCTAGTCTAATGGTCAGAATTTGATGAAATTTCATATTTAAGTAGCAAATCAGATGCCCTTGACAATAAACTATTTGAAATTTGTGTATAAAAAATATGTCATGGAAAAAGGGGTCTTAACATTTGTTAGCTTAATCTTAGCTCTGCACAGCATACATTTATTGTGACAATGCCATATTCGGGGAGCATTGTCCGTCTCTGACGGCTC
The DNA here is from genome assembly GCA_963680895.1 of Fragum sueziense. Lineage (NCBI taxonomy): Eukaryota > Metazoa > Mollusca > Bivalvia > Cardiida > Cardiidae > Fragum > Fragum sueziense. Next base: position 13,242,551 of record OY804597.1, read on the forward strand.
TTGTTGAAGAATTATTTACTGATTTGTCGAAGTCTGATAAGCCCTGCCCTGCCACGCCCACATTTTTCACACAATCAAAAATTCAAGAGCATGTGTTGAAAACAGTCACTCAAGGGACATTTCTGCCAAGCTTGGTTCAAAATGGTCTGATAATTGATTTTAGCTCCACTGCCCGAAGGCCATCGGGGCTTATGTCATGGCCCTATGTCCGTCGTTTTAATTAAATTAAATTAATTAAATTTTCGAAAAATCTTTAAAAATCTTCTCCTCCAAAACTATTGGACCAATTTCAACCAAACTTCACAGGAATCTTCCTTGCACAAATATCTCGCAAATTTCGTCAAAAAATTAAATTCGGAGTAGAACTTGAATTTTAATTAAATTAAATTAATTAAATTTTCGAAAAATCTTTAAAGGGACATTTCATTCCAATTTCATTTGTTAAAGTATGCCTTGATGCCGAGATTGATTATTCTAATGAGTATAAATACTATTAGTTTATTGAAGTTGTTACCAATAAGCGAGAAACACGCATTTAAAGTTGAGACATAATCGATAAATTGCATATAAATCCGAACTGTTGTCCACAACAATTTGTTCAATTTTAACACAAAAATATATATTTCTCGTAAACGGCGCAATATTTTGGCTTGAAATTTTCAGAATTTTCATAAGGAAATATGCTCTTTCAGATAAAAATAAAAGTAAAAATTATGACAAAAAATTCTGAAATTTCACTTTAAAAAGAAATCTGCTCCAAAACCATTGGACCAATTTCAACCAAACTGCACAGGAATCTTCTTTGCACAAATCTCTTCCAAATTTCTTCAAAAAATAAATTCGGAGCAGAACTTAAATTTTGATTAAATTAATTAATTTGAAAATTCGAAAAATCATTAAAAATCTTCTCCAAAACTATCGGACCAATTTCAACAAAACTTCGCTGGAATCTTCCTTGCATGAACCTCTTCCAAATTTCTCTTAAGAATTAAATTCCGAGTAGAACGTAAAACTTGATTAAATTAATTGATTTAAATTTTCGAAAAATCTTTAAAAGTCTTCTTCTCCAAAACTACTGGACCAATTTCAACCGAATTTCACAGGAATCTTCCTTGCACGAATACCTTCCAAATTCATTTAGAAAATCATATCCATTCAGAACTGAAATTTTAAATAAATTGATTAAATTAACTGTTAGAAAAATCTTTAAACTATTTTCTTCTTGTTCAATGTACAGTTTTCCATAATATTCTAAAAGTTCGATTGGGTGAAAAACATGGCCACTGTGGGCTGGGCTTAATTTTTGCTATATGGTACATAGTGTAATTGTACGAAAATTCTAAAATATTTCTCCTCCGTAACCACCTTTTGGATTTCAATGTAATTTTGCATGAATGTTCTTTAGATAGACCTCTATTGTATTTCTTGAAGAAATTCGTAGTCTAAGTCTAAAAGCCAGTTGAACGATACAGGGCCATCATGGCCCTCTTGTTAAAGATTTTTCAAATGATTTCTCTAAGTCCGATAACCTCCGCCCTGCTCCGACCACAATTTTTGACGAATCAAAAATTCACGAACAAGTTTTGAAAAGGGTCAATGAATGAATGAATGAATGGTGCTTTAAGGCCCGTCGACTACCAAGGTCATATTGGGCGCAACACATATCTGGATGTATATAAAATTAATGATATGTAGATAGTTACATAAACATCCAGAAAGGTAAAATATAATAAAGATATATCTAATTCAAATATAGATAATATTACCTTGTAAATATTAAATCGATACTAAAAAAAGTACGAAACAAAACAACCATGCATCATGAATAATCCGATGTGAGGACGAATAGACATGGGCTCCTCTCAGATCAGAGAACACCCATGTCCGAGTCCACTCGACCGGAAAATCCACAACACATATAAATATAGAGAATTAAGAAGAAATAAATTATCACAGACCAGATATCACAGACATTAATAAAATGAGCTATTTTTTTTTAAAGAGATTACACTCTTTAAGAAAGTTAAAAATCGACTCAGGCCTCACAGTATCTTATAATGATTTCAAACTGTCAGCATTGAAGTGCCTGTTTCTAAAGATGGCTAGATCTACACAATCAATGAGGAGATTATGGACAGTCAGCTCCTCGTTACAGGGAATACACAGAGGTTTTTCTTCGCCCTTTAATAAGTCAAATGGGTCAGGTGAGTGTGACCAATTCGTAGTCGGGCCAAAACTAACTCCTCGCGGCGATCAGACCGAACACCCGGCAGCCATTCACCAAGTGCAGGTTTTATACAAAACACTTTATTTTGGTGATTGGCTTCATCGCTCGAACAATTTTGTCATACATTATGAATAAAAACATTAATATTAATAATTTGATAATTTACATCTCTAATGGCTTTTACCTTTCTCCTGTTTGTGTGCTTTTTCATAATGAGTTTGTATGTTTGTCATTAATCTAAAACAAAATTTACAGGCGTCACGCCTGTCGTATGTTCGCCCAATTTTAGATGATTGGTTAACCTTATTTACTTGTTTGTTCGTAACGATACTCTGAAAATTCACATCGTTATGCTACAGATCACAATCATAGAGATTCTCGATTTCATGATCTCGGTTAACAGATCCACAACCTGACTTATCTTCCAAAAAAACACTCGTAATATCTGGCTGATAAAAACTTTCCTCTGTTACTGAAATGACAGAACTATCGCTGTTACCCTACTCACTGTCTTTTGTATAATCTACAACTTGTGTACTTCTTGTTGGCTTCTGTATTGGTTGATTGAGATTTTCGATTTCATGATCTTGGTAAACAGATCCACAATCTGACTTATCTTCCATCAAAACACTCGTCATATCTGGCTGATGAGGTGGACTTTCAGCACATGGACTTTAACACAAGGAAAAGGAAGAAATGAAAGTTTACCTTTGTAATTTCATCTTAATTAATCAAACAAATACATAATACACATTTATCACAAAACTTTTGCTCCTTTCGGAATCGCGTCCTGGTGCCTTTTTTTGTAGATCCTTTATCTCTGAATGTTTAGACTTCTGACGAACTCATCGTGCGCCTTTACTTTTATACTAACATATTTTCCCGCCAAAACTGGGAAACACGTAATTTACCACGTGATTTTACAGTTTTGAAACTTATATAATCATAAAAAGGAGAATGACGATTCGGAAAGGAGCAGAAAATATCAACAAAGCATTTGGACAACAACAAATAATAACAAATCGTGTACTTCACGACACTCCCGAGAAAAGAAAAAGAACAATATCGCAAATTTTTAGTCCTATTTAAGTCCTACTTATCAAACACAAGTAATCCTGTTCCACAGAAAACACTATGCTAGCAACCTCATTGTCGTTCGTTTTGTCACGGTGTACGTAGTCACCTCGTACTCCGTCCTCACAGATACCGGGGCCTCGTAAGTGGTAGGAACGTCAACGTCAGTAGGAACTTCAACGTTAGTTGGAACGTCAATGTCAGGTATATCCTGTGTAGTATTTTCCTCGGCGAGTGTAATGTCGTCCTCGTAATTTTCCAACGCATCAGACAGTCCAGAAGAAACGTGTCCATCAACACTTATTGGACTATACCGGGCGCCAGTGGATTCATATAGTCCGTCCAACTCTCCTATCATATCCAGCACACTATCATCCTCCGAGATATCGCCATAGTGAGTTGATGTGGATTGCTCAGGGTGGCCACAATTCGCCTTAATCGCCATCTCTCTGGCTTGTTGTTTAGATAAATTGTGGCATTTCTCCAAGTGAACCACTAGATTTGAACGTCTGGTGAATGTTTTGCACACAGCGAACAATTCCATTTCGACCTCTCTTCAGAGTGTTTTTCTTTAACGTGCCTCATTAAATTTCTTTTCTTTGTAAACAATTTGTCACACGTACTACTAAGATTTAACTACGGATTTAACTACTAAGGGAAGTCAATCTGGAATATGGTAGAATCGGATAACATAGATTTATTTAAAAGCATGGTAAAGCCAATACAGCTTATTGAGCTGGGGAGAAAACGTATATCTATACCTTATAATACTCTCTGCGATACGAGGAATTTGGGATTTCAATGTGATGTTTGTACTTTCCAATATTGAAGCCATCGTAAACCAATTGTGTTTCACGGACTCAAACATAGGAGTGAAAGTTCTGTGCTGCAAAAAGACAAAAGGACCATGATGTCCTAAATCGCTTACCTGACCTAAGCCTGAGCCAAAGTTATGTTTGAGTCAATAAATATTTGTGACTTAGACAAGAAACACGCTTAATAATTTTAATATGGTCAACATTATTGTATAAATAGTCGAAAAAGACTAATTTGTCAAATTTCTGTGGTACATAAACCATGACTTTCTTGTCTGATCAAAATGAAAACCACTCATCCAAGATCGTGTAGTCCCCAACATCTTGTCTTGTTTTGTCTTGATTGGTCAATAATTGGTCAATAATTGTAGATGCTAGAGTGTATAATGTCACTAGTTAAGGGTTGAATTTTTGTTTATTACCAAAATGTGTTTCATTTCTTGAGAAGCAGCATTAATTTGTATAATGAAAAGCGTTAAAACCTTCTTTTGTGTTTTGTGCACATTAGGTGTTTGACAGGCAGGCCAACAGATTATAGCAATCAGCTGTGGCCACACACACACTTAGCATGTGTTATAATCCTGATGGTTTAATAGTCAAATAATCTATATTTCCTATAATATGTTTTTATTTAAGCTTAGTCATTTGGACTCATTTCCTTGTAAGAACATATAAATAGGCGCACAGGAACTTGAGAAGAGAACTTGGGATTACTTTGTGTAGAATGGCTTTGTGTTAGGTAGCATAAACAACTAAATCTAGAACTGTATAACTCTGTGTTTTAAATGATAAAGAATCTTCTTGGTGAACATTTGGACTTTGTGTTTCTAAATTTGAAATTACTCAAAACTGCCTTTGTAAATAGTTAGAACGTTTTGTAAACTAATTACTCTGTGTGAATCTATATAATATTTAATTGAATATAAAAAAATTGACATCTTTTCCTTTGACAATTATCCTTCGACATAAGCCTTCTGCCTGAGAAAACAGCATCATGATTTACGACAACAACAACTACCGAAACCCCTGTGTTATGGACAGACGAAATCATCCTGTTCTTAATAAAATGGTGGAGAATCCGGGCACCGTTCCCCCGGTTACCTCAACAGCATTATCCAAGCGAGTTAAATTACTTTTCCCCTACGACGTATAGGAACTATGTGAATAAGAAGGACTTGAATGGATTTCGGAGTTGGTTTAAGTGTGGAAACTCTTTCATGGAATTTCATATGTGCCCAGCTCAAGGTAGGTAGTGCTACTCCTGTAAAAGGTTTGGACATTACGCTTCATTGTGTCGCTTCTCAAATTCAAAAGCTCACACAGAAACAAACATTTGTAGTGCTAGCGCAGACTTTGAAAAATGTATTGAAAAACTTTCTAACAAACTATGTTGTGTTGAAGACAAATTGGATAAACTTTCATCAAAATCCCCGCATGACGATAAAAATCAATTAACCCCCAACAATGAACACTTAAAAGTTGAAATTGAGACTCTTGAATTGAAAGTTAATTCACTTACTGAATGTGTGAATGAGTTAAATTCGACCATCAAGCGGTTGCAGGTTGAGAATGAAACACTAAAGCATGGAAATTCCACACTAAGTGACAAACTTAAATACCTGTCTTCAGAAAAAGGATCATTGGCATTGGCCAGTGTAAATGCTGAAGAGACCATCGACAGCCTTAATGAACAGCTGATTATGCTGTTTGAATACTTGATGATTGTTGGTGAAGGCCGACAGAAATTATTCACGGTTATGTGTGAAGATAAAGAATGGACCTTGTAAGTTATGCTATCGTTGTGGCTTAGCTTCCCATTCAGATAAAAATAGGTATGTAGCGAACGATCGCAGATGTCAGTTGTGCAAGAAAAATAACCATTTGACATTAAACTGCAGAACGGGAATCCACATTCATGATTATTTTCCAGAACCTTGTAGAAAAGCAAATGATATACTTAAAAATCTTGAGGACAAAACTGGTGTGACATATGACTATCGATATGTGAAAATGACTGCAAAGCAGCCAAATACATAACTTTGGAGTCCAAAGTCTTTGAAGACCAGGGAAGTTATAGCGCCACTAGTTAAGGGTTGGTTTTTTGTTCATTACCAAAAATGTGTTTCGTTTCTTGAGAAGCAGCATTAATTTGTATAATGAAAAGCGTTAAAACCTTCTTTTGTGTTTTGTGCACATTAGGTGTTTGACAGGCAGGTCAACAGATTAAAGCAATCAGCTGTGGCCACACACACACTTAGCATGTGTTATAATCCTGATGGTTTAATAGTCAAATAATCTATATTTCCTATAATATGTTTTTATTTAAGCTTAGTCATTTGGACTCATTTCCTTGTAAGAACATATAAATAGGCACACAGGAACTTGAGAAGAGACTTAGGATTGCTTTGTGTAGAAAGACTTTGTGTTAGGTAGCATAAATAACTAAATCTAGAACTGTATAACTCTGTGTTTTAAATGATAAAGAATCTTCTTGGTGAACATTTGGACTTCGTGTTTCTAAATTTAAACTGATTACTCTGTGTGAATATATTTAATATTTAGTTGAATATCAATAAATTGACATCTTTTCCTTGCACTTTACGGTAGCGAAATTTGGGCTGCTTACAAACCATGTTACAAGAATAAATCATTGGACGATTTGTTTGAAATGTCAATTAAAGGCAGTAATGAATTTGATAAGCTTTTTATAAAATTCTGTAAATACGTAGTCGGAGTTCATTCTAAAACTTCTAATTTTGCTGTAATAAGTGAACTAGGTCAATTGCCAATGCTTATAACAATTGTAACTAGTTCTATCAATTTTTGGCTGCATACTATTCAGTCAAGTGCAGATTCGTTAGTTGCAAAGGCTTACTTGGAACAATTAAATGCTTCTAGTAATAAGTCAATCTGGTTGCAATTTATTCAAAATATTCTGCAGGAACTTGGATTTTCACATGTTTGGCAAAACCAGTTTACCTTTAATTCAAACGCTTTTTTAGCTGCAATTAAGCGCAAAGTGACTGATAGGTTTATGTCGTTTTGGTCAAGACGCCGTTCAGAAAGTGCGGGGATGCATAAATTATGGATATACAAGCAATTAAAACTAAACTTCAAATTTGAAACATATCTTGATCATATAATGGATAAAAATAAACGGAAATCCTTGAGTGCTTTTAGAATGAGTTCCCACCAACTCCGAATTGAGCGTGGTAGATATTGTGGTGAACCAGAGGAGCAAAGATTGTGCACATCATGTAATTGTGTTGAAAATGAAATTCACTTTCTTATAAGATGTGAAAATATAACGAAGAACGATTGAAATTACGCACAAGTCTGGTTAAAACTAATTTTGTATGGGATGACCAGAATGATAATGTAGCTTTTTTCAAGTTAATGAGTTGCAAAGATTTGAATGTTATTCAATCGATTGCATGTTTTGTAAATGAATGTAAAATAACATAGCTTTAAACTCCAAACAGTAGATTTGTTTCGTGTAAAAGTGAAAAACTTTTACAATGTATGTTTTGTATATATGTGTTTATTTGTGTATTTGTTTTGTTCAATTTTGCCTTTAACCCGTAAGGGTATAACTGAGCAATAAAATATATTCTATTCTATTCTATTCTATTCCTTTGACATTCATCCTTCGACATAAGCCTTCTGCCTGAGAAAACAGCATCATGATTTACGACAACAACAACTACCGAAATTCCTGTGTTACGGACAGACGAAATCATCATGTTCTTAATATGTAAACTAAGTTGGAAATAGTCACAAATGGCAATTTTGTCAAATTCAATGGCATATTACTGACGATTTTCTAGTTTGATCAGACTAAAAATCAAACTGATCTAAGATCTTATGAATACCAAAACTGTTGCAAAGATTTGTTTTGATTGGACGATATGTGTAGATGCTAGAGTGTTAACAAAGTCAAAATTAGTTTTTTTCGACGTTCAATGGCAAATGACTCTCGACTTCCTTGTCCAATTTGACCCAAAATAATAATCATGCAAGAACTTATAACCATACATGTTTTAGCCAAGTTTAATCAAGATTGGTCAATACTTGTGGATGCTATAATTGCGGACAGAAGGACGGACGACAGACGAAAAGCGACCACAATAGTTCACCTTGAGCACTTTGTGCTCAGGCAAGATAAAATTTGAAGCATAGTACAATAAAGTCATGAGGCTTCATCTAAAACATATATACCAATCAAAGCGCTGAAAGCGCTGAAGGCCTTGAAGAATTTGAACACATGCAGATTATTGGTATGAGAAAGTTTAAATATTCTTTAACTTCAGCAATAATCAAAGCGCTGAAAGAGCTGAAGGCCTGGAAAGTGTACGAAAAATAACAAGAGTAATATTTTAATCTTTTATATTTTTTTGAAGAAGTTTCGAACAAATTTGAACACATGCAGATTTTTGGTATAAAACAAAAGTAAAATGAACAGAAATCATCTGTATGGTATGAAACAAAAGTAAAATGAACAGAAATCATCTGTACTGGATGGCCACTAGAATCATGGGGGGCAAATTATCAAGCATCAGGTAAAAAGGATTTCGATTGCAGATTTATCCATTTTATTTATTGCATGATCAATTCCTGTCCAAATTGTGTTAACAATAAATCTGCGACCAAAAGCGGTCTTAAGACCGTGAATAATTTGGGCCCTGCCCCCTGGTTAATAAATCATCGAAACACAATAGCATATTATCAGAACATTATATAAAAATAAGTGCATGTCGTTCTTTAAACCCTTTATCATTCCATTACCAAACGGCAAAATTTTAGACTTGTCCAAATTCAAAGATGTTGCAGACGACAATTTCAAGTAATTACTAAATATAATTTCACATTTTTTCACAATGTTTTTCAAACCCATTATCTCTAGGGGAGTCAAAAACAGTCATTATGTGGGAATGGGTTAATAAATCTGTTATTATTTTGCTGCTGAAGCTAGAAGTTTTTGAAATTTCCCTTTATGGGCATTTTCTTTTGTTGAAAAAGACATGTTTTTGTTAAATTTCAATTATAACATGCAAGTCAAAACATATAAGAGAACATGAAATATCATGGAAACACAATAGCAAATTATCTTGACATTATATAAAAGTATGCGAGCAAAACTAATTATATATACAAGAGGGCCATGATGGCCCTATATCGCTCACCTGAGTTTCCGATTCTACAGACAAGTATAGTCTGGTCTTGGATTGGATACAGTTTGGTAGGTCATTTATATAGACTAAGAAAAGACATGGACAGAGCACTGAACCCTGAGGGACGCCTAAGAGAACGGGTAGAGTAGTTCATGAGTGATCATCAATACCTACTCTTTGAGAACGATCCTTTTAGAAGGATTATATCCATCTTGAGATCAGTGGAAGGACACCCAGCTTATTCAATTTGGATATCTAATTGCTGTGATCAACCTTCTTCTTCTTCCGGTTTAGGTCAGGTTTCTTCATAGAATGTATATTTGACCTACGATGGGATGAGACAATCACCTCTTCCATTGGTTATGTACAGCTAAAAGTCTATACGGTACAGTTAAAACTATGTACATCCATCAACCGGTTACTTGCTACTGGGTAGGGCCGCATCATGCTGTGGTAGGGCGACCCTGAGCCCCTGAGCGTAGAAGCATCTGAGACGGCTATAGGAAGGTGGCTCCAAATCAAATGCCTTACTAAAATCCATTTCAAGTATATATCCGCTTGTTGAACATTTTCAAGATTGTCGTATGCTTCTTGGGTAAGGCTAATCGATTGAGATTCACAGGTATGTTTTGCTCTGAAGCCATGCTGGTACTGGCTAAGTAGATTATTCTTATCAAAGAGGCCCATGATGTTTGTTATCAGGATGCGCGCCATAATTGTTGATGCTATGCAGGTTAAAGAGATTGGCCTATAGTTGCTGGCTTTATACTTTGGACAGCTTTTTATAGACGGGTGCTACTGTTTTACTTCTCTTATCTTTGGGGACAATACCTGATTCTAGAGAGAGATTGGAGATGACCTTGACAATAGATCAACTGTATATCTTGTAATATTTCTTTACACCTCTGGTTAAATATGTTTTTGGAAAACAATGCGGCATAATTAGAAAATGTACGTTCTGCTCAGTATTTTTTTTGTGCTATATTGAGCACAATTTCCAAATTTATTAATGCCCATTATGTCGTCTGCATTAGCTTTGGAATTTGACAAGTCAAAAGTTTTTACATTTTATTTTGGAATGGGTGAGATAATGGTAAAATCCATATTTTATTATCTTGTTCAAACAATCAAGATGAAGTAATGGATTGAATAACGATTTATTAAATGAAGTTAAATCATTGCCGACAAATCGTGATGTTATTTCTATATATCTTCACAATATATCATTTAGAACCTTATTAAATCATGAATCTGCCTATTAAAACATAACTATCTAACACATACAAATACATAGATATATAAATAACACAGTTTTAAAACAGATTAAAGAATAACAAATCGTTACTATTACCTACGGTATTGGAAAACCAAATATTTCAAGTGTGTATCGGTAATCACTGACGCGTTCCGTGTGTTCCGGTAATTACTATGCGTTCCATGGTGTTCCGGTATTTCTATGGACCCAATAGTTCTTTCACGGGGGAAAAACGAACATTTACGGACAATTTTGCAATGAACGAGTTTCTTTAAATATTAGAGGAACGTCGGGTACTTTCGGACATTTAAGCGATCGTCAGCCATTCTCTATTTAGATAGGTGAAGACAAAAACTGTATCTTATGTCACAATCAGAAAATTCTAAGCCTTTCCCCGGCATCGGTAATGAGAAGTATGTATTAAGTGTATAAAACCGGGTACCATAAGGAAAACAAAATGAGTTATCAACGACAGGTTATTTCGGACACATCGGGTCTGATCGGACAGGCCGATAATCGAGCTAGATTTATTTCAAATAATTATGTTTGCACTTTTACGTAATTAATTTGGAACAATCTAAAATTTTGTTTGGAAAGGTTTTAGTTAATGCCGCGTTCCCATTGCCGACCAAATCAACTCGATCAACTCGACCGCCTAAATTCCCCGATCAAACTCGATCAAATGTATTTACACGACCTCTTCTTTATTTCTTGTTGATAACTTCCCGATAATTTTTGCCGACCACACTCGATCGTCCCGATCACTCTTGCCGACCAAGCTCGAGCAGTACTCGATCGCTTGATCGAGCTTGATCGAGTTGATTTGGTCGGCAATGGGAACGCGCCATAAGATAAAATACAAATGAACGATCTAAGATATTTATTTGCATCAAGTATTTCATAAAAAAAATAAAAAATATATGCTGCTAGCTGGATTTGAACGTCGGTTCCCCGAGTTCTGAGACTTCGACGTTTCCGCTCGACCACTGAACTTGCTGATCGTGACATGATTAATATCACAGGCGGCAATCACGTGATTTTGTTATGATATATTTTCCTCACTTATGTAAACAAAAACACTCGGTAAGAACACATTTTCTTAAATTTTAAATCAAATACTTAACTCTCAGAATTGAGATACGTACCATTCGATGCGTCGTAATCTACGGTTTATTTTGATACAAAGATCACCCCTCAAATCCATGACAAAGCTGAGAACATTCGTGCAAATTGCAAACATTTCTTAAGAAAATATATCACGGCACTTTGAAATACTTCGCACGAATGTTCTCAGCTATGACAGGGATTTGACGGAAGATCTTGGTACCAAAATAGACCAGAGAATATGACGTATCGAATGGCACGTATCTCAATATTGGGTGTTAAGTATTTGATTCAAAATTTGAGAAAATGTGTTCTTACCGAGTGTTTTTGTTTACATAAGTGAGGAAAATATATCATAACAAAGTCACGTGATTGCCGCCTGTGAATATATGAAATTATTATTTGTCCGGTTAGACCCGACGTATCAGTTTTCCTTCGGGTCAGATCGGACACCATTTTATTTCCGAAAATAACTAATATTTCTATCATCGACAGGTAAAAACCTCTCGAAAAGCTTTTAATCTTCTTTTTAAACCAGACTAATAAAAGATTTAATCGCAATAATACATCGTCATAATCTTGCGTCTGCATGGTTTCTATATTTAGATATTGCTTACGAACCTCTACGGAAATTTTGATTCGGGGAAAACCCACTAAACGTTGAGTATTGGCGGCGAATGAATCCGCGCATTCATTTAATATATGTTGCAATCGATTTCTTGATTGTAAATATTTTACGATTTTAAATGCCTTTACTACTATCAACGTATGTATTTACTTCTTTTGTAATGTACATGGGTCGAAATTTACAAAATCTGCATAAAGTAACTTAGATCTAATTCAGTTCCGATTTACTTTTCATCGCGCAAGAACACTATCTCTCTGCGTTCAACGTTTTCACAAGATAAATTCAGCACGCCCTGAGAAAAATGACATGCTAAATTTGGCCTCTTCAAGGCCAAAAACGCAAATAGTCAATAAGAAGTGAACGATAAAATCACTGTCACAATGAATATGAGCTTAAGGTCTACCAGTAGAATAACTTAAACCCATTACCAAACATTGACGCTTTTTTTTAAAACCTTTCAAGAAAGACCATTGGAAAACAGAGAAAATAAATATTTATCAAGTCACTTCATTGTATTCATTACAAGTCAGAGATAAATGGGATTACATACTTACACATAATTTCCCTAGACAGTCTTTGAACATACACACTGTGACATGCCATTTTTTCCACGTTGTGCAAACCAGCCACTCTGCTTTTCTCTATACTGAAAACAAGATATAGAATGAATTCTTTTTACTCAGAACTTCAAAAGAAGAAGGAGAACCATATTCCTTAAATTATTTTCAGCAGTGAATTATGAGTTTAACCCATTCCCACACATTGACGCTTTTGAACGTCCCTCAAAATGACGGCTTTTGAAAACATTGGGGAAAATGAAGAAATTGATTGTGACAAGCGATATCTTCTTTTACAACAATGTTTTCTATAAAGAAAGGCCAAATATTTTAAATTTCCTTCAATGAAAAATAGTTATCTGCAACACCTACGAGTTTGAACTAGGCTAGAATTTTGTTGTTAGATAATGGGTTAATCCTCTCTAGAACAATACCTGGTTTTGATGATGCTAATAAAAAAAGACAAAAATTCTGAATAATTTTCATAAAGATAAGACCAACATTGTGATTTGCTCTTTGCTCGGTGTCAAGCTCATGTCTATCAACCGCAGCCATTTTTGTGTTGTTGTCAAGGACAACAGACCTGCGTTTGCAACGAGCTTTTTGATTGATTGGTGTAAAAATAGAAAAAAATGGACTTTTTAAGGTCATAGAAGATTACCGGTGATTCTCAAATGTAACATGAAATAAGATGTAGGGATGACTATTACAGGCCAAAATGACTATTGCGATAGTATCGCTATTGATCAAATTGCTATCACGATAGTATTGCTATTGTAGGTTGCTATTGCAATACTATTGCGATACTATTGTTTTGTGCTTTTAGTCCTTTAAATGGATATTTTTTCATTGAAAATCACATTTCCTGAATATTTTACATATATGAATTAATTTGCAGAATCATTAAATAAATAATCTGAAGGAAGAGAGTGACATTTCATGATTTGAGTAGCCTGTCATTGATGTCTGATATTCAAGAGACAGATTTTTAGCTCCACTGGCCGAAGGCCAGCGGGCTATTGTCATGGCGTTGTGTCCGTCGTGCGTGTGTGCGTCTGTGCGTCCGTCCGTTAACTTTTTCTTAAACATCTCTTTTACCAGTGGGCCAATTTTGACCAAACTTGGCAGGAATGTTCCTTGGGTGACCCTTTTCAAAACTTGTTCGCGAATTTTTGATTCGTCAAAAAATGTGGGCGTGGCAGGGTGGGGCTTATCAGACTTAGAGAAATCATAAGAAAATTCTTTAAAAATCAACCATTGGGCCAATTTGAACCAAACCTGGCAGGAATGTGCCTTGAGTCATTCTTTTCAAAATTTGTTCACAAATTTTTATATTTGTCAAAAAATGTGGCCGTGGCAGGGAGAAAGGGGCTTATCAGACTTAATGAAATCATAAGAAAATTCTTAAAAAATCAACCATTGGGCCAATTTGAGCCAAACCTGGCAGGAATGTGCCTTGAGTCATTCTTTTCAAAATTTGTTCACAAATTTTTACATTTGTCAAAAAATGTGGCCGTGGCGGGGAGAAAGGGGCTTATCAGACTTAAAGAAATCATAAGAAAATTCTTTAAAAGCAACTATTGGGTCATTTTGAACCAGACTTTGCAGGAATGTTCTTTGAGTCTCTCTTGTCAAAATTTATTCACAATTTTTTACATTTGTCAAAAAATGTGGCCGTGGCAGGGAGGAAGGGGCTTATCAGACTTAAAGAAATCATAAGAAAATTCTTAAAAAATCAACCTGTGTGCCCAAATGAACCAAACTTTGCAGGAATGTGCCTTTAGTCGTTCTTTTTAAAATTTGTTCACAAATTTTTATATTTGTCAAAAAAATGTGGCGTGGCAGGGAGAAAGGGGCTTATCAGAGAAATCATAAGAAAATTCTTTAAAAATCAACCATAAGGCCAATTTGAACCAGACTTTGCAAGAATGTTCTTTGAGTCTCTCTTCAAAATTTATTCACAAATATCAAGATTTGGCTGCCGCTGTGTAAGGCTTACAAGAAATCATGGGATAATTCTTCCACTTTAACCAGTGGAGCGATTCAGGCCCTCCTGGGCCTCTTCTTTTGCTAAAATTAGACAATGTCATGTGACAAACTGCTATTTTTAGAACTATCAAAACTATTGCGATAGTGGAAACAACTATTGCGATACTATTGATATTGCCAGTTGCCTATCACCATAGCACTATTGCAGAGGTCACTATTGCGATTTATCGATAGTCCGATGTATCGTTACATCCCTAAAAAGATGTCATCTGGATTCATCCAGATCGAGATGGTATCGTAGTTAAACGAACTATTTGATTGAGCTGTAGTGTGTTACATCATCGTCTTTCTCCATGCGCAATTACGCAGGGGAGCCTAGAGCAGACGATGAGCAGGGAAAAAATTCAAATAGGCCCAGGTATTCATCCTTGAGGAACACCAGATTGAATTAAGTTCGTATCAGATGAAATATTATCAATTTTTACCACTTGTTTTCTGTCACTTAAATATGATCGAATGAGTTTGCATGCATTTAGGGTAGCTTCGAGAAGAGTATGTAAGCTTTTCTTAAATCAAGAAACACAGTTCCAACTAAATTACCTTGATCTTATTCTGTAAGCAATGAATCAATCAAACGGTTGGTTCATACAGGTAAATGCTGATCAAATTCAAGGATTTTTTAAGGACTTTTCAAGCACACGAAACTCATATTCCAGGACCCTTTTAGCGCCAACACATGTCTTCTATTAGTCTCTCAAACACTATAAATGGTACTGTAGTTGAAAGACAGTGTCATTTCAGCCTTAAATTAATTGTTTTTACTTACAAAGTGGGGTCTTTACTTGCAGAGGCAACAGGTGAGGGTGAGGGAAGTCCCAATCATGTCAATCCTGTCCCTTACTTCAGGATTTTGGAGGAAGATGAAATGCCACCTTCTCTTTTTAAACCCTTTCCCAAACAACAAAGTTTACACTTTCCCAATTTGAAAGCTGATGCTGGTGACAAATTAGATGTTGTTGAAGATAAGATTTGTGTACAATAAGGCATGGAAAATATTGAGGCAAAAGGAAGAGACTGCTGATTATCATCAGTATCTTCTTTTGTCTCAATGTTTTCCCAAGTCAATTCAATAAGGGACATCAAAAGCAGGTCTTGTTTGGGGAATGGTTAAATACAGGCATTCACATAATGCTATATTTTTTTTGCGGTATCAATAAGAAGCCATTCCACTTATTCAGTTTTCATTTTTCTTGATTTATTTTAAAGTTTTGACAACTTACAAGGATTGGCAGTGATATTCACCTCTTTTCTGCAACATGCATCAGTATAATGCTTTGTACTTATCTTTAGTTTCATTAATCCTCGTCAGTCCTAATGAAAATCACACTTCCATATTCTAAAGACTAGAATTCTCGGATAAATTAACAATTTAGCACATGACAAATTTCACAAAATGACGAGTATTAAATGGGCCCAGCTAAATGTGTGTATTGTATAGATAGTATACATCATATACAAACCGGGAACCAGCGTATTGTAGTCATTGTTTCGCACCAACATGTTTCCAACTTTTTTTGGTCTTCATGGAGAGGCAAACATATTAGACTTATTTTTTTATGTTTCTCGCATTTTTTCATTGAAATATTATTTGAATGTCAAATTTAATGATCACCATGCAGATAGCTTAGGATTCAAGTACTTTTCAAGACTAGTAACCGGTATTCCAGTATTTTTTCCAGGCAAAACTCTGTTTCAAAGACTTTTCAAGGTGACCCTTCATTCTCAAGCACTTTTCAAGGCTGTGCGAACCCTGGTCAACCAGAGCCGTTTGACACGAGTGGTTCTCTCTAAAGCCTGATTGTCCAGAAAAAATGATATCAGTATTTTTAAGAAAACTTTTCAGCTGGTTAGCGATGTGCCTCTCAAAAACCTTTGATAACGTTGGCAATATAGATATAGGTCGATAGTTATTGGGGTCGTTCTTATCGCCACCCTTGAAAATGAAATACACGTTTATTTTTAAAGTCCAAGGGGAAAATACCATTTGCAATACAGTTGTTGATGATCGGTGCCATTGTCTGTGAGATATAATCTCTGCACATTTTTAGCTAACCTGAGCACGAAGTCCGTCGGCGTCCGTCCGCCTGTTCACATTTTGGTGTTACCACTCTAGCACCCACAAATATTTAACTATCTTAACCAAACTTGGTCAAAACATGTAAGATCTCGGATGAGTTCGATTTTTGGTCAGACCTAATTTGGGAGTCTAGAGTTATGTGCCATTGAACATCAAAAATGGCTAGATTCGAATTTGTTACCACTCTAGCATCTACAAATATTGACCAAACAAGACAAGACTTTGCCACAATGTTGGTATTCATAAGATCTTGGATGAGTTTGATTTTCAGTGTGGTTGCAGCAGGAAGACTGGAGTTATGTGCCCTTGAATTTGACAAAATTGCCGTTTTCGACTTTGTTTACATTGTAGCATCTACATTTGTTTACCAATCAAGACAAAACTAAGCCACAATGTTGGTGACCATAAGATCTCAGATGAGTTTGATTTTGGGTCAGATCAGACTAGGAAAGCCATAGTTATGTGCCCTAGAACATAAAAAATGGCTAGTTAGCTCGACTTTTCGAAGAAAATGAGAGCTTATACTGTCACCCGGGCGTTGGCGTTGCAACAAAGGTTAAAGTTTTTTCAAACATCAATAACTTCCATACTATCAAAGAGATTCAACTCAAACTTGGAATACTTATTTACCATCACACCCTCTACCTTACTATCACGGCCCATGACCCTGGGACCACTCTATTTGGAGTTATGCCCCCTTTATACTAAGCACTTAGAAAGTCGAGCGCGTTGTCTTCGGACAGCTCTTGTTTTGACTTTGTTGTCACTCTAGTATGATTTTCAGTGTGATCGGAGTAGGAATTCTGGAGTTACGTGCCCTTGAATTTGACAAAATTGCCGTTTTAAATTTTCTTTACACTGTACCATCTACATTTATTGACCAATCAAGAAAAAAACTTGGCCACAATGTTGTTGACCATAAGATCCTGGATGAGTTAGATTTACAGCTTGATTTGACTAGAAAAATCAGAGTTATTGGCCCTTGAATTTCAGAAATTACCGTTTTCGACTTTATTTTCACTCTAACAAACACAAATATTGACCAATCAAGACACATTTTGATCACCATTAGATCTTAAGGTAGAACCGGATATTTTTAAAACTTTAAGCTACGGTCATAAATTTGATATCTTTGGAAACTAGAAGCTATTTCTGGTTCAAATCCGAAATTCATTTCCTCGTCCATGTCGTGACCACGTTACCACGACGACGTCAACATAGGCACCTCGCACGTTTTTTACGTCGAATTTCTATAGCCAGGAAATGCACAAAATGGCGTTTTGGTCGGGCAATTTCAACGTCATGATAATGAAAATTACATCGATGGAAAGACCTTTTCAAACGTAATAAGACGATACAAAAATAAATTATTTCGGACTGACGAAGCAGAAATAACCGACGAACTTTCATCTTTTTTCCGCGTCAGATTTCGAGGAAAAACTAACTTTAGAGCAGAATTTCGTAAAATTGACCAGAACGATTTTTGCCATTTTTCATTATTATATTGCACGCTCATATTGTGAGCATTTGGCGAGAAATCAGAAAAATTCACCGTTCCGATTTTTAATAAAACATATTCAAATATTGTTGGTATGCGTCAAAGTTATGCAGTCGGGCGTCGGTAAATTTCGACGAAAAAGCACTTTACGGCGAATTTTCGTAAAATTTGCTAGAAGGACTTTACAATTATTTCATTTTACATCCATATTGTAGGTGTTATGCAAAAAATCAGAAAAAAATACTGTATCATTTTTTAATAAAACGTGTTTGAATGTATTCGGTATAAATCAAAATTTGCACAGTCGGACGTCGACGTCGATTTTGAAACTACATACGTTGACGAGCAACAAGGATGTAGACGCGCCGGGTTTTCAAACTGCTCAAGGCGACCACATTTGGGTACTCAATTAGTCGGACAGCGAAAGTAAATCTCTCTTGTCTAAGTAAATACCTAGTAAGAAGTACAGAATCGGGATAACAGTCGACGCGCTCACGAAAACCTATTCGAGGGGACAACGAAAACGGGATTGAAATGATACTTTCTAAAAAGAATATGCGGAAAATATTGGTTACCAGCAGTAAAAAATGTCATAGAATAATTAAACCACTTCTGTTCGCATGATGTGGCAAAATAGAAAATGTAAAAATGATAAAATTAATGTAAATATACATAACATCGCAATATCAAAAAATACTGTCTTTCGCATTGCACCAATTTCTCTCGGATACTTTTTGTTTCATTATTTTCTAATATCAAAATCGCAGTAGTAAATGCAGCTTATTTAATATCTCGTTAAAACGTCGTCATCAATGAAAAATAAACAATGACTCTAACACATAGCCTATGCACAGTCAGAATTTATAAATGTTTTTACTTAAACCCAAATGTTACAATTGATCATTATCTAATTACGATGTGATTTTGACGTTCCGACATAAATTGTTTGAGAAAACGTTTACAGAAAAGAAGAAAATAGCGACAGTCACAATTTCTCTTTTTTATTTCAATATTTTCTATGGAATAAAATGCACGATTCCCATGTAAATGCATTTGCATAAGTTTTTTTTCTCGTGGAGCAGTTTTAAATCCTGGCGTGTGTTCATCCTTGTTGCTCATCAACGTACGTAGTTTCGACGTCGACGCCAGACTGTGTAAATTTTGATTTATACCTAAAACATTCAAACACGTTGTATCAAAAAACTATACAATAAACTTTTCTGATTTTTTGCATTTCACTTGGAAAATGGATGCAAAATAAAATAACATAAAATCACTGTGGTCAATTTCACGAAATTCCTTCATAAAGTTATTTTTAGTCGAAATTTGCCGACGCCCGACTGCATAACTTTGACGCATGCCAACAATATTTAAATATGTTTTATTAAAAATCGGTACGGTGATTTTTTTTTTGATTTCTTGCCAAATGCTTACAATATGGTCGTGCAATAAAATAATGAAAAATTGCAAAAATCGTTCTGGCCAATTTTACGAAATTCTGCTCTAAAGTTAGTTTTTCCTCGAAATCTGACGTGGAAAAAAAGATGCAAGTTCGTCTTTTTTTCTGCGTCGTCAGTCCGAAATAATTGATCTTGTATCATCTTATTACGTTTGAAAAGATCTTTTCATCAATGTAATTTTCATTGTTGTGACGTTGAAATTGCTCGACCAAAACGCCATTTTGTGCATTTCCGGGCTATAGAAATTCGACGTAAAAAACGTGCGAGGTGCCTATGTTGACGTCGTCGTGGTAACGTCGTCACGACATGGACGAGGAAATGAATTTTGGATTTGAACCAGAAATAGCTTCTAGTGTCCAAAGATATCAAATTTATGACCGTAGCTTAAAGTTTTAAAAGTATCCGGTTCTACCTTAAATGTTTTAATTTTTCATTTTGATCGGACAGGAAAATTCAGAGTTGTGTGCCCTTGACGGTGACAAAGTTGCCGTTTTGGACTTTGTTTTCGCTCAAACAGCAATAAATATTGACCAATAAATAAACTTGGACATAATGATGATGAGAATATATCTTTATCAGAATAGAGTTATGTGCCCTTGGCCGTAACAAAATTCTTGTTTTCTTCTAGTTTGTTTTTAGCGAGCCGGGACTTTAAGTCCGGGGACCTTATGCCACAGCCCTAGTGTCGGCGTCGGCGTCAGGTCTTCAAAAACCTTAACCTGGCCAATATCTCAGGCACTGTTAGAAATACAACCTTGATATTTCACACATGGATACTTCTTGACAAGACCTTTCATTTGGGACCATCACGTTTGACCTAGTGACCTTAACCTTTGATTTTGACCTACTTTTAAAAAACTTAAACCTGGACTATATCTCAGGCACGAATAGATACAACCTTGATATTTCACACATGGATACTTCTCGACAAGACCTTTAATTTTGGACCATGACCTTTGATCTAGTGACCTTGGAGTTTTACCTACTTTTAAAAAACTTCAACCTGGCCTATATCTCATGCAATAGAGCCTTGATATTTCACATATGGATACCTCACGCCATGACCCTGACCTTGAGACAATGACCTTTGACCTAGTGACCTTGACATTTGACCTCTTATTTTGCGACAAGCTCTCGTATAGGCGAGCTACGTTGTCCGCGGAAAACTCTTGTTACTTTAACAGCCACAAATATTGATCATGCAAGATTATGAAAGCAGTTTTCAGCTGGATCATAATCTCGCATCTTTAATTATGTGCTCTTGAACTTTACAACATTGTGTCTTTTATTCTATCTTAGTTCGGGTGAGCGATAAAGGACCATCATGGCCCTCTTGTCAATTATTTTGGGGCCAATTCCGTCAGTTTCCGTTGATTTACTGCTGTCTAATTTATCAATAATATTTTTACACTCTAACACTTAAAAATAAGAATTACCCGGTTTACTATCAAAATAGGATTTTAATTTATTCAGATAAAACGGATTGATATGCGTCTTGTTTATTATTTTACGAATGTTGACAAAATGGCTACTCAACGCGTTTGCTATATTTTCAGCCCCTTCTACCTCTGAATTATTAACTAGCATTTTGGACGGAACTTGGTGAACGATTTCACCGTTTTCCGTTATAATTAGTAAGTTTTGCCATAATTGTTTATCGTCTGACTTATCTTTTATTGCTTTGTTGAAATATTTTTCTTACTTTTCCTGATAATGGAAATTACTTTATTCCTCCATACGTTATACATTTTCAAATTACCGGTGTGATGAAATTTATCTCTCGTCAAAATAGCTTTATCTCATCATTGTACCAATCAGGTTGTTTAAGCCATTTTACAATTTTTTTTTCCTTGAAGGGGGGTATGTTTAGTAAGGATGCTATTCATAACTGTATAGAAAAATCCTAATGCCTCGTTCGGATTTTACATTGTATCTATGACATCAAAATGGATATTGTTTAAATCAGACACAATACGTTCAATATTCACACAAGATAAAGAAAGATAAATAATAGTCTTATGCCAGCTTTGAAGTGATTGTGGTAGGTGAGAGCAATAGGATAATGCTCACTTAATGCAATTTTCGGCACTGATATTTCAGATATTGTTTGTTCATTTGTGCTATAAATAAGATTAATTATACTCGAAGAATTTTGAGTTACGCTTGTTGGCTGATTAATGAGTTAACTAAATCCAAAATATTGCACCAGTTTTGCCCACTTTGTGTTATCATAACTCAGCGTTTTAGTGAACTGTATATTTTCTTTAATGCTTTTCGGTGGATTATCGGGAAATAACGGTAGATTATCATTTTGATAAACTCACCGTCGGTCCAGTGAAATTATCAAATATTTGTGCCCCGCTTTCGTTCATTTCACTCAATCTGACGTTATGTAAGCCGGGCCAAATAAGTGACGTCATCATAAGCGTTGCATAGCAGTCACGTGCAAAATGACGCGCTTCAAGAAAATCTGTAATATTTTTTTTTTTGCATTTTGTGTAATTTTTGCATTAAAGAAATAGAATAATCGTTTGTTTTTCGAGTAAGATCGATTTATATACTAGGACGAAAAAGAAACGCCGGGTAGATCTAACATCTTATGATTGTTTTAAGGGATAAATTGTATTATTGGATTATCATATTCATTTTTGTATGAAATGTCATCTGTATGAAACCAGCTGTTGAATTTTCAATCAATTTCCGATGCTGATTATGTGAATAAATGCCCCCTTTTAACGATGACAGGAGTTAGCGGCAGACCAACGTAGGGATGTCGGGCTGGCTATTAGGCCATTGTCGCGTAAGCGGTTTCGAACCGTATCGGGATGAATATGGCGATTATGACTGCCTATAGTGTTATTTGCAGTTTCGCTAGCTGTGAGATGGCGATTACGTAAGTGAGAAAGGGTCATAAACCGATCCTGACGTGGCGTCGTGACGCGCGGACGTCCACTTTGCGATCGGTCGTTGACCCTCCCCGTCACTCGCAAACGTTGAACAAGACGTTCAATAGTTCGAATATGCACACCAAAATGCGCAGCAACCTGTTGTTGGCCTTGACCCTGCACAAGCATTGATATAGCTTGTCCCCGCTCGACTTCTGACCATCACGGCGTTGATGCAAATTGCTCAATTTGAAGTAAACGTTGAAAAATCTATCTGAATACTTGAACAGTATCAAATAGACTGAAAATGTCCTTGGGCAAACTAAATGACCTTCCCCTGCACGGGATTCTTGCATTTGAACACGTGCCTCTCATGGTGCGAAGAGGTATAGTATTGTGTAGTTTTAAACGTGTGTACCGTTCGACAGCGAACAACACATAAATCTGACCGATTTTCATTATTCTAGGCTAAGCAACACAATATTTGTTGCATTTTTTATGTATCCGGCGTTTCCTTTTCTTCCTAGTATATTTCATTTCGTGAACAACGAAAGCTGCATTTTCACTCGTGGCTTCGCCACTCGTGAAAATAAAGCTTTTGTTGTTCACTCAATGAAATATAAATCGATCCTACACTGAAACAAACGATTATCCTCTATATAATCTCTAAGTAAAATATAATCTAAATTGGTAGATTCGGCAGAAGTTAACACTATCTCGTAAAAATCAATCCATTTTTGATTACTATTAGGTAGTCGATAGACGAACTTCAAAAGAATGGGTCTATTGTTTGAAAAAAAAAATGTTTTAACCAGATACTCTCTAAGTCTTCATTTTCAAAGTCTGGTCTTCGTGTGTAATTAATATGATCAGCAATATAAATCAAAAGCCCTCCACCGTGCTTATGCCGTAGATCTTTCCTTTCAAATACAAACCCATTTAGTTTGAGAATAGAACTATAAACATATTCGGTAAGAAATGTTTCGGAAATTCCAAATATATGGGGTGATTTTTTTCTTACTTAGATGACTCGAATTACGTCTAATTTTGGGAATAAGTGTTGTATATGCTAGCGGCAATAAGTTAATTTAGGCAATAAGCTTAATGCCTAGGCAAAAAGCTATTTCCTAGGCAGTTACTTATTGCCTAAACATTTCAGGCATTAAGCTTATTGCCAGAAATGTTTCACCCCAAATTTAGCCTATTGCCTAGGCAACAACATACTGTACAGAACTAACCACTTTAATTCAGGCATTAAGCTTATTGCCTGAAATATTTTACCAAAATTGAGACTTTTGCCTAAGCAATAACAAATTATACTGAAATTCCATCTTAATGCAGGGATTTTACTTATAGTTTGTTATAATTCACTACAATTGCAGTGTACTGCCTCGGCAAAAACAACAATTATGCTAAACAACCGGGTTTGATGGCCGTTTTTAGGGCCTGGCTGAATATGTTCATGGATATTTCTGTGAATTTAAGTGATTAAGTCAGTCATCAGATTATTTCTTTGAGCTACTATGTATAAGCTTCAAATGTGTCTAGGAAAAAAGTCTGAATTTGAAGATACATCTAAAGTACAAAAGGGGTGTCTCATGGATAGGAAAAATAACATGGGAGTCTGCCCACACTCGGAATTTAATGAAATTTGGCGTGAAGTTAGTACACTAGATAACGGTTCATATTCATGAAATGTTTCAAATCGCACATTCCAGAAAACATTTTTTCTCGGAATATTACGTTTTCACCATGAAAAAAGAGGGTACCCTGTTTAAAGCAGTATGCAAGCGTTCTGGTTGTTAGTTTAATCGCGTAATATATTCTAAAAATAATGTTCTGTAGTCCATGATCCTGTATGACACAATCAATAATTTAATTATGTACCAAAAAACTTATCTTATATCAACTGATATTTGGGTTCAACCCAAAAATTCATAGTTTGTAAATTATTTAAGTAATCTCTTTTCTAAAATTTACTTTGTTCAAGTTTTTGTCAAGATTTGAAAATCAGGTAAAAATTGCCCACAAATACACATCGATGATTATCGTGAAAAATCAAGACAAAATAAGTTCGGTAACAGGCTGCTTTTGGAATCTCCATATGAATGCTCCACATTTCCAAGAATGGACAAAATTAAGATTTTTTAAAAAATGAAGTTTTCAAATATTTTGTTTACTTTTTTTTAGTTTTTTGGGGATTATTTTAGTTTACACGAGGGCAAATCAAAATATAAGATATTTTTTCCTGTCATCTGTCCGTGTGTCTGTCTGTTAGCATTTTCTCAAAAAATAATTTTTTCCCAATCTAATATGTAAATCTTTTTGAAACTTGATAAAAAGTATCCTTGGATAGAGGGAGTACAACGCTGTTATTAGATTTTTTTTTTGCCTTTAAATTTTGTTTTTGTGGCGGCATAAAAGGGGCAACATTTTATATAATAAAAATAAGCTCTTTTTGCTAAGCTTTACACGGCCATGATGTTTTAAATTTCGTACGTAAATCTGCTAAGGGATAGACTTCAAAGTTGGTTACAATATTTTCGTCAAGGGTCACAATAGGTCTTGTCCAAGGTGTATCTATTTTACAAATAATAGAGGAAGTTTTATATAAAAATCCTTTTGAATTATTCTAGTCAGCCATGATTCATGGAAGCTAACAGCAAGGGTTTTTTATATATACATTTTGAAAAAAGAAAAAGCAAATCAGAAAAAAACACCAATTTCTCAGATGGCATTTGATAATCGTGCAAAAGTGAAAATAATGCTGCAATGCATCAGAAATGGGTAATCCAGCTCCCATGTGACTATTAAGGGTTATTGATGGCTAAGCCAAATGTAAACCATATGACATCATGGAAATGTGTATAAATACAGGTTAAGCTATGGTTAGAAAAGTAATTTGCAGAAATAGTTGCACCCTGTTTTATCCCAATGAATAAGTACATTTTCAACTGTGTAATTGAAAACAACATAAAGCTGTAACAGTCTTTTACTGAATTATAGGCAGGCTTCCATACCATGTGAATTCATTAGTGGCTCTTGGAGCACACACATTACATTGGTTAAAACTTGGAAGGGCAAATTTGGGTGCTTTATCGTACGAGTTCTAGGCGTCTTTTCCATTTGATAACATTGGGCTTGAACTATATTGCATGTCATAGTGTCACTAATGATGGTTCATAGACAATGTGACCAAATAGTAAAGAAAACCGGCAATGTGTACATGTATGCCTATTTTGGCTCCCATATTATGTAATTGTGTAAATAAAATGTAACATTTACATTCAATATAGACTTTTTCAATGAGGTTTTTTTTAATGAATATTGCTTTAAGTTTGTATTGTAAGTTGCAGTTAATTCTACTAAATAAAAAATGTTTGAGCACTAAAAAATGAGCACTATCAAATTATTACTGAAAACAAGTTTTGGACTAAAATATCACCTTTATCAATAATATGTACTGAATGACAATGTTACCGGTTTTGGATTTCTATGTAATTTAGCTCAAAGTAAGAAGACATATGTAGCAAGTTTTTGTGGTAATATAGAATCTTGACAAAGACTCCAACATACTTAACTTTGGAATTCAATTTTGCTCTTTTCGCGATTTTTACTTAAAAATATGCATATTTTAATGATAAATTCAAGAAAAAAACATTAAATATAATTTCCTCAAATATTTTTTCTGGTATGAATGTAATGCCTTATGTGTCACGGAGCAAATTCAATTGACAGATCTTGAAAATACATAAAACTAAGGTTTTAGGACACATGAAAAAGGGGGTACATTTCGTGTCATAATGGGAATAAGTCAAGGTGGTTTTTTTTAATCCAGTTTTGATTATCTAAGATACTAATTTTATTTTCATAGCTTGTATATATGGTCCTTTATCATCATGCGGAATTAAAAGAAAATCCATGCGTGGGCAGATTTGAGACACACCCTTTGTTAAGACGCACGAAAATTTAAAAATACCAGTGCCAAGAGGGTTCTAAAGCAATGACCTCAGATTGCTATACTGCATTATATCAAATTAGATTAAATTTATTGTCTTTAGAATTTGACAGGATTGATCTTGTAACAATGCAAATTTACTAAATGTTAATGCGTTAATAGCATGGAATCCGTAGTTACAAAAATGGCGTCTTATGCTAATATGCTTCAGGATTAACTTTGGAGAGCTTTTTTCAAACGTATTTAATTAAGGAAATTGGAATGTGTCAAATTCAACGTAAACATGAAAAAAATCTTTTCCGGTCAATTATATAGTGAATTTTGTATTGAATACTATAATCAATTATATACGGGTATGTCACAATCAGATAGATGTACATCCTGTACCTGCCTCATGTTATGGGATTCCATTTGACATACAAACCAATATAACAGCATAAATTTGGTCATATATTAATCGCAAAATGATTGTTATATCGTGTACCAAATCTTAGGAAGAATGCATTAGCGGTAAAAAGTTATTGTGATAAATGTATTGAAAAAATGGGGTAAAAATGAAATAATGATGTTTCATTTGAAGTTTCCTTATTTTCAACTTTAGAATTATTATGAAATTGCTATTTTATTCTATACGACATGCCGCATTCAGTTTGAGAAATTATTCAGCTTTCATCTGCAGGTTATTTTATGAAGCTATGATTAGAATTGAGTTATCTATTACAAAAATACCAAGACCACACTTTCGTTATATAATTTCACTTTCGTAGATAGTCTTTTATAGTGCGAAAAAAGTTAACTTATGACTTACACAATTTCATTATTTTCATTTTTATTTTGAAAAAAGACATGTAAATAAAAATTTAAATTGAAATGTTCATAATACCTCAAAGGGTAACTAAGCATTTTCGGCAAGAAGTTCGTTGACCTAAAATGTCCTGTCCGTAGACACGTTTTAACAAAGTGATTTTTAAGTAATATCACTACAGATTGTGACAAAAGATTCTTTAGCTGTTAGCAAATCTATAAAAATAGATTGACGTGAAATTTTATCAAATTGTATTGAGTACTTTATCTTTATGTACATTAACAGAAATGTCTTGTCCGTAGACAAAATGTCTTGTCCGTAGACATGTGTAAATTAGGTTCTTAAATGGACACAGTCTTTGTTAGCTGATATTGTAGATTGTAAAAGATCTTAAGATTCTAAAACAACAACAACACAATATTGAACTTTTCATTTTTTCAAGATACGATTATAGGTAGAAGTATGACTTAACATCATTGGCTTCCTCCCAAACAATTTTTACCCTAATTAGACAAGCAATACTATGGCTTGAGTTTACTTTAATTTTTCAAAATGTAATGAGAATGGAATTATGGGTTTTTGACTTAATACAGGGACCAAAAGCAATCACTGTTTTGTCAAGCTCTGAAAAATGTTAAATATTTGTAAAACATTTTCAAATTAATATAAATGCTAAAATAAGTAGACCTTTTCTATCGTTAGGCAATAAGACTAATGCCTGGCTATTTTTTTCAGGCATTAAACTTAAAACCTAGGCATTAAGCTTAATGCCTAGAGTGAATTGGCAATAGTCTTACTGCCTAGGCAATAGCTTATTGCCTAAGGTTTAAAATTATTACCTACTTTTACTTATTACAGCTAACATATACAAAGCGAAGCTACTGTATGTAATCCCTTATTCTTAAAAAATTCGTGTCATTATTCGTTTCTCATGACGTTATCTTCTAGTGACAATTCATTGTTGGTGGCATTTTCCATGTCTTTGGTACTTGTACTTTGATTTAACTCAGCTTTATTTTTACACAAGCTATTAGTTACATATTTGTTGGGCTTATATTCCATGTTAGATTGGTTTTTAGCATGAGCGCAAAGACAAAACGAGTTTGTTAAAATTTAAATACATGTTTTTCCTTTTATTATTGCTTTATACCGAGTTGTGTGTATGTCTATTAGTTCCTACCATTTCATAAATCTACATTCAGAAATAGTGTGGTTAAATAGACCGCAGTTCCAACACTGTTTTTATGTAGTGTTTTTTCATGAACATGAACACAAGGTACAGTTACTTCATGTATAAATGCGCGTTTAAAAACCAGTTTTACTAGTTTGAGCATTTACACAACGATTTGCACGTGTTTATCCGCCCAAAACAATATGGACGAATCGGAGAGACACTTAGAGGCTATTCCGAGTTTTGTTATTTTATTTATCTGACTGATTCTAAAGTTGGTATTACAATTCTTGGGGTAGAAGTTTTTTTGCGATGTGAAAATCGTAGTTAACGTTTTTTGAAGGGGACTTGTACGGTTTATTTATGATACCGTGCACATTTTCAATGGCTGTTCGAATTGCAATGACTTTTGTCCTAACAATAGAATGGGTTTTCGGTTAAATATGGATAAATCGTAGGTGTTGTTATAAAATCCCGTAACTACAGCTTCAATAAAGTAGAGTTTGTGACGTTTTAGATTTACACCGACGAAGCACTAGTGTTTGTCCGAAAAAACGTCACTAGGTCTATATATAGTAGATAAAATTTATTCTTTTTCAAAGACGAATTAATGGCATACAATAATCATTTCCAAAACAATAGGCCTATCTGGTATTGCAGCCCCCAATTAGAAGGCTTTCAGTAACGACCACCATATAGATAGTGCTTCGTTTGCCCGTCCGTCCGTTTTTCTACCCGTCCGCCAAATTCTCTAGCTGACTGCTCTTGATGTCAAAATACATTAATTTTATATATTAAGAAGTTAAAATGTGTGTACTAAATAAGAAAATATGAAAGAAAAATATTAAGAAAAAAGGAGCCAAATAATTTTCAGTATAGATCTCTTCTTCTTTTGATTCAATGTTTTTCCAAACCTTTCTAAATGGGGGGAACTGTTTCGGAAATACATAGTGTATTTCATTGCTTCGTCTTTGAATATGGTCCATATATATAATGGATCAATTTTATCGTGAAAGCAGTGATTAATTTCGGACTACGATGGCATTCCGAAAATGTAAAATGTAAAACGTCGCAACTAGAGCTTGTTTGAAGCTGTAGTTACGACATTTTATACCAATACCAACGGTTTATAAAAACAGAACAGTAACCAAGTCTATTTTAGCACACAATTGATTGCCATAACCGATATCTCTTATTCATGTGTTCTTCCTATTGATAGGTGCCTTAAAAGGAAAAGTATCATTATCCTTTCCCATGAGTGAAACAGTTTAACCCTTTCCCAAACAATGATTTTGACGTAATCTGTCAACAATAATATTGGGAAAAATACAAAAGTCGGAATGCATAGCGACGAAAATTCTCTTGAAAACTGTCTGAAAGTTTTTTGGACTGTCATATTTACAAAGTCATTGTACATTAAGTATTAGTGTGGCCTTTCGAAGCAGAACTTAAAAAATATATATACATAGGTATAAGAATTAAATATATAGAAATAGGAAAGTTCCATCGTCCTAAATTAAAGAAATCACCATGGAAACTAGCCTGGCTCCTAGGCCGTGAGAATATATACTAGTAGGTCGATTTATTTACAAAGGTACTTCACTCCTGTTGGAAAAAATATTTACTCAAATTACTGCCCTTCTCCTTATAATCTCATCGTCTGATCCACATTTACAGAGAGTATGGCAGTGTGGTGAATTATAATTTAGGTACATTACTTACATATATTTTATTAAAAATCAGATCAGTCAGACTGGAGCCAGTCTACATGGAAACATGCCCCATGCGTATAATAATATACACAAAAACATGCTAATTTTAATTTTGATTTTAGTTAGTATATCCTATCGTACTCTCCAAAGCCGAGGTCTATTGATTAACATCAAATATGACCTCTGCCGTTTTTGGTACACAAACAGCCTATTTGGTCGTCATAATCTAATTATAGCACAACATTTGAATTATCGAATCAAAATCAATCAGTTTTATCTTGCATGATCATTACGTATACATTACGTCGCTTTTATTTTTGGCTGAAGCCGGTAACGTTTGAATTATCGAATCAAAATCATTCAGTTTTATCTTGTTTGATTACGTATACATTACGTCGCTTCTATTTTTGGCTGAAGCCGGTAATTTGAAGCCTCAGCCAATGAAAGTTTGTATCAGCCTTTTAAATTGTTTTGTTGTGTAAAGCCAACGATTGGATACCGAAATCCCGCCAAGGCCCCGAGATTAGACGTGAAATGACCCCGCGGGAACAGAGCATCATTCTATCATAATTGAATGAAGAGAGAATGTGCTCTGTTCTTAAGAGAGTAATCCTATCGGACATTGTATTGTTAAGAGGTTAAACTGAAAATTGAAAAAGTAGAAGTTGTATGACAATAAGCTGTACGTTCTTCAACGCCAATTACACAAAACGCGGGAACGATGTCCTATTGTTTGGCGGCGATGTTATAAAGTCATAAAAACAGATCATGAACGTAAACTTTTGTTTCAGGAGATGTAGTGAAACGTCTTTTTTAACATTTTATCTTTAAGAAATCTAAAATATTGAAACAAATGGATTTATTCATAGTAGCACAAATATACTCACCGTCATAAGAAAGTAGCCACTTGTCTAATGCAAATGGTCGCCAATTTTAGGATTATTCATAAATGTACCGAAATAAATACAAGATATTGAAGCATGGCAAGTAAATCGAAAACAGTCGAATTACCCCATTAATTAGACTGTTTTCGATTTTCTCGCTGTGCTCCAATTTTAAGACGATTCCAACACATCCAACGTCTACACGTGACGTCATTCCGACAAGACAACCATTATCGGGACGACTACCTGTGAAATCGACAGAAAAAGGCAAACGTTACAGATAGATTGCTTCCTGGGTTGAGTTCTATCAGTAGAAGAGGCTGATTAACGGATTAGACCATCCGTTTCAGACGTCTTGCGATACCCATAATCTTGCTACGATGTTATTGACAACATTACCTTCAGTGGGTTAGACAGCAACTATTGTTTTCTAAGGACAATTGCATAGCATGTATTAATACCAACGGTGTTCACACTCAAAAATGTCTTGTAAACGCGAATCGTATCCTTATCCACTTTCAGGAATTGTTACGCAAATAACAAGTATAGTAATAATTTGACAATTATTGAAAGTAAAAGATTAAATGTGCATTTGTAAAATTTTATTCATGTACCGTATGCAGTCAATGTATTAATTAAAAAGGAAATGCGCACTGTTAACTATTCGGGGGGGGGGGGGGCTAAATTGGATTTGCCATAAGTTTTAAATGTGAAATGATGAAAATTCGGCATTTTTGCCAACTATGAGGGGGGGGGGGGGCTTCAGAGTCCCCCTGTTCGTACGGGCCTGGGATGTGTGAAACAGTGGATCCTCCTTAGAATAAATGGTGATAATGGTAATGACAAACATTACAGTATAGATCTGGAAACGTTCATTTAGGCTTTTGCGACCAACATGGATCCAGATCAGACTTTGCATGTGCACTGTCTGATCAAGATCTTGTTCTCATTTAATAGCTTATTCTCCACCTGTACCAAATTTAAGAAGGCATAACGAAAATCTTACCGGTGAAACTCCAAGGTAACGATAAAAATATTGATGATGATGATGATGCCGGAAATCTATGGTTAGATCCTCAAATCAGTGCGACATTACCGAATAAATGTTTAAATGTGCCGTTTAGTCCATTGCAATCGATTAATTTATCAAACATGTTCTCGTAAAACACCGTAGCTGGAAAAGATAACATCGCAAACATGCTGTAACGTTGTCACGAAGAAACCGCACAATGATTTTCAATGACATGACACCGAAAACTGCCATTTACAGCCTTTATTTGTACATTTATATGTCTTTTTTGTTTACTTGCAATGCAAATAGATAAACATAAACAGTGATATCGTACCATTTCGTTCGGGCGATTAAGATCAACCCACATGATCTCAAAATGCGCTTTGTGCACTTGCAATCCGTTTATACCATTTGAAAATAATGATCGGTAAAACTGATATTTTCGTGCGTATTATAAATCAAATCTACATACCTTACTAACTTCCATTTGAGTGCATCCTTTAAAAAAGACGGAAAGAGAAGTAAAACAAAATGACACATGTATTGTTTACAAAAATCCGGATGTGCAATGATGTATCTGTACCTTGTGTTCATGAAAAATGTTCCTCGCTTTGTCCGAGTTCACCACCAGTGAGGTTTACAAAGTCATTTTCAATGGTTTCCCCCTTTCTACCCTCCGATAGATCGTTTCCACCAGCCTGAACTATAATAGCGCGATATCTTGCCTCATTGACTTGTTCTAATTTTCTCATTATGTATGATATTTTCGCGCCCCAATTTGTCAATATGTCGGGCCAGACCTCTCTTTTGTACGCGTTGAAGAATTGAACTTCCTATGATCAGGACTTTGTGTTTGGTGTTGTCGTTTGTGTGTAGTGGATCTTTACTGCTTTTGATGAGAGAGTTTGAATTTAAAGATAATTTCTCGACTGTGGAACATTTCTCTGTATGCAAACTTCCCTTTTTAATTGAATTTTAGACCCCACAATGTTCTGTGTACTTCCTGTCTGTTTTGATTGACCCAACGTGTATGTTTGGCTGTATCTTATTGGTCACTGTTGATGACACGGTTGATGTTTCCCTTTTCAGTTTCAGTGTTGTGTAGGTAACTTCAGAGACTTTTGGCTGAATGGTGTCTGTTCTCACTCTAAACTGATTCTTTATTGACGTTATTTCATCTCTGATTCCGTCGAAAGCTCGTGCTGATGATTGTACGTGGGTAAGCAAAATATCCTCGATATCCTTAATGTCTCGACATAAATCATGTGTTTTGGCCAGGGCTAGCTGGTATATCCTCTTCAACCTTTTGGATTTGGATTTTTGGCGAAACTGGGGAATCACAAATAGGGCTGCTGGAATATGTGGGTGTAATATTTTCGTCCATCACAACATCGTCACACAGATTTTCCACTGTTAATTTTCGCGTTACTTGTTCGAGTCTAAATTTCCTTTCTTCACAACTATTGGTTTTTACATACGCACACGAGATATGCGACGTTTCTTTCTTGTCAACATCATTTTCTTTTTTCCCGTATGGTTTACAGTTCGAAAACTTCAACGCAAGAAATTTTACACACTCGCTCAAGTCACCAGTCTCGGTATTTCACTTAACTATCTTTGCATTCTGTCCTCTATTTCAGACAAGACAGTTTTTATGAATTGAATTTCATGTCTGCCGTTTAAAATGCACGAACATTTTGTATGATACATTTTAACTGTGAATATACTTTTTTCCCTCTGATACTTTAATCTGCCTTTCCACATGGCGACCGTTATTATCGACGATTAGTTTTCGTATGATATCATACTTTTCGGAAATAAAATAATCAAAAGTCAAATTTCGTACGTACCGCTGTTTAGTGTGAGCTTCAATCCTCCACCCGTCTGTTTAACCGTAATATCTTCTCTTTGTGTCAATTTAATTTTCTTTTCCATTTCGGCAGTTTCATTTAGTTCATACTTTCTCGTCTCTGTTGCTTCACATTTTGATTGTTTCTTTTTTGCTTTCCCATTTTCTTTTCTTTCAATCCCTTTATGATAATTCGGGCTTTTCCGATATCAAAGTATTGTTTTCCTCGATCATTGCAACCGTTTTCGGTTAGTGAAAACGATTTGTCCGTGGCCGGATATTCCATTTTTCCAAAATATTCAATCAATGAAAATGTTATTTTGTACACTCTACATACCAAAATGTATCTTTCGTCATTATGCAGCTGTTCGACAGTAGTGCTAAAACTTACTTGCATCCTGCGACAGGGTCGTACTCCTCTCTTGATCTAACTTCATGTAGTCCAGTTCTTCTTCCTGAGTTTACTTGGAAGGTAAATGATGACCTATGTGGAAGCGATCACTTCCCAATCATTATTACAACCTCACATCCGTCTACATCTCAACTCCCCAAGAAGTGGAAATTAAATAAAGCCGACTGGAATAGATTTGCAATTCTGTGTGAACAATCAATCACAAGGGAGAAGTTTGATAACTGTTAAGACCCTTCCAGTCTTTTCACCTCACTTTAAATAGACGCTGCTAAACAATCTGTTCCCCAAACCTCGACAAAACCTAAACGTCCTGGCAAGCCTTGGTACAATGAAGATTGTAAAGGGATGTTAAGGACAGGAAGGATGCTTTAAAACGCTTTAATCTTAGACACACGCAAGAAAATCTTGAAAATGTTCGTATATATAGAGCAAAGGCAAGGAGGAAAATTAAATCCAGCAAGCGTAAGTCCTGGAAAGATTATGTCTCCATGTTGAATTCTAGAAGGTCTACTAAAAAGACGTGGGATATGATTTGTAAAATGAACGGAAAGGGTCAGTCAGCAACTAACCATTTAAAGTCAATAACAGTACATTGGAAAATAAGAAAGATATTTCTAATGCATTAGCTGATGCCTTTTGTCATAAATCCTCGTCTGAAAACTGTTCTGAAAAGTTCCAGCGAAGAAAATTTCAGGAAGAGAAGAAGCTAAATTTGCATTCTTCTAACACTGAATCCTATAATAAACCATTTACGTTTAAAGAGCTTCAATCTGCGCTTAGAAAATCCCATAATTCGTCGCCTGGTCAAGATAAAGCCCGTTATCATTTTTAAATCACACTCCTTTTACTTCTCTTTCTATTTTACTTGATATTTTTAACAATATATGGAAATCTGGAGAATTCCCATCCACTTGGGGAGAAGCACTAGTTATATCTATACCAAAACCGAGAAAAGATGCATCTGATCCAAATAATTATCGCCCGATAGCCCTTACAAATGTTAATGTAAAATGCTTGAGCGTATGGTCAACGATCGTCTTGTCTGGTTTTTAGAATCAAACAATTTGATTGTTGATGTTCAAAGTGGCTTTCGTCGTCAGCGGGGTACAATAGATCGCCTTGTTCGTGTTGAAACATTTTTCAGGGAAGCTTTCATATGCAAACAAAGAGTTGTCTCTGTCTTCTTTGACTTGGAGAGTGCTTATGATACGACGTGGAAATACGGAATTCTCAAGGATGAGTCCGTGTTGGTAACACCCTCTCTAGAGCTCGCGAGCAGGAGATGGGTGTACCACAAGGCTGTATTTTATCTGTTACACTATTTAGTGTTAAGATCAATAGTATAGTCAACGCTATCAGCCCAGTTGTAGAATGTTCACTTTATGTTGACGACTTTGTCATCTGTTTCCGTTCTCGGAACATGAGTTTAATTGAAAGACAGCTTCAGCACTGTCTAAATAAACTTTAATCACGGTCTGAGGAAAATGGTTTTAAATTTTCAAAGTCCAAAACAAAGTGTATGCATTTCTGTAATCTTCGAGGAACGTACGCTGACCCAGAACTTTTTTTTAGGTGGGACAAAACTTGAAGTTGTATTAGAATTCAAATTTTTAGGGGTTGTATTTGACAAAAAGATTACTTTGTTACCGCATATCCACGCCTTGAAAAAGAAATACAAAAAAGCTCTTAACATTTTAAAAACGGTACCACACTCAGATTGGGGTGCGGATCGAAAAGTTCTTTTGCACCTTTATCGCTCTTTAATTAGATCCAAGCTAGATTATGGCTGTATTGTTTATTGATCAGCAAAACAATCATATCTTAAACTTCTAGATCCGATTCATAATGAAGGATTACGTCTTGCTCTTTGCTCTTTTCAGCAGAAGTTAAAGCTATAGATCTTGCACGTGACATGGTCGAGGAATCTGATTTTCGTAGATTCATATTGTTCCCGGATTCCTTATCTGTTTTGAAAGCTCTTTTAAAATAACCAGAAGCTAGACAGCCCATTGATTATTTATCTTCTTGAACGAATTTCGGAATTTTTGCAAACAAAACAACTTGTGTTTTGCTGGCTGCCTAGTCACATTGGAATTACTTGTAATGACAAAGCAGACACATTAGCCAAAGCCGCTTTGAATCTTCCGTTCTCAGATATTAAATTCCACTATACAGACTTCAAATCTACTATTTTATCATACATTCCAACAACTTGGCAGGCCAAGTTGGATTTGGATGTTTTAAACAAACTTCGAGCTGTAAAGCCTATACTTGGCGAATGGTAACCTGCCTACAGGTCCAATCGTAGAGAGGAATTAATATTTGCGTGTTGTCGAATAAGTCATAGTCGATTTACTCACTCGTGGTTTTTTTTCACGTGAAAACTCACTAGAGTGTATTGCATGCAATGCTCCATTTTCTATGCAGCATATTTTTATCGATTGCATAGATTTTGGCCCCATTCGATGAAGATATGTTAACGCAAATAGCTTAAGGACACTATTCGAGAGTGTTCGCGCTGAATCAATTTTAGCCTTCCTCAAAGAAATTAATTTTACAACAAACTGTGATATTTCAAGCTGTGATATTAATCTTCATTTATAGTTATACCTTATACCTGTGACAGCCATGTATGTGATATATAGTTCTTTACTGATAAAATTTTATTCATATATATATCAATTTACGGTAGTGTGGACTTTGATTGTCCAATCGAGTGGACTAGTCCATGGGTACCCTCTGATCTGGGAGGGGCCCATGTGCCTTCGTCCTCGCATTGCATAATCTTTAATATTTCTATACGGTTAATTCTTTATTGTACATAGTTTCATTTCCCTGTTTAACATTTTTACACATACAGTTTATTTTTGATATCATTTACATGCTTTACCTATTTGCTGTGCGCTAAATGACCCTGGCTGTCGGTGCGCCGTAAAACAGCATCCATTCATTCATTCTCTATCCGATCATTTAACATTGTTTTGACGTCAAAACTGTTGAAAATTAGGGTTTTTTGCATTCCGCCGTTTGTTTTTCTTACGTGACGTCATCGTGGCCCATAAACGTCTGAATGGCAGGGAAACAAATTCTATAAAAAAGAAATATGAGTCACACTTAAAGGGGGAATGGCACTTAAAATCATACAAATTTTTCCGAGAACTTCGTACAAAATAAATATGTATTATAAAAATGTGGACTTTAAATTGCATCTATGCCAAATTTTAGCTTTCTATCTTGTGTATTGGCTAGAATGTCGACGGATTTAAAACCCCATATGTTCCATTATTGTAAATATTATCCCCGGGACAACACATCACGGGGTTTTAAATCCGTCGACATCTAAGCCACTACACAAGGTAGAAAGCTAAGATTTGGCATATATGCAATTTAAAGACCATATTTTAATATTATATATTTATTTTGTACGAAGTTCTCGGAAAATTTGCGAGATGTTAAGTGTTATTCTGCCTTTAAAACAGCAGTTTAGTGCCCCATTCCCCATTATTCAAATCCATTTGACTTTTTTCTCTGGGGATATCTAAAGGACAGAGTGTACAACGAGCCACCAAAATGTTTGAATGAACTTAAACGTGTCATTTGCAAGAAAATCACGAACATACCACAGAGCACCTGCAGAGACGTTATTGAAAACTTTCCACGTCTCATGACGCTGCTGACGGAGATAAAGGATGGACATTTGGAACGAATATTGTAAATCAAATAAGCTAATAAGACTATAATATTTGGTATACATATAGCAAATATTTGAAATGTCTTTTAAGCAATGTTTAAGGTTTAACTATATTTAAAAAGTATAACACATGTTTTGATTGCTTGGAAACTGTATCATATATTCTTGGACATCCTGTACATCGCTGAGTGCTAATATACACTGTCCGAACGGACCTATTGCCTATCCGGAATCAGTGTGACCCCTTACCATGAGACCTATGCAGTCTCTAGAGGAAGGTCGAAGGGAATCTTCACAGAATGGAGCCTATGTAATGGCAGTATTTACAAGCATAAAGATGCAGCTTACAACACTTTCACCAGCATTTTCGATGCAATTCACTATCTACGTGCAAACCAAACATTTGAAGGTTGCTGCTCCGTCCTTGTACATGAAGAATGGAATACAATTAGAACTGTTAGTGAATATGAACATACATGTGCTAATAATCAACCGATTGAAACAGAAGATGACACCCAAGTTTCTGTTGAAAGCGCCTCCAACGTCTCGGAAGCCCCGGATATCCATGTGTGTCAACTGTATAATACCCAGTTGAAGTCAATTTCATAGAATGCTGTTACTGCAAAAATTGTGTAATTTAAGTGTACAAGACTGCCAAGGTATCAGTTATACACCTTTTAATCATCTACTCTCAAACTCACCTGCGAGCTCTGCATGAGCCTATCGGAAAACCTTAATTATGGTGATCAAATTGAAACACCTGTAACAAAAACAGAAATCGGATCGCAAACTGAAAACCTTTATTATGATGATCAAATTGAAACACCTGCACTTGGATCACAATTTGAAGAAATTTGGTCAAATAAATCAAATTCAAGGAATAAAAGTTCTAGTTCTCATACCCAAGCTGTGAATTATCACACTCATCCTGTCCTTGAGAAAAAAGAAGCACACGGCGAAAGCATCAGTGTGCTTTTACAAAACGGTATTGTCTGCAGTATTGATCAAATTACAGATGTTAATAAATTGATTCGAGAAAAAACACAAAAGGAAAGGAACAATCAATAGGTAACAACGGAACAAATTGTTTGAGAGAATAAAAGTCAGAAAGGAAAAAGACAAAGAGCGAGTAATTCGTTAAAAAGAGATTATTGGGCTTAATACAAAAATACAAAAACTAGAGAGTGAAAAGCTAATGATGCAAAAAAGGTTGAGTTACAAAACTTTCGAGTTTGAAATACAAAATGCACAGCTTAGAGAGGAGATCGAAACCGAGAATGTTAAGGTAATCTGCCAAGACAACTCTCTTAAGATCATGGAGATATGCAACAAAACTATAACTTAAAATGTATAGAGCTGGTGGAATTTGAAACAAACTTGAACGGACTTAGGGTTAAAGGCCGATGTGTAGCTATACAAGCATATGAAATAGATTTGAATAGCACCAATGAATATTTCAAGCAAAAGAATAAAGAGTTCCAAAGTCATGATGTCAAAAAGTGTCAAGAAATAGACTGCATCTACAGTGTTGTTAAAGATTTTAGCGATGAACTTCAAAATATAAATGATGTGAACAAAAATCATGAAAATACAGTCTTACCCACTACAAAAAATACCCAGAGCACAGAAAAGCTGTACTTTACCAATACAACAGAAAACAAGAGGGCCATGATGACCCTGCATCGCTCATCTGAGATGACTTTTAGACAAACACTATGCAAACTACAAGTGCTCTATGGATTCTATGAATGAAAATTAACTTCCTTTAACTTTAACAATGATTAAGCCAAAATTTGGACATCCAGAGCAAATAAAAGGAAATTATAAGAAACTTATTAACCAAATTCCTGTCCATAATTTGTTGGTTTTTTTTTCAAAACATATGATCTATTAAACCCTTGAATTGTATCCAAGTCCATGACAAACTTTTACAATTGACCTAGGTATCATCAAGATGAACAAATTGAACAATTTTCGTAATTATTGAAAAATCATTACGGGTCTTAGAGCAAAAACAATATTTGACCTAGTAACCTAGTTTTTGACCTCACAATACCCAGATATTGTCAAGATAAACATTCTGAACAATTTTCACAATGACTTAGTACATATTTCGGTTCTTAGAGCAAAAAAAGATTTGGCCCAATGGCCTAGTTTTTGACCTTGCAAGACACACTTTTTGTACATAACATAGGTATCAAGATAAGTATTTAGGACAGTTTTGACACAGTTTGGGTCATAATTTTTCAAAATTTCTTTGACTTGGAATTGTCGTCTGTATTATCATTATCTTTGTATTCGGAAAAGCTTAGAATTTTGTTGTTTGTCAATGGGATGATCGACTGTGTGTGCAAAGAGCTTCACTGTTTGGGATAGGTCTTAAGAGCCTAAATAAGCAAGGGAGACAATAATTCCAGACTATACATTTTCATTGTTGAATTATCCCCCTTATATTACACACTACATTTAAATGATGAACCTTCTTGAATCGTTCTTTGGTTGCTCAGTTTTGTCTTTACGTACAAAGCTAAGAAGTAGTAGTAGCTTGAAATATCCTTTTTGTTATTTTTTCCGAGTTAGTTAATCAAGTTCAATCAATATATTGTTCTGTCCAATAATTATGAAGTTGAAATCTAGTCTAACAATTAGTAGTTGGAATGTACAGGGTCTTTTTTTCAGAAATAATAATGAGAGATTTTCAAAGCTTAATGATCCCGACTTTATCGATCAAATTAAATCTGATATTTTATGCCTTCTTGAAACGAAAGCCGAGAAAGGCGATAATCTGACATTAAAGGGTTATACACTCTTAAAACACTGTTCCAGACAAAGACATAGTAAAGGTATTTACGGCGGCATAGCACTATATGCTAAGGTAGCTATCTCAAAAGGTATTAATATTTTAAAGACTAAATCCACAGAGTACCTTTGGATAAAGCTTGATAAATCATTTTTTAATCACCATAGTGATATCTTCATTTGCTTTGTCTATAATTCACCTAAAAATTCTACATATACACTGAAACAAGTTAATGTCCCCTCAACCTTAGAAATGGTGGAAGAGGACATCGCTAAATACTCTTCCAAGGGAAACATTGTTCTTTTAGGAGATTTTAATGCACACACAAGTACTTTTGACCTTGATTTTGTAACAGATGACCATACAAAGGGTATGGAAGATATCCTTCCAAATGCATACATAACAGATTCGATTCTCTTTAATAGAAATTCTAGGAAAAGTAACGTCAAAACTGATGATTATGGCAGAATGTTACTTGATTTATGTATTTCATGCCAATGTCGTATTCTAAATGGTAGAATACTTGGCGACACTGTTGGCAATTTAACATCTTTTCAATATAATGGATGCTCTACTGTTGATTACTGCATAGTTGATCAAAGATTATTAGATAGAGTTAATTTCTTCAAAGTAGAAGACTTCACTACATTCTCTGACCACTGTCAGATAACAAGTTGTTTTACTTTAAATCACTCGGTAAATTTTAGTAAACTAAATAGACAACCACCAAAAGGCATTAAATGGTCTAAAGGTGTCGCAGACGCTTTTCAGTCACTCATACTATCTGATCCAATCGAAAGATCTTTACAAAACTTTCTATCTTTCTCTTGGGATCAAACTGCTCCTGAGATAAATGACGCAACTACCAATATCACATCCATTTATCAAACCATTAATTCATCACTAAATAAAACGTTCTGCACTAAGACCAACGGCCAAAAAGCTCAAAAACAGAAAAAAAATAAAGAAAAAGAAAAAGTGGTTTGATCAAGACTGCGAAAGCTTATATAGAAATCTGAAGAGTGTTGCTCGAAATTTATCTCATACATGCAATTCCCCTGGTTGTCTTCAACATTATTATTCACTTCGAAAACAATATAAGTGCCTTATAAGGAAAAAACAACGTCAACATAAAGCTAAACTTCTCAACTCTCTTATAGATTTGGAAAGTAAAGATTCAAAATCTTTTTGGAAAATAATTAATGACTTCAAGAACAGTGATACTCCTATCAGTGAGCAGTCCTCAAACATTAATCTTGAAGCATGGCACCAATATTTTGAAGGTCTGATGAATGTTGATGGCATTTCTGAACGGCCAATCCCCGATGACATATTGCCTTCATCTAGTGTTACAAATGAGTTTAGTGAACCTATCACATTAAAGGAAGTTAAAAAGGGTATTAGAAGTCTTAAGAATAACACTAGTGTGGGATATGATTGTATTAGTAATGAAATGCTCAAAAATTCTAGTCCGACTATGGTTCAATGTATTTGTAAACTGTTTAATTTGGTATACGATTCGGGACGTTATCCTACCCAGTGGTCTGAAAGTATAATTAAACCATTATTTAAATCTGGTTCTGAGTCTGACCCCTCAAATTATAGGGGTATTTCTATCTCTAATTGTCTAAGTAAGCTATTTTCAAGGGTTTTATACAATCGCCTAGATACCCACATCACTGAAAATAATATTCTTGTTGACAACCAAATTGGTTTCAGGAAATCCTATAGACCTTCAGAACATGTTTATACTTTGAAATCTATGATTGATAAAAGCATTAGAAACAAAACTCATTTATACACTTGTTTTGTGGACCTACGCAAAGCCTTTGATACAGTCTGGCGATAGGCTTTGTTTTATAAACTATTCAAATATGGGGTACATGGAAAACTGTTAGGCATTTTAAAGGCCATGTACTCTGAAGTTAGTTATTCTGTTAAACTTCAGGGTGGTATAACTGATCCTTTCTTATCCAATATTGGGGTCAAACAAGGTTGTATATCGAGTCCTCTCCTTTTCAATCTTTTTGTCAATGACATTCCTAATCATTTTGATAGTAGTAAGTGTGATCCTGTTGCATTAGGAGATCTCTTAGTTAATTGCTTAATGTATGCTGACGATATTGTCCTGCTATCTACATCTAAAGAAGGGCTTCAAAAATGTATCTCAACCTTGCAGTATTATTGCGACTCTTGGAACTTAAAAATCAACATAGACAAAACTAAAGTTATAATCTTTGATAAAAGCGGCAAATTATTGAATAACTCCGAATTTTTTATCAACGGAGTTCAGCTAGAAAATGTTCAAGAATATAAATATCTCGGTATTTTGGTGAGAGCATCGGGTACGTTCACTAATGCAATTCGGTATTTAAGTAATAAAGCACTTAAGGTTGTAATCATGATTCGAAGCAGATTTCAAACAGAATTTTTCAATGCTAAACTTTTGTTGAGATTATTCGACACATGTGTGAAACCTATACTATTATATGGCTCCGAATTATGGTCAGTTTTTAACATTAATGTTTAAAACTGCACAGATGCACCTGCCTTTTCTTTAGAAAAACACTACGAAGATTTCTTGCCGGAAAAAATTCACTCAAGGTTTTGCAAATTCATTCTTGGTGTAAATAAATATACATCTAATATCGCATCTAAAGCTGAACTGGGTAGATACCCTCAGTGACCCTATGGCCGTTTGTGCAATTTTGCATTCTATTAAATACTGGCTTCATTTGAATAAAAACCCTTTCGATAATAGTATTAGATACTCATACCTCGCCCAAGAACATTTGGATGGTAGTGCAGATTCTACATTTATCCATCATATCA
The DNA here is from genome assembly GCA_963680895.1 of Fragum sueziense. Taxonomy (NCBI): domain Eukaryota; kingdom Metazoa; phylum Mollusca; class Bivalvia; order Cardiida; family Cardiidae; genus Fragum; species Fragum sueziense. The sequence goes on from OY804597.1 coordinate 13,286,477, forward strand.
GCAGTCTTCTGAAATATATTGGCTTCAAGCATATTTGGGACAATAAGACAACATTATCAGTTTCCAGACTAAATCATGCTATCAAAAAGACGTTAACTAATAGATACGAGAAATGTTTCGAAGCGACTATTAATGGATCGTTTCTCGCCCCCATTGCAGCAACAAATTAAGAACATACTGTAAATTAAAGACGTCTTACTCATTTGAAAATTATATATTTAGGAATCAAGTCACCGGTTAAATATTGAAGTAGGTAGACATACGAGAACGCCTGTTAATCAGCGGACTTGTAATATATGTTCTTCCCAAGAAGTTGAAGATGAATTTCATTTTGTCTGTGTATGTCCAAAATATGCTAATTTGCGAAAAAAGCTTTTCGAAAATATTGCTAATTTTATTGTCAATTTTGACAGTCTAAGCTTAGAAGAAAAGTTTTCGATGTCACTTAGCTCTCAACAATCTGATGTTAACTTATTGGTAGTTGATTATGTCAATAAGTGCTTTGATGCAAGATCCATGAATAGCAGATCCGATTGTCATGATTAAATATATTAAATCGATTACCTAAATTAATGTGAAGTATTCTACTCACATCTTAAATAAAGCTGTTTAGACCACAAAATACATTGCTAGTCAAATTCCCAATTTAAGGAAAATAAATTATTAAATCGATTAGTCCATGTACATTCCTAACTCGTCAAATTGTTACAGTACTGTGATGTCACCTAAGCGAATGTGAATCCATTTTGCTCACTTCACTGAGGTGGAGAGATTGGATTCTCTTTCGTTGTTGTTTGTATGCCTTGTTATATGTTATGTGTTTCTGTCACAATCCTGTATGTTTTGGATTATATACAGAATAAATTTTGAATCTTTTAATCTTCCATAGCCAAAGGAAGGATTTTATAAGATTTTACCTTGTGACCTACTTAATGATCTGGCATGACCAACTTCTTGACATGGCCTCGATATCATCATGATCAACATGCAGGACAGTTTTGACAAAGTTTAAGCCAAAATTTGCATCCCGAGAGCTGAAGGAAGGATTATAAATTATTTGACCTAGTAACCTAGTTTTTTACCTGGCTTGACGCATTTTTGACCATGAGCCAGTTATCAATAAGATAAACATTTAGGACCATTTTGATAAAGTTTGGACGAAAATTGGTACTTTCAGAGCAAAAGGAAGAGTTTTTTTAAGATTTGACCTCGCGACCTAGTCGATGACCTTGCGTGACTCAAATTTTGACATGACCTAGATAGATCTATCATCAAGATAAATATTCAGGACAATATTGACAAAATTTCAGCCAAAATTGGCACTTCGAGAGTGAAGAGACGGATTTTACTGTTTGACCAAGTGACCTAGTGTTTGACCTGACATAACATTTTTTCCACGACCTTGATATCATCAAGACAAAGATTCTGACAAATTTTAAGATTCTGACCAATTTTAACAACCATTGAGCAAAAAACGTGGCCCCTATCTAGAGCAAAATGAAGATTTGATCTAGTGACCTACTTTTTGACCCCATTCTGATCCATATTCCAATTCTTTAAAGTATTTTGAAAAAGGATGACACAAGGATCATATCTGTGAAATTTGGTTGAATTCTGCTAAGATCTTTAGGAGGAGAAGATTTCTTTACAATTGTTGACGGACGGACGCCGAACATTGATCGAGCACAATACCTCACCTCGAGCACTACGTGCTCAGGTGAGCTAAAAACGACAACAAATCCAAGAAAGGACTACCAAAAGCTCGCAAAAAAATCGAAATTCTTAAAAGATTAACTATGATGAAGAAAATGAAATTTGTGAAGAAAATAAAACAGTACACTACAAAAAACTGTCAAATGTGTCCAGGAGTATGAAGGCACTAAAGACGACATAATATTATACCATCTATTTGACAATGAAATTGAATCTAAAGATGATATATTCAGTGAAACGAGCGAACTCATTTCTGACAACCAGTAAATCCTTATGGTATTTATGAAATAGATAGTCTTCGGTATATTTTAACACTGTCAGTAATAGACTATACGATCATCGCACTAACTCGAAATAAAGCAATGTTAAATTATGAACGCGTTCGCGTAATGATCGTATAACTCTCACTGCCACTGTTAAAAATATACCAGAAATATCTACTTCACAAATGTCATATCTTTGCTCTCAAAATTAAAGGACTTTGTCTTTGTAGCAGAATCACTGCATTAGAAGCGGCCATGGCTACTAATCTTGTCATCGGTAGAAACGCACATGTTTTGCGCATGCCCGTGCACATGGTCAATTATCTACAACTTTTCCAATGCAAAGAAATGACACAGAAGACGACCCCTAATGGGTGGTCCTCAGATGTTACTGAAAAGTTATATACATCTAAACTCATTTAGATTGTCGGTCTATTTGCTTTCCACATTTTGGAAAAGTCCAATAGTTGTTCTCGTACCTATGCTTTTCATTTAATTTAAAAAAATGACTAAACAGAAATTAAACTGTATTTGATTTGTTTCCTACTCGCATCATTCTATCCGTGATGTCAAAAACTTGGTAAGATTTGTCTCTTATATATTTTAGCGGCAATAATTAAAATTAGGCAATAAGCTTAATGCCTAGGCAATAAGCTATTGCCTAGGCAGTAAGCTTATTGCCTAAATCACTCTAGGCACTAAGCTTAATGCCTATGTTTTAAGCCTATTGCCAGGCAAAAATAGCCAGGCATTAGTCTTATTGCCTAATGATAAAATTTGACTAATTTCTTTTGAAATCTTATTTTAAATTGAACATATTGCACAAATATTTACCGTTATTTAGAGCTTGAAAACATGCTTGTTGTTTTTGGCTCCTGCCTTGAGTCAAATACCCATTATTTCATTATCTGGAAACCCTTCGAATTACATTTTAGTTAAATGAAATAAAAAAGATGAATTCTTTTCTAACCATCTAAGTAGAGTGATCAGCTAGTGGTTGTTGTGTCTGTATGGTGCTAGTTATGTCAGGAATACCCGGTAATGTGCACCAACCGTCGCATTGACGTAACGTCAACTACTGGTACTCATTCAGAAAATGCACCGTGCGTGGTGAATTAGTATCGATAAACAGCTCCTATGTTAGAAAATACCACTGTGTGCTATATATCAAAATGAAGCTCATAAAATAAGGATTCGTTTGATATAACAATAAAACGCGAGCGTTTTGTTCCTAGCATTTCCGAGCAATCAAAATTTGTAAAACAACGTTATTTCACAATGTCCCCGCGTAACAACGCGCTACATATTCTCGTTCAAAATATTTATTTATTTCAACGCGGATAACAGCAAACGTTAGATTTTCATGCAGACAGTTGCAATGACTCTTCCCGTTACAGTAGTTGTAATTATTCGAGATAGAAAGCTTTTGTTGTAAAGTTATAGAGTTTTCGAGAAAAGCGCAAAATGTGTCCCCTTAAGTAAAAACGAATTTATCAAATCGAGAGAAAGACAAAAAATCGCCATGAAATATTCAGCCATCAGAAATTTATTCTCGCAACTTATTTGTAAGTATTTTTTCTATCGAAAGGTAAAATGAAAACTGATGCTTATGAGCGAGGTAAAATCAAGTTTTGAATGAAACGGATAATTTTGACAATGTCCGCCGACGTTCATTTACATAATATTATTTAACTTCGCATTTAGAATTTTCTTTTGTGACTGTTGTGGTTTATCGACGGAGAATTTCTTTGAAAATACATTCCTAAATGCATATTTCTATATGCTATCATATAATGTGTAGTACTTGCAATATTGTTAAAGTAAGAAATAATAAGCGTATTTGAAAAATATATGACAAAAATGTCCGCATGCGAAAATCGCAACGTTTTGAAAATGTAAAATTACGTTTGACTGAGAATTCAGACTTGAATGAATCTGTTGATGAAATTCCGATTCAGATCACCTAAATGTAAATTTAATTTCCAGTTAATATGTAGAATTTTGCATCATTCGATACATAACTCATTTCGCAATTAAAGAATACCTGTGTCGCATTGTGTTAGAAAAATGAAAAAAATTATCAACTTTTGCTAATAGCTCTAGGCCTATGTTTTTTTTGGCAATTTAGGCCTACCTATTTATTAGAGAAGTCAATACCAGGTTTTGTTCGAGAAAGGATTAAACATGTCTTATTGATGTTGCCTTACTTGTCTTGCTGAATATAATGTTGTTGTTTTTCAATTTGTATTGATTTGATGGTCATTAATTTTGATGGATATAAATAAGATCGTCATTCAAATTGAAAACTTATAATTCTATAGGCTACATGATTCAGATTATGGATATTTTAGATATGCTCATGTATACATAATTATTCTGTTGTACTTGAATGGGCGCAAGCCGATTATTGTAACTGGGACCCCCATAGTCAAAACAACATGGGCTTTCCTACATAGGTCCTATATGGGCATACCCATATGGGCTTGCCCATACACAACCCATATGCTGGGAATATGGGACTCATCTGGGCCCCTTATGATCAAACCCACATGGGCTGACCTACATAGGTCCTATATGAGTCCAATATGGGCCTACCCATATGGGCTTACCCATACACCTCCCATATGGGACCCGTATAAGCATGTTTGCTGGGAAGCAAACAAAAACAAACAATATGCTCTTTAAAATGCTATAACACATTAAATAAGTGAAAACAACTACGATAACCAGCATCTCCTTTTCTCACAAAGTTTTTCAAAAAAATATGATGTACGGGCACCTTAAAATGCATAGTCAGGAAAAGTGAGAACACATTTTAGTCACCCGAAGATTTTTGAATTCGGATCAGACTGAAATATTTTTGGTATTGTTTAATTTTGCTATCATGTTAGTCTACATAAAATCATGATCTTTATAATACCGATAATTCCGGATGAAATACGTCAGTCATTTGTCTTCTTTTTTTTTTTTTTTCATTCATTCATTTTCTGATAAACCCAGTCACAACTACTGAAAACTACCTGTAATTCCAGCTTTTGGAGAGGTATTTAAAATGGATATTGAAATGGAATACCGGTAACATGATAATCATTAGAATTTCTGTGGAGTTTCGGTACGATGTTATACCAGGAAAAAGTTTTACATAATGAATAAATGATGATTTTGCGTATTAACAAAACCTTCCTCTTCTCAACCGAATATAATTCTCATTATAAACAATCTCTAGTAGACAAACACCTTCTGATCACCAGAAGATGTAAAGCGGTTAACGTTAAAAATATTTTGACGTCGTGTTACGCTTATGAGTACCAGTAGCTGACGTCGCGTCACTGTGATTAGGAAATTGTTGATTTAGTACCAAAAACCATTCAAATTCAATCAATTGTACAGAAAATCTGCGAATGAGAACCCCCTACTCCGTTGAAAAATTAGGTCCTCCAATCTGACATTGATTCTTACAGGTCTGATACTAACTCCCACTTTAGAACAAGGCAGATCAACTATCTCAGGTCAATAAATATAGAGCAACCTTTGCATTGACACTTTTACATTGACTTGTGTCTTCAAAGTTTCATCTTTGAATTCAAAGTTTGTTCTGGACACAACCGATGCTTACACAAGGTAGCCCATAGCTAGATCACAACCTATATATTACCTTCGATGTGATGATTGACTAAATTACTTAAATGAACAGAAATACCCATGAACACAGTCAGTCAATGCCTAAACATGACCATTAAAACGGGTTGTAAAGTAGATTTAAATTGGGATGAAACATTTTATTCAATAAACTTAATGCTTGAAATCTTTAGGTAATTAAGTGACAAGGCAATAGCTTATTGCCTAGGCATTAAGCTTATTGCCTGAGTTTACTTATTGCCGCTAACATATATTAGGTAATATACTAAATTTGGGATGAAACATTTCAGGCGATAAGCTTAATGCCTGAAATTTTTAGGCAATAACTAATTGACTAGGCAGTGGCTTATTGCCTAGGCATTAAGTTTATTGCCTGATTTACTTATTGCCGCTAACATATACAGCATTGGCTATCCCATCCAACATTTTGTTGTATAGACACATACTTTTCACTTTTGAATACAACTCCTTGCACCTGTTAGAATGAACATGTTACTTTCAATAAAGGCATATATTACGAACGAGAATTAATTTTGGATATCCAGAGAAATTGTTTACATACCGATGGGGGACTTTGTGTTGAACGTATTAAAGTTGTTGGTATGAATTCGGGATCGGAATTCATGTTTTCTATAGAGATGATGTTTTTCGTTCTTAATTACTTGTATTTATGTTTACATTTGTCGCAGGTAGTTGACAATTACTTTTACAATTATCTTTAAGTTAGTCATCAAGTATATCTTGATGTTAAAATTTGCATAAAGGTATAACGCTGTATGATCGTTTACACTTGACCAAAATTTGAACTGTAACAGACGATTGCTTTACGTGTAAGTAACAGTGTGAAAACATAAATTTGCAGACTCATTTCATGTGGGTTTTCTATTCCCGTTATTATTTTTTTCATCTTTTAACGAATGTAGAGTCTACGCCGATGTATCTTCATCTCAAATATTGGATGTACCAAAACTGGTGTTCTACTTCATGATTTTGGTTGTTTAGGTGATTAGGCTTGTGTTAAATTTTGTTCGGTCTTTCTAGCAAGCCGGGACTCTATGTCCGGGGAGCTAATGTCACAGCCCTAGTGTCGGCGTCGCGTACCGTCCCGTCGCGTCTTCACTTCAAAAACTTTAACCTGGTCTATATCTCAGGCACTATTACAGATACAGCCTTGATATTTCATACATGGATACATCTCGACAAGACCTTTCATTTTGGGACTTTGACCTAGTGACCTTGGAGTTTGACCTACTTTTGAAAAACTTTAACCTGGCCTATATATCATGCACTAGTATTGATAGAGCCTAAATATTTCACACATGGATACCTCCTGCCAAAACCTTTCATTTGGGAACATGACCCCTGACCTTTACCTTGGAGTTTGACCTACTTTTAAAAATTAGCTGTTTTTGTGACAAGCTCTCGTATAGGCGAGCTATGTTGTCCGCGGACAACTCTTGTTTTCTGTTGTATTAGTAATGTCCAGCATCTCTGTATTATGTGGCATTTGAAGGTTAAGTTAAAATAATTTTGGTTATTTATGATGAATTCGACTCAAAGCTTACACACTGTTAAATTTAGCCTAATTATGTAGAATCAGGTTCAGAAGATATGACAATTCACAAAAAAAGCTGTAGAGATACTTTGGTAAAGTTACTACGTCGAAAAAGCAATTTGAGATTGACCGTAGAATGGATACAGAAATTTAACAAACTGATATTATTTGATTCCTAAAATGTTCTTCCCTTGATCCATTAAAAGCACATATATACATTCATTTTGATCTGATGTATACAGAAAAAGTAATTCAACTTCAAAGTAAAATGTTGCTTCTCGTGCCAACCTACCACTTTGCCAATCTTTGTCTTCAAAAGTAAGCCCTCATCAATTTTTTACTCAGAATACAAATTAAAGATATTATGTTACGTTATCAACACACATAAGTTAAAGATCTTTTCCATCCTGTGTTGCAACCCATCCTATATAATGTGCGATGTGTCGGAAGACCTTTGATGAAAATAGATTTAGCATTGTTAAGTGCTTTAGCCGACGCGACATGACTGAAATATCTGTTAAAATGGCGTTAACCCTACCCCAAACAAGACCTGGTTTTGACGCCCCTAATAGAATAGGCTTGTGAAAACATTAAGACAAAAGAAGAAACTGCTGATAACCAGCAGTTTCTCCTTTTGCCTTAATATTTTCTTGGCTATATCACACATAATTCCAATCTTTATTTGCATTCATTTTGACGTCTGCAGTAGCTTTTGGATTTTACCACCCTAACATTTTGTCGTTTGGGAGAGGATTAAACCCGCTTCAAAATTTCATTTTATCTGATATGAATACATGTAATTATAGAACTGTGGAGACTAAAGGTTATACATGTAGTTTGCAATACATGTATGTTATTATTATAAAATTGATTCTTTTGGATTCATGTGTACAAATTGTGTGCTCTTTTTAAGTATATTGTAGTACTGAAAATACCTCCTCACAAATCGTCTCTACATGACATCGTCGTCTGTGTTCTTATAGATTATGTACGTATATGACCTGATTACATTTCTCACATGTAGGGGAGACCGGGGCTAGTTCGCCCCCTTTTTTCAATTGCCATTTTTTCGAATTCTACTACAGATGGATTGGCGATTTTTATATACATGTATTTAAGTAGGACATGGACAAGCCTTTCTAACTGTAGTTAACTTTTTTATGTTCGCATTTCAATATAGCGAATTTTCAAGTTTTAGTCTTTTTATCGAAATGGCCGAACTTGTCCCGGTACGGGGCAAGTTCGACCTATTGTCGTTATTACGCTTGTAACACCTGATATTGGATTTCTAGACTTCCAATTTTGAGAAAGGGTGACGTTAACCCTTTGCCAAACGACAATTGTTCAGGTGGTCCAAATTCAAAGATAATGCAGACGACAATTCAACGTAAATGAACTTTTACATTTTTTGGTATCTTAACATATTTTTACGAAGAAAACATTGTGGGAAAGCCATTATCTTGGAAGGAGTCAAAAAGAGTCACTGTGTGGGAGTGGGTTGAGGTAACACATTTGACAGAATTAGTTGGATGTCAAAAACGCTTTTTGCTCACTTACTTTCTACATATAGTATATTTTCAGACTTGCATAAATGCTGAGGACACTCCTGGTTAAATGGCTTTCTTAATAAAACATATGATCCGTCCTGAGAGAGTCGTCTTTTTCGTGCCTAAGTCTCGATCTTTGCAAGACTGCTTAACTCGTGCGTAATAACATGGCTTTAAACCTATTGTTGTTAGAATATTTATTGAAAAGTCATTCTGCCTCACCATGATTGTTTCTTTTTGAAGTTCGGTTTCTAATTGAGCTGTGCTGAACACAATCTGTGAAGCAACAAGTTAACCTTTTCTCAAACATCATGTTAGTCTGGTCCAAATTGGAAAATTTAACAGCAATTAGATTAGACAATCTAAATGTAAAAGCATAGAAAACATTGATGGAAAAGAAGGAAATGCTGATCATCGGCTTTCTCTTCTTGTCGCGGAAAGTTTTCGTCAAAAGGGCCAATGTTTGGTAAATGGATAATACCGATACATTGCCAAGATAGCTTTTCTTGCTTTTTGCACGTCGTATTCCGACAGGATATTGATGAAAAGTATATCGCTGCTTTTCAACAAAAACTTCGTGAATATATCTTAAATTAAACTGTAGGTACGAGGTTTTGGTAGAAAAGAAACGATATGTTTCTAGAGAGAACAAAAAAAAATCATTGGTCACATCTGGAATAAAATGGATTTTTTTTTGTATAAACCGATCCTGATGGGAAAAGAAACGAATACATAGTTATGGATTTAAGAGTGTTACTTTGTAACTGGTCAATTTAATGTAATCACTTGATATATCAAACTTTAAATCTCTGAACATATAAAACAAAATGTAAGTAACTTGTAGAACATTTTGAATGAACATAAGTCAATCTAGAATATTGTCAGTCCTTTCGTTGAACGAATAAATCATACAGACAACACTTTTTCTGAGTCTG